>OX419342.1:7045995-7103495 GCA_948470475.1 Galaxea fascicularis | reverse complement strand
TAAAGCGACTTTAGCTCGTGTGTAATGCTTACTGAAGTCCAAGTGCGCGCAAGCCGCCTGTAGCAGAAAAAAACTGAAGTAAGCCGCCTCAATACTACAGTTGCCAATTTAGAGGTATTCCTAGCCGTCTACGTAGGTTTAAAAGAGTCAAGAATGAGTAAAAAATCATCAGGAATGGATTTGGCTTTAATGAGGCGACAGCAGCAGCAGCAGCAGCAGCTGCAGCAGTTAGAAATCAGAGCTGTTGAACGGGCATGGAACCGGATATACTTGCTCTTTGGGTTCTTGGCATTTCTGGGTTTAGTTTTACTACTTTTCCAAAAAACGTTTGCGTCCACAATTTGGGAGATCGTGAATATTACTGCGCATGTGATTGGAAACTCCTTCTGGTTTTCACTTATGGTTCGAAGTCCATTGTGCAAGGTAGGAGCTGCATTGGGAGGATTGTTTGGAAGCGTATTTGGTTTACGAGTTGGTGGATCTTTGGGTTTAGTCGTTTTTGAGCTATTTTGTGTAAACAAAATCGCTCTATGTCAGCATGAAGCTCAAGAAATTCTTCCTTGGTCGGGTGGGTCTGCCTTGAACCAATGAAATAAAGGTTTCTTTAGATGGCATTGTTTCAGCCAGCGGCCAATCTAATTCCCTGTTTTAAAGGTGTTTTTGAAAGTATGTGGTCAGTGATGGTCAGCACTGAGACTAAGTTACACATGCGTGTTGATTACGCTCAAAGGAACATCAGCGTGGAATGTCACGCGTCATCTATCTGTTGTTGCGTGATGTATTTATTACTATCACACCAAGGGGTACCACCGTTATGGTAGTCTTTCCGGAGAAAAGGGTTTGTATATTTAACGCATGCGTGAATGACAACAATAGGCGTGAGATACTGAAGTCAGATTAGAATGAAGTATGAGTTGTGCTGTTTCGACGGATGATGAAGGTAGTAAGGTGGGGACGAAAGTATTTGAAGTTTACGGCCGCGGCTTGTTGGTTATAACAACCGTTTGTTTAGTCTCCTTCGCAGACACTCTTTTGGTTCGTCACGCAATCTTTCCTTCCCAATGAACGTCTGCTGAAACGAGCAGCAGATTCGTTTCCCATTGTTAGCAAAGATCAGCCGGAGTCCACGTAAAAATTACTACAGAACCAATCAGCGCTAAGTTACTGTGTAATGAAAAGCCTGACGTCTCACGTTTTCGAGGGAAGTGTCTTTACTATTTTGAATTGCGTGTGATGCACAAGCTGCGCCTCCTGGAAAGTCCTTCAATGATTTTTCAGCATCTTTGAATTCGGTCATCCCGATGAAAACGAAAGTAGAACTATGTTAGTGGCACTCGACCACTTCTGAAGAGAATTTTTAAGGGTTAAAAACAATGAAATTTAGTTTTTGAGAATTGAAACGTCGAGTTATTCGAACAACCCGTAGTGTAACCGCGAGAGACCTAGCGGGGAAGAAATGCCGTTCTGAGATCAAGCAGTGTTCTTTAAATCACATATTACTATTTGCCATTGAACTGATTGAATGTTCTGATTATCGGAAATAATGCAGGCGGTGAAAAGCGGCAAAAAACGTTAAACGAATAATGCTAGTCGTAATTGATTCAGCATCAAGGTAATTTGGTTGAGCGGTTCCTACTCGGGGAGCAAATATTTCGTTTCGAAGTGGACGAGTGCTTAGTTTTGTAATTTTTCTTGTGTTTTTTTGTTCCTTTGCTAATTTTGTCGAAACTGCAAGAACATTGTTAAAACTGGAAGAGCATTGTGTGACGAAAATGAAAACTGAAAATATTAGTCTAATCAGAAGTGGCTGTTTCCACAAGTGATATTTGTACGGAAGAAAAATGCTATGGAAGGGAATCCTTAATCTGGATATTTGTTCCCCTTGAAGTGAAGCCGTTTTTATGTTAAACAATGAAAATGGTGATTTCGGATAGGGAGCAATTTCATTTGTCAAATGGATTACTTTTGTCTCTCACGTGTAAACAGGCACCAATGCGATTTTCAACTTTGATCTATCACGTGCATACGTTTGGTAATAGCAAGTTCGTTGGTTTATTCCCACATGAATAAGGCAGCGTTGTTGGTTAAATGCGACTCCGAACTTTGATCGGTCACGTGCATCCAACATGACCTTTGATCAATCACAAGATTTGCACGTGGTCAATTCAACTTGTTTACAACAACATCTAATTGAATTTATTTTCTGTTACAATGATTGGTCACTTTTAACCGTTTTTTATTGGTTACTTTTCGCAACTTCAATTTTCTCGTCTTCTTATTGGCGGATTTCGATCCGTTGTTTGTCTGTTGATCGGGTCTTTTAATATTGTACAACTGTTGACGCTCTTAATTCGGAGGAGCTTATTTTGGAAGTAATTGGTGGTTTGTTTTCGAGTCGGTAAGTTTAATATTGCCCTTATTTCGGGATATAACGCGGTGTTACGCTCATCTGCTTACTGTACACAGACGTTGTCAGCAAAAGGCCCAACACTAAAATAAGAGCGTTTGTTTAGGTCGGGCTATTTTTGCTGTCCGAAGTAAAAAGTACAAAGCACTTGAATATCAGAAATTGATGAATTATGGCAATTACATCTATACTCGTTATCAGTACTAGTTGTTCAACGTTGATTTGTTTTTGCTGGTGTTGTATATTACGGTGTGTTTAGTGGTTCGTTTGTTTGCGAATATTTCTTCATGTGGTCCTGGAACTGTTTCAGCACGTGTACGTATATTTTGGGAATTTGAGAGACTGGACGAATATAGTGTTTGCGAAAGTGTGGAGAAAGAAAATGAACAAATAATAGAAAATATATTACATATCGGTTTTTGCGAAATTAATGAAATTCTTGTTTCAAAAAATGTAGGATGAATGACTATTTAATTGGTACAAATCAAATTCAAAATCAGTCTTAGAAATAAGAAAACTAAACAAAAATCAAATGAAAAACAGTTTCCTCGTACTTCTCCGATACCATAGCAAAAACCAAAGCGCCACAGACAAATGACTCACCATTCAACCATTTTCTGACTTCTCCCTATCTTATCAACATTTTACCACCCTTCACAAAATAGCTCAAGCACGCATTGCGTGCCTATGTTTATAGCTGTGGGATTTCTTCTTGGTGGCCTTCTCGGCAATGGTATGGACGACCTGTTCAATCTATCTGCTGGAGACCCAAACTATTTCCAAGGCAAGCATTAAGATGGTGTACTTAACATGTCCGTGAACGCAAATTTCTAAGGCCCGGTTCAGACGCCGCTCCACTCATGTGCCGAACCTAACTGAGTTTGGTTCGACTTTGGAGCGACATTGGCGCGACATCTGATTCAGACGGCACACCGTGTGTCGAACCTAATCTTTATTTCATGTAGGGAGAAAGAAAAAGGCCTGGGTCCGAGATCATATCTTCGCGCCATAATTCAACTTTCAAAGATGGTGGCTGTGAAGGAGAGGATAGCTCTGATTAGAGCTATTTCTCGGGGAAACGAACGCAGGAGGATGTTTTCCGAAAGTGCGCAAGTGCTCATTGCATTAAGAAGACGACGGATAGCTCTTCTTTTGTCCTTGGCAGGGATTTTGTTGCTCTCGAGTAAGCGGCAGAATTTAGCCACGGAGATGATTCATGTACGATCGTGCCGGCGTCTGCTCAGAAGCAACGGCTGGTGGGAGATGGTTTGGACAACATATACCGATGAACGATTCAAGAAAACTTTCAGAATTTCGAAGAATACATTCAGTTTCATTCTGAACCGGATCCGAAACGACTTGGAACGCCAGACAGTAAACGAAGACCCCATATCACCCGAATGTCGGCTAGGCGTTTGCCTTTATAGGCTCGGAAGAGGTGATTATTACTACACAATAGCGGAAATGGCTGGATTGGGTGTTTCAACTGTACATGAGATTGTAACTCAGGTATGTCAATCGATCGTTGAAAACCTGTGGGAGGACTGTGTCAAGACGCATATGCCATGCACTGAGGAGGACTTCAAGGATAAGATGAAGGAAATGAACGAAAGGTGGCAGTTTCCCTTCTGTTGGGCTGCAATTGATGGCTGCCACATACCTATTAAATGTCCACCAGGAGGAGCTGCATCGTGTAAAGAGTACCACAATTTCAAGAACTTCTATTCCGTGGTATTGATGGCTATGGTAGACTCAAAATATAGGTTTATTTGGGGCAGCTGCGGTTTCCCTGGCAACTCCCATGATGCTATCATTTTCCAGGCAACAGAACTCTGGGAAAAGCTAAACGAACACGATTTTATTCCAGACATTGCACATAAGGTTGCTGATGTGAACATTGGTCCACTCATTATTGGGGATTCAGCATTCCCATTTAAACCGTGGCTATTGAAGCCCTACACAAATGCAGTACTCACAGAGAAGCAGAGATACTTTAATTACAGGTTAAGTCGTGCTAGGATGGTCACAGAAGGAGCATATGGCCAACTTAAAGGAAGGTGGAGGGTGCTTTTGAGGAAAAACGAGAGTGAACCTTCTCAAGTCAAAACAACAACCCTTGCTTGCATGGTTTTGCATAACATCTGCATTGAAAAGGGTGATACCATCTGCAGCAAGCTAGATATTACTAGCGACCCACTTACAAATGTGAAGAGAGATAGTCGCACAGTAAGGGATGTATTAGAGATGACCTGTTGTAGAAAGCTACCAGACTCCAATTCCCAGGCAACTAAAATCAGGAGCACGCTAGCAGATATGTTTTGGAGGGAAAGAGAAGGTTCTGAATGAAAGTGAACGATTTAAACCAAATATTTCTTGCAACATTTTTTGGAGTTTTGTGGTGGGCCCATTTAGTTATTTCCACTACGTTTTGTAACAAGGAAGGCTTCTTTTATAATATTAGCCCACCCAAAGTACTGTAAACAGAGTGCTTCAATTTATAACAGATGAACTTTATCTCTTGAAAGAATGTAATGTTCAAAGGGGTTTTAAGTGACCCATGAAGTACATCATGTTTCACATTTCAACACCATAACACAACATTTGAATGCATTCTGCTATTTATACTGATAATAAAATTTCACACCAAGTGTTTCTAATGAAGTGATAGTATCCATTACGAAGGGCCCATGATGACACAACTGTTGAGTTTAAGTCAGTAGCTTGCACTTGCATTGTACAATGTACTTTAAGTAGTAGTTAGCAGGTGTCAAGCCTGTAGGTAATACAACTTCTACAAAATTACCGGTAAGAATAAATTTGTTAACACAACTGTTATCGTATTTTAAGTGAACATCAAAAGAAACAGTCTGTCTTTGCAGGTACAAAGCAAACATCAACTAGAGAACATTTATCAGGACTTGCGCCTCCGCTTTTTGGCAAAATTTTCTCCGAACCATCCAACTAATTTTTACCAGCACTGTCATGGGAAGGTCAACCAGAGCACAAAGACAAACTATAGCGATTAGATACTTCTGTTTCTGAACAAGCACGATCCTGGGTAAAGACACTTTTAAAAATGTTGTTTTTCCCTGTTGGAAATGCTAGTAAAATATAGAGTCAAAAGCAACAAGGCTTTCTGAGGATTTTCCAGGAATGCCAAGAGTTCCTGTATTTCACGGGTACAACATTAGTTGCATCACTCTAGTGGTACAATTCAAGGGCTAAAAATGAAACAGGAATATGTAATAGACTTACTATAATAATTGAGCACTGCCCAAATTAGGGAAGTTTTAGCCAATATTTTTGAGTGAAACTGAAGACTACACACATGTCCACACCATAATTCAGCAGATTCTTATCAATTTGTTTACAATTATCTCTTTAAACCCTAAGATCAAAATCTAAATCCTCATTTATTGCCCCTATTTATTTCCTATAGAGTGTGGAGAAGTTGATAAAATATCAAGCAAGCCCATCTTGAGTGATCATGTCCTTAATTGTCATGACCACTCTGTTTTACAAAGCATTGCTATGATAAGGAGACACTTGATGCAGATCACTCCTAGGGCTTAAAGGGTTAATTAGCATTTCAACATCAAGTAATTACATAAGTGTACACCTGCTTCACTTTCAACCCTTCATTTAAAAGTCAATAAACTCAACAAGACCATAGTTGGTGGAAACTTCAAGAAAACCAAAAATTTTGGTAGTTTAAGTCTCCAGGATGAACAGAACTTGACATCTGATTACCATACTGCCTATTGTCACTTCCATTTAGTCCATGTAAGTTGGCCGGTGCTGTAGCTCTTTCTTGTAGGGTTGGTTGAACTTGCTGTGTGGGCATAGCTTGCAGAAGCATCTGTAGCATATTTAGTTCATGTTCACGAGACTTTTGAGCCTGATCACTCATGTACGAAAGGACTTCTTTCACCGGATCATTGTTGATGGCAGTCTTGATTAGGTCAATTGCTTCATGTAAAGACTCATCTGTCTTTCTCTTCCTTCTCCTTGGAGCCACAACTCTCTCTTTGCTTTCAGATGAGGATGTGCCAGGTGATGCTTCAGCAGCACTAGCTTCTGAATCTGGTAAACATGGTGATTGTGTACGAACAAATGAAGGCTCTACTGCAAGTTCAGGTCTGCATGCATCCCGAGTTTTGACAATGGCAAATAGGCTGTTAAACCATGGACCATAGCCTTTTTCGTCAATAAATCTCTTTATTCCTGTGCTAGTCTTCATGGTGAGAGAAGTCTTCTTGCATTCAGCAATGGCTTTCTTGAACTTTGTTCGCAACTGAACATGATCAAATGGAACTTCTTCATTTCTCACAGCAGCCCTTTCCTTAAGTTCGACCAGAACCTTTTTGTATATTTCTCCATTTTTCTGGTTTTTAGTGTTGGTAAGTATCAATTTATTCCTGTAATAATCATTAGATATTACAATGTCCACCAAATCCCCTAATAGACTTTGACTCCACTTGGCCTTCCTTCCACTTTTATTCTTAGAACATTTTTGGCTTTTCTTCTTTTTTTCAAACAGGCCCCGGCTGAGACTTTCATCCTCATCATCTTCATCATCATCACTATCAACAGCACTGAGGAAAATAAACAAAAGTTTTAAATATTGCAGCACTAAATTCTTACATGTCTTAATATAAACCCATGAAAACCAAAAAAATTGCTTCAAAAGTTGCACTTGTATTTGTCTGCCTAGAGGTCATATTTTTTATTGCTGTGATTATTGTAAAAACCATCTATTCAAATTAAAACCATTCAAAAGGAACCCTGCTTAAATTTAAACCCTCACAAATCGAAGGTGCTAAGACTCTATCAAGCTTGGGGATCACACACAGGCAAAGGAGAGGCATACATGCAGCCTTTGTGGCCTAGCAGTTAGAACTCTACACCATTGCAAGCAAGAGGTACTTGGATCAAATCCACCAAATTCTAGCTTTGCTATTTTTTCTTTCTTCTTTTATCTGACCAAAGTCTCTCTTCACATTTTTCTTTTTTTTTAAGTTTAAAATTTGCATCAATCCCTACCACCTTTTACACATGGTGAATATTGTTGATGGAACAATGCCATACAAATGACAATACGCAGTCAGAAATCCTTTCAAAATAGATTCATAAATATAGGGCTAATGAATATGTGCTAAGCAATAAGCACACAAGAAAAATATTAAAGACATTCAATGACTAATTTGTGTCTTCAACTGAAATCTTCAGCACCCTGCATTTCCCTGAGCTCCATGAGGTCCTGTGAGACACTCGCATTTCTAGTAATACACATTGAAAGTTTTCTACCAGAATCCAGTGTAGATGAACTAGATCACTCATTAACTGAGACTGAAATATATGTTGTGTTACCATTTTATCATTGGTTTAGATTTTCTTTTCTTTTGTTTTTGTGTATGTTAATGTATGATAATGAGCTCGAAACAAAGAAAAATAAATTTGAAACCCAAAGAACAACATAAATTCCGATTATAGTGGGAAAATCACAAACCAAAGTGATGACAAGTAAATGGATTCAAAGTTGCTGTTCCCTGGATGCTGGCACTGATACTAGATGTACAAAAAATGTACACTTCTCTAATAAGAAATGCCACATGACTGCTTCCAGGGCACATGCCAAACAAGTAATTCATGACTGTCACTGTAATCCAAGTTAACATTATGACTGTTGTGGTTCAGTTTTCTTCTTGGTTTAAATTTTACTTTCCTTTGGTTCACACTCATTATCATACATTACCATACCCCGACACAAAGGAAAATAAAATTTAAACCAAGGAAAAAATTGAACCACAACATGGCCACTATTATTGACCTTCCACAGAGGGATAAATATAAACATTAACACAAGCAATCTGCAGTTTCAATTTTTTTAATTATACCCTTCTGTTGATCAATTTTTATCACATGACTTGCACTTATGCTTACTTTAAAGCAACAAAGGAAACCTTGAATGCTGGAATTCCTTCGGCGATGATTTTGTTTTGTTGGAAATGAGAATCAATTACGCATGAGATAAACTGCAAACATAACTACATCGGGTGTTTACATTTCTGGTTTGTGACAGCTTCTTGCTGATTATCACTTTTATCAGCGAAAGAAGATTACCTTTCCTTTTCACTGTGGACTTCATCTGCCGCATCTTCCTTTTCTTCAACTTCTTCATAACTGTGCCTACTTGCGATCAGCGACTCGGTTACGGGCCTTACAGTTTCGCACTCAAAACAGTAGCCGACACTCTTCCCACCTATCCACCCGTCCACGCTTTCATCCATCTCTGGTTCGCTACATAAGTTGCAAATGGCTACTTTGCAGCGAATGCAGCGATATTTGGTCCATCTTTTGCACTGTTTACAGCTCTGTTCATCTTTTGCCGCCATTTTCCCTTCCTCGAAAAACTTACGAGCATGCGTAACAAGTTCTCCGAGGGACTTATGGGAAGATTTATAAATTATCATAATGTATGCATTTGATTCGGCACATGAGAAGAACGCCGTATGAATCACCTGCCGCTCCAATGTCGAATAATGCGACAGACCCTGTCGAACTTAACGTTTTTGCCGCACCAAATTAAAACTGCCGTACCAAACTGATTCAGACGCCGCTCTTTTGCCGTACTTAATACCTCAGTTAGGTTCGGCACATGAGTGGAGCGGCGTCTGAACCGGGCCTAAGAAAACTTAATAGTTTTAACAAAAACACAAATTTGCAAATTTAAGCTTCTTAGGCCCGGTTCAGACGTTGTACTTCAGGCGAGCCGAATCGAATTAAACGAATTAAGTTCATGTGAAGTACGGCGTCTGAATCAATTGGGAACGGCTGATTTAATTTAGATCGGCTGAGTCAATTAATCCCACCTGGCTCAGCCGGGAAGAACGGCTGTAGACCGGCTTTAATTCAGACGCCGTACTTCACATGAGCCGAACTAAATGCATAAATTATGTTAACGTATTTTTCAGTATAACGGCGCTTATGTTTGGCTGTAACATGACATTTCATGCGTGAAAAGAGAACTCACAGAAGCATGACGACCGTTGACCGCGTTCTCGAAGTGAAATCCCGAGTGAAATTTTAAACTGTAACATACTAAACCTGGACAGCTCAAAACGGTCTACTCTGTTTTGAAATTCATGTTGTGTATTTGCATTTCAATATGATCGCGATTTCCTTGAACATAAAGCGAGCAAAAACAGATTTGACCGGACAACTGGACCGGCGCTAGCCGGGAAATTATTTCAAGCCCTGAGATGGTTTGCATCATTCTTCTTTTTGCACTGTTTTCTAGCATTTTGAGCCGAAGAAAGGCTCTTGTTTGCAGATCTCGGCGTGCGCCATATTAACAACTGTATGCTAATTCGTTGACCGAATCTTAATTTTCTTCAGTGAATTATTTTCGGCCGAATAAAGTTCGGCGTCTGAATCAATTCAGCCGGGATTAATTATTTAGGTCGGCCTAATCATTGAATTTGATTCGGCTCGGCTGAAGTACGGCGTCTGAACCGGGCCTTAGGCTCCTGTCAAGTAGTGTAGCACAGTTTGAAAAGTGGAAGACGCTTGTAGAAAAAGGGAACGATTGAGAATTCACGACCGTTGAAAATAAATAAGAATTTTTAACATTAGGGCTTCTTCATAAGAGCCCGGTTAACGGCCGGGCTCACTCGGTTACCGAGATCTCGCTACACCATTAACTCCTTGTAAAAATTTCGATGCGTTCATATGAGAGGGCGGGCTGGCTCGGTTGCCGAGATTTCGGTATTTCCAACCGGGATCTCGGAAACTCACACAGGCCGGGCCGGAAATTTTTGCCATGTGAACACTTCAGCTCGGTTACCGGGAGAAAAATAATACAACGCATTACCGAGTTGTTACTTATCTTTTCTTGGAAAATGAAGCTCGGAATAGCTTCATCTGATAATTAACGTAAACTCAAAGGAAATTTGAGGCTACGTAAACGGTTATACTTAAACAAAGAAAATCGAGAAATTATCGCCAGGCTTGTTCTTTTGCACGCCTGAATGGTCGCGTCACCAATTTTTCAAATGTTTCATCTCGGAAAGCGGGCTGAAAGTCGTCATATGAACAGAAACCAATTTCATCTCGGTAACCGAGCCTAACCGGGCTCATATGAAGAGGCCCTCAATTTGGATAAAGTGGTAGTTATCAGTTAAACCATGATTCCGAGAAATTGGGAATGTTTATAAAATCGTGGATCATCGATATCATTGACTCGCCCCGAACAAAAACATTGATACGAGTTACCATCCTAGCATGAAAAGCATGAAATAACTCTTATTTGAGCAATACAAGTCTCAGTGCCATCCGCCAGAGAACGTTCTATTTGCAATCCCCGATATGGCTCATAAGGTAAATATGAAGTTCCAGGAAAAGAGTGTCTTTACACGGGCCGGGTATAGGCCATGTATAAGCATAATAATACAAGATTCCGAGAAATTGTGGATGTTTATTAAATCACTAGCCTGTTCCAGGCTCCTAGAGAGTCCCCCTCCTTTTCGCCCCCTCGTCCTCTCCTTCGCGTGGCTCTCTAGGAGCCTGGAACAGGCTATTAAGTCACTGGCGTTGATTGTTCGAACAAAGAAATTGAAATAAGCTGCTAAGAAGTCATAAAATGCTTGAACTCATATTCAACAAAACAACTCTGCTATCTGCTAAAGAACTTTTTTACCATGATGTGTAAATGCCATGCGGTCTAAGACAGAAAATATTCGTTGTAAACAGAAGCTCAAGGCCACACTTGAATATTCAACTAATTGCAACATTCCACTGAAGGACAACATTCAACGACTAGTTGAGAAAAAAGAAAACAGCAGTGTAAATTAAGAGAGCATTGTAGTATTGTATATGCCTCTCTTTCAACACTGGACGAAAAAAAATTTGGCAGAAAGATATAGCAAATTGGTGGCAATGATGGTAAATACCGCATTTGCATACCCATTTGCTAACCTTTGGCTCTAGTTTGCTATGTGTTTGTAGCAAATCTGCTGGCTTAAATTTGCTAAGTGCAAATTTGGATCAAATCCATTTTTTTGTCCAGTGCAAAGAGAATTACCTTGTATTACCAGCCATAGTTTTAACAACGAAAATATTCCAGTGGACTTGCCAGAGTTCAGTTTAGAACTTTTCGTTTTAACATTAGCTGTATACTGATGAAACTTTACATTTGTAAGACATTCAAAGAACGATGAAAGTTCTGTACAAAGATGGTCTGTCGCGTTCAGACAAAAAGAAACGAACTGCTCCGCTTTATTAAATCTCATGAACAATTCAAGACCTGTTCGATCTCTTGGAAACCAAGCTGGCCAAAGAAGTACCGTAACAGCCACACCCGGCCAACAAATGAGAAACCGCTCTGCAAGGTTTTAGACTGCAAGGTTATAGTTATTATCCGACCCTTAAAAAATTTGTAGCACGTATCAGAAAGATCACCTTTGACGCATGTAACTGCTCTTTATGCAACTGTTACACTGTCGTTAATATTTTACATCTCAGTGGCATTATTTGTAAATAATATCGTATCGTGATGTAAATAGTTTTTTTAAATTTTAATTTTAATTTAAGTTAATTCTTTTTGTTAGTATTATACTCGACTCATTAGCTACTTAAGCTAGGAGCCTAATAAGCTCCAGGCCCTCGAGTATAAATAATAATAATAATAATAATAATAATAATTGGAACTTATATAGCGCATTTTTCATGCCGAACATGATCAAATGCGCTTTACAATGTATTTATTCAAATCTTTACAATTCTAAATTATTTACAATTCTCAAATCAAATGAAATCAAATGTTGGTTTTTGGAGAGAGGGGAAAACCGGTACCCGGAGAAAAACCTCTCGGAGCAGAGTAGAGAACCAACAAACTCAACCCACTTATGACGCCGAGTCCAGGAATTGAACCCGGGCCACATTGGTGGAAGGCGTGCGCTCTCACCACTCCGCCAACCCTGCTCCCCCAAAAAATAAAGTTTTCAGTTTTCAGTTTTCAGACGCAGACTCAGTTGGCGATCTTTCCGCTGTGTCCTTGAGTTGACGGAAGATCATTTCATTTGCAACAACGTTCAAACAAGAAGTGGTTTCACGTGCAAACTAAAGCATCTCGGGCCTCTTATGTAGTGGCCTTTAGAGACCGAGTCTTATTTTGAAAAGTGGAAGATGCTTTCAAAAAATGTCCACGCTTGAGAATCATCGGCTATAGCCGTTCAAGATTGCACAGATTTTATTTTTAAACGTTAGTTTGTGAAAAGAATAATTGTACGGAACATTCTAGATCGTCAGGCGTACTCATATAAGTAGAGCATGTAAGAAGTTGTTTGCTGGTCTCGCCACATTGATCCTAATAAAAGGTGATTTGCTGCAGTGTACAAGTAATGCTCACTGACATTAAATAAAAAAGCCCCGTAAAATACAGGTAACATGAATACAGATGAGTTATTCACTCGGTCTCCATTGAGAAGAATTTGAAAATTAGTTCAGCCTTGAAAAATTCATAGAAGCAGCAAATCGTTGACTTAAGAATATTTCTTATTGACGAACAATAAGTTGTTCCTTGGAAAAGTGTCCTTGAAACGCAGATGAGATTTGAAACCAGGAGTCATTAGAACTTCTCTGAGCTCCGCTGGGGATCAATTGTACGACCAATCGAACATTGACGTTGCACCAGCTGTCCAAGAAGCAATGGGGTGGGGGGGGGGGGGGGGTATAAGATAGACCGATCGGGAGTGTTTTTCTCAAAATTTAGCAGTACGAACCCACCTAAAAATGTCAGGATTTGAAATGTGGATGAAAAGAGACATTTAGAGAGAAGAACACGAAAGTCTGTCAGGCACAATTTTTGCAATCAACGAAAATGTTGAATTTTGTCTATTTTCAAAATTTATAAAATTCTGTTTGGCAGATTTTTTTGAGAAAAATTCTACATCTCCAGTTTGGTGTATTTTGGCAGATATCAAAATTTGGACATAGGTTGTACGACTAGTTTTTGAGAAATTAAGCGAGGAAAATGAGTTTTTCAGGTTTTGTGCGACCTGCATTTAGAAAAGCATTGCGCATGCGTTTGTCAGAGAAACCAAACTCCAGAGCTCTTCTCTTCTGCGCATGACTGAGGGAGAGAAGAACTCTTCTCTCCTTGGAGCTGCTTTGCTTCCAAAACAAGGAGACGGTAAATGGTGGTTTCGTTTTGAGATTTGTTTGACTGATCATTTGAGCTGAAATGTTGTAATTACTATTGTTTTGGCTTGGAAACAACAACAACAACGAAGCTATTGTTGATTTTAATAAAACAGTTCGCTGGAAAAAACTGTTTGTCAGATAATCATTCAGTCTTCAGTGATTCGTAGTTAGTTGTCTTTACAAGTTGTCTTTACAAGTTGTGTTGACAATGACGAATTTGCATCTCCGCAATGTAGTCCGATATGCAAACAGTTTCGCTGTACGTGCGTAATATTTTTCGCCATTTTTTTCGCTTTTGAGATGGTTTTTTGCCATTGCTTGATGGATGATCAAAGCCTTTGGCATCCTGATGCAATGTTTCCTTAAGTATTCCCGTTTGAGAAGAACTTAATTTGGAAAGCTTACAATGGTTGATTACTACCGCGTGTTGTTATCATAAGCTTACGTGTAACCTAAGCTTGATTTATGCAAATACACGGAAAACAAGCACGTAGTAAGCCACCTTAAGGTTATTCCTCTGAATTGCATTGCGCCTCCTTACTGCGCATATTTTCCTGCGTCAGCTCTGCGCGCACGAGCGCGTGCATGTTCAAAACACCTCAGGTTTCCTGAAGAACTAGGTAAATGGCGAAATGCAGAACTGAATTATGTCAGGTGGAGCTACAATCATGGACAAAAGTGTTGAGACAAATCCCCAAAACTAACGCTTTCGAACTAACAATAGTATTTTGTTTTTGAATGAAAACACCTTTTTCATCTGTTGTCACCCCCCTCCCCCCCCCAAACAATGTTGCAAAAGGCTTCGTGGATGTTTATTTGTTTCCAACATTGAAAAAGGGGGGAGGGGAGGTTACCCTGAATGAGGGGCGAGAGGAGAATTTACACCTAGGGTAAAAACATTGTTAATTTTCATGTGTCTCAACAACTTTTGTCCATGATTGTAGCTAATGTTAAAACTTGGAAATTGATTTGCCAGCTGCAGTTTGTCACGTGAGTAGCAAGAGTCATGCAGCAAGCAATGAGCAAGTTTATGTTATGTGATAACAAAGAAAAGTCCTGAGAATAAGGTTGCCTCCACACTCTCACCGCAAAGGCGGGCGGAGCGAGGAGTCCAATGGCTTCGATAGAGGGAGAATGGCACGAGGCTGTAAGGCGCACGAGTCACCCTGGGACATACAAGGACATACATCGCTGCTGGAAAAGCTACACCTTCCCCGTCGCTGGGCCCTTCACTTGGACAGGTAGAAAGCTACTTCGCTTTTTCTTCTTTCCCTCGATTTGAATGAACGGTTTTTGGATTTCATTTTGGTGTTCTAAATGATTTAAACGTGGAGTGAACATACAACAGTTTTGTAAGGAGGCAGGTATCTTTTACAGGTCACATTCCACAGGTTACAGGTACAGGTCACTTCTATCCTACGAGTGGAACACATGGTATCGTGCAACATGGAGAAATGTCCAAACCAGTCAGTATAAAATACAGACTGCAGGCTGGGTATAAAATGAAGATTGTAGACTGCAAACTCGATATAAAATGCAGACTGACACCAAAATCATCTCTGTCGAAAACACGATAAATTGCAATATCTAGACACAGGGTCATCCTCGGTGTAAAAACCTGACGAAGTTTTCTTTGTTTTATGAGGTGTTGTTTTGCTGTACGCTATTGTTTATAATGTTTTGTTGTCTTTGTTTTACGTCACTTGTGAGCTTCACAGGTTTTTACACCGAGGATGAGCCTAGACATACGCTTGTGTCATGCAATCACCTTTCCGAGAATTACCCTGGGCGTCAGAGGTTACTTTTTTAACTTTGGAGGAGGGAAATTCCGCGGCAAAGCCGCGACCTATTTTCGCTCTTAAACGGAGTTTCTTCAATGTCAACAACCCCGTAACATGATATTTTGCTCGGACTTCGCACAAATTATTTATATGTGAACAATTTCCTGTGATCGTTGAATGTAAATATATGATATCATTTCTCTGTGTTTCTTACGATTGCTACCCAAAAAACGAAACGCGTAAATGACCACCTTGAGTCATAACCCTTTAAGTAAAACACGTTGCATGCTGTAAATAAAACATTTAAGCCACAAAATACAGGAAGTCAAGCTGTTCATTATCCAGTATTTTCGATCTGCCAATGAGAAACGAACGAAAGCTAGCAAATCAAACCTTAGAAAACTGAGAAAACAAATGGTAAAGGCGATTGCGTGACATGACCGTGGGTAAGAAAATCGAAATTTTATCGTGTTTTTGACAGAGATGGTTTTGGTGTCAGTCTGCATTTTATACCGAGTTTGCAGGCTACAATCTTCATTTTACACCCAGCCTGCAGCCTGCATTTTATACTGACCGGTTTGGACATTCCTCCATGTTGCACGATACCATGTGTTCCACTCGTAGTATAGAAGCGCGTGTAGCATGATGGTAGTGGCAGCGCTCGGCCACGTGAAAATTTTTTTTCCAATGAAAGTAAATCTTCGCGTGGCCGAGTGCTGCCACTAACTTTGTTTTGCATTATGTTTTCAGAATGAATTCAATTTTAATTTGAATCAAGTTTGATTTTAATTTGTTCTTTGCTTTTTGTTTTACATTTAATTTCATTTGCATTTGATTTTGACTTTATTTACATTTTCTTTTACATTTCATTGCAATTGTATTTCATTTTAATGTTATTTTCATTTTGTTTCACATTTTAATTGCTTTAAAAAAGAAAAACTCGCCGTGAAAATTCAGTGGTTTGATCACCGATTGCACAGCAAACAGGAATTAATTTGACGTCGCTTTGGATGAATGTTAAGGTGACTTACGCCTTCAAAAATGCATTTTGTGGAATTTTATTTCAGTCCGCGTTGATCTTGCTTCAGTCCGAGTTGATCCGGGTAAGTCCGAGTTAATCCGAATAGGACAAGTCCAAGTCCGAGTGGTCCGGTTCTACTTTTGTACCTGCCTGTTTCGAAGTGTTTACATGGAACCTATCACGTCACAGTGATCTCGTTCTCAGGCCCTTGCGCTTTGTCAATTGGATCTTCGGAGCGAGTAAAGAGTTTTCCCACCAAACTTAACACGAATTCCAGAATCATCGTTTTGCTTTTCTCCTCGTTACTCTGGAGCGTATCGACGAATAAGTCAACATTTCAAGACTGCCTGATTATTACGATACGCCTCTCGGTTTATAGAGAGTACATGAAAAAATACATGAAAGCGAAGTTAAACCACAGATCAAAGTTGTGATTGTGCAACAAAGTGCTGCACTCAGTGCCAAATTCACCATGTTTACCCTTCTCCAAGCAGCCTATTTCGCACCAAAATATGTAACCATCAGTTAAATCGTAGCCTGCAAACAGGCTCTCCATATGGGTTATTCCGAGATTTGCTTTCTGATGGCGCGCGGTCAAAAGCAAGGGGATTGGGGCGGGTGAGAGAGAGGAGAGCCTGCAATGGTCCTTGTACGATTTGAGTATTTACGTTCAGATTCTGAACGTAAATTGCTGATTGGCCAGTTCGACTTGACACATATGTCAAATAAGCGAGCAGAGGTATTTCAGTCAATTCGACATCATTGGCGACCGTGAACGCGGATAACATGGGTTCTCAGCTCAATGAAGCTATCTCGTCTTTGAATTTAAGAGCTCCAAAGCGAATTGATCTGAAGAAAGAGCAATACCTGGCAATTAAGAGTCTCCTTAATGAAAAGGATGTACTAACCGTGTTGACTACAAGCATTGGAAAAAGCTTTGTGTTTCAAGTTTTCGCTGCGGTGAAATCGCTGGACTCCTCGAGAACACCACTGCAGATCAGATGGAAGAGGGTGCGAACTCTCTGAGGATTGAAAGCAGTGGAACTCGAAAGCTCAGACGTGTTTGGAAACCTCTCTTAGTTGCCTGATTTTTTACTTGCCTTGGCCGAAGCCGTGTGCCCTCGACCCACGAATGCAGGCGTTCCATAGTGGCAAATACACTTCATTTTTCTTGACAACCAGTTTGTTCGAGAACGCTGCGAACTCGTCAACGTCAAAATACATGTAGTAACTCTTTGTTTACAGTCTTAACTGGTGCGATAAGCGCACATAGCTTTGTGTACAATAAAAGCATTTGCGTCTGCTTTCCCCCTCTTAAGCGCCCGATTCTTTATTAGGCAAATTGTAGCTTTATCTTCAGGTGTTCTAATCATCACATCCCCATTCGAAGACAAAACTAAGACTTTCACGCTTGCGTTGTTGTCCGGAAGGTCGTCGATATTGAGATGTGCCAGGAGATTTGAATCGGATAATTGTGCTCCACTTTGACAAGGTTGATATGTTTCGTTGGAGTTTCTGGATTCGAGTTCATAACATAAACAAGCGGACGTGTCGCTGAAAAGTTTTTTGACAGCCGCCTTGACCGAAAAGGTCATTTCCGATTCGTTCTGATTGGTTCATTTCACTTTGATAATTTGACAGATTAGTCAAGCGGAAAAGGGGGCAGAACTCAAATCTTACAAAGACCATTGCAGGCTCTCCCTTCTCTTGCCCGCCCCAATCCCCGATCTTTGACCGCGTGCCATTAAAGAGCAAGTCGACATGACAATCTCTCGGAATACCCAAATGGAGAGCCTGTTTGCAGGCTAGTTAAATCGATGCGGTTTCGGCCTTTACACGACCAATGAAACCGTATCGTTTTGAAAACGCTCCACTTTTGAAAGCGTTTTCAAAACGATCCGGTTCTAATAAATATTATTATTATTATTATTATTATTATTATTAACGAACTCGACCGGAGTTTGGGGAGTTTGGGTTTTGGTCGAGGGTCGAGGGTCGAGGGTAAAATGTCGAGGGTCGAGGGTAAGTAAAGCCCCCCAGGAATGATGAAATAGCTTTGCAACATTTTTTTTCTTGCTTGCAGCAGTGCAAGAATTTTTTTTCTATTTCATTTGTGCTGCATGCAATTTTTTTCTTCCACCAAGCGCTTGCAGGAAATTTTTTTTCAAAATCACCCACCCCCCCCCCCCCCCCTCAAGAGTTAAATGGTCGGCCCCTTAGAGCATCTCTGGTTGCGAAATCATTTGCTGTTCCTCAGTTCGAGTTTTGCAGTGTGTGACGAGTTCTGGTCGATGTATAGTTCTGCTTATGACTTCACGGTGGATGGAAACCCAGGAACTGCGAGATGTAGGCGCCTAAGAGAAAACCATATTTCGATGGACGAATTACTTAGTCACGCTTTCCACAAAGTTAACCTTGACCTCTCTCAGCCGGCATCTATTTATTTGCGGTTGCGGGTGCATCTGTGGAAGCTGTGTAAATGAAGCGTGAAAGTATACAAAACCAGTTTATTTTTTACAATTTACAATTTTTAGTTTTTTATGGACCCTCGACATTTTTCTCGGACCCTCGACATCTTACCCTCGACCCTCGACATTTTACCCTCGACCCTCGACCCTCGACCCTCGACTAAAACCCAAACTCACTCGACCGGCACCGTGTAAACGAACGGTGTAATCGCATCGAAACCGATGCGGTTACAAATGAAACCGCGGGAAGTCCGAGTAATTAAACAGGAGTAGTTTGTTATTGTCTCTTGTATGCTGCTCTGAGCATTTTCACATGCAGTTTCCTGGAAACAGTTAGTTGCTCTGCAATCTGTGTTTTTACACAAGGCTCAAGAAAAGGCCAAAAAATTCTAAATTTTGTGATAACATTTAAATTAAACCTGGCCTGAGGGGGGCGTAAGGGCTCGCGGTGATGCGGTTTTGCGGAATTCGAAAATTTTATTTTAACCTGCGGTAGGTCGACAAGTCAAAGTCAATATTTATTAACATGGACTGTTGGACATTAATGTAAAAAACACTTCAAGAGTAATGGCCATGACCTTACCCGCAATATTTTTCTACATTGCGTGGGATCATAAAGCCCTGAAACTCCGCTCCCAGCTCGCGTTAGGAGGCCTTGGTCGACGGTGCCCAGCTAAAATCTTGCTCGAAAGTCTCGCTCAAACTCGCTCCGCTCGAAAATCGACACAGATAACTCTGTTTTATAAGAGCTTCTAGGTTACGAAGAATCAGAGGTATGTTGTCTATTTAAGATTACAGACTAAAAGTGATTCATTATGCAAAAGGTCACAAAGTCACGTCAAGGATTATAATAAGTGTAAAATCCTTATAATTATTAACTTTTCCCACAAGTCACGCTAAAATCTCCCAGAACGTGTTTGCTCAGTTTCTCAAAGCAATTGGCTGCCTGTACGAAACGTTTTCTGTACTCAACAAAGGTGCACGTTACACTGTCAAGTCAACAGAAGAAGCTATTGGCCTTGTAAAGCAATGCCGGAGATATGCTTGACGAGAATACCTCTGATATTCAAGGAGCCACTGGCATCATCACTGGGTTCTCGGATGAGGACCATAAAACCGGAGGTCCCGTCTCACAACTCTTCACAATTAACTCTGTGGGACGTTAAAGAACCACTAGGGATGTAACAAACCCTGGCTGTGACCACCCCTAGTGCTGACCTTGGAGCATCTATGATTTCTCATTGATTATAAACTGCACCTTGCAGTCTGGCAAAAAGTCCCCAAAAAAGTGTTGTACATTAGTCTTGAAAAACCTCGTGGGGAAGACTAATAATAATGTATTGTATGTATTGTATTGTATTGGTATTGGCATCAAAACCACTCTAGTGTAAATGGACCGCAAGGGCACGTGTCGGCTAGGACAGTAGCATCAGTTGCCATGAAAGACAAGGGCCTACAGAGACTGTATGCTAACCTGGGAAAGTTTAATTGCAAGCATACAAATCTGCTGAGCTGTATGACACTTGATGTAGAAAATTGTCACTCCTCCGATCCACAGTCCACCATAAGCAAGGGAACATGTCGGTGGCAGAGTACTGCAGGTCATTCGGCGTAGCAGTGGAAGTAGTCTCCTTCGCAGCCGTCTTTCGGGATGTCACGCAACGCTGCGTGACATCCCGAAAGACGGCTGCGAAGGAGACTACAGTGGAAGAGGCAGTAAAAACGGGTGACCAGTTGGGCAGCAAGCAGGTGGTCTTGGTATCCCAAACCTGAGGGAAACCTCTCGCAAACGTCGATATGTACCCAGCTGACTGCGATACACTCAGGGACTGGGCATCCTCCTTTGGTGCTGCTGCTGTAAGACAACGTACTGTACGCCAAGAGACCACCACGACACATGGGACATTCCCTGAGTTTATATATCAAAGGCAACGCGAAATCGCAGAGGAACCTATATATATATTGCTTTTGACGCACATATTAATACAGCAGAAGCTGTGACAGAAAACGAAACGGCGGAGGAAGCAGAAGATGAGTTTGGCGAAAGTAGTGACGAAGAAGTCGTCGATGGTCCGGAGGTTTCCACGCTCGTACAAGGAGAAATTGGAAGCTCAGACGCGTTTCTCCAAGGAGCAAGAACTCGCTTCCGGAGAGCTGTGCGTTTCAACAATCGTCTGCTCTACTGACCTCTTACAGTGTCTACGTCAACTTCTAGCGATTAGAGACTCCTTATTATGGACTGTAAAAGACGTAATTGGACTCATTAGACCTAAGCGCGTTATTTTAAAGTACATGCATGATACAAGATACTCAGGGATTGCAGTAAGATCAGTTATGGACCGGATATAATTTAACACTAAAGTAATTTTAGCGTTTGTGTTAATATCAGCGAACACTGCAGGTCGCATTTTTAATGGTAGAAGGACTTTGAGTCTTGACGATGGCAGCTTTCGCATCTGTAACTGCGGTTTCGGTATTTCGGGGTAAATTTCGATGCCGCATTGCGGTTTTTTAATGATTTTTTGTGCGGTTTTGCGGTTCTCGGACCTCCCTTACGCCCCCCTCTGGCCTCTTTGAAAACATCAGATATTTCTTTGAAAGGCTGATGTAGTGGCAGTTCACGGTAATGGTAATCGCATCACGGCCACAAACTCTTTCTTGTCGGAAATTTCCATTCATTAATTGTTTGAACTACGCCGACCAGAATACCTTTACTTTGTTCTACAAAAGCTCTAATTTCAATGTCTTTTTGGCATAAGTTTTTTTACTTGGTTAAGAAGCTTGAAAAGTAGTTCCACTTGGCTCTTTGCAAAGCATACAACAGACTCGTTAGGTTAGTCGCTCATCGCAATTTCTTGTAAGCCTTCCCCAAATGATTCCTTCTTTGGTAGTAGCACGGATGTGGATTTTGTTTTGCTCGACGAGTTTTTCTCAACTGCAATTCTCAGCACCTCAAACACTGCCGGATCCGCAGTAAAATCTTCATAAACTCTCTTTTGAATTCTTTGTGTCGCCAGACGTATAAGGCCGGATTCATAACAGAGTTACTGTACAATAAAATACGAAACCAAAATCTTGCAAGTCTGCTTTCCGGAGTTTCCGGTGTTGCGAAGTGATATAAAATTAGGACTATGCGTGGGTATACTGAAGCAACGAAGGCTCCGATCACAAAAGCGATCGTGGCTGCCATTTTTTTCTCCTTTTTCTGGCCGTAAGTTTGCGTGTCATGTTGCACACTTGGGCTAATATCGTAAGAGGTCGTTCTTCGAGATGAACGTATTCCCTTGGTCACCAATTTACCCGCTCGATGTGTTCTTATGGATTTGCGCGCAACCTTGAAAATCTTGTAATATGCTGCTGTAATAATGAGCGTTGCCATCAGAACAGTTGTTACGAAGAAGACGAGAAAAGGCATATCCATGACACCTGGAAATTCCGGTACACTGGTAACAACTATGGAGCAAGCCCAAATGCAGGAGATGACGAAACACGTTTTCCTTTTTGCAAACTTCACCGACGTCAGATAAAACAGCGGGTGATGTAAGGCGATGTAACGATCAATACTCATTGCAGTCAGGCTAGATATGGAGGCGATGATGTTCACCCGACCGACAAAACTCGCTATTTCAACGACAATCCCTGGTACAGTCACACCATGATAAAACGCCATGTGTTGAGACGCTCGCACTGGGACTAAAATCACGGATACCAGTAGGTCCGCAAAGGCAAGAGAAGCTAAAAGGAAGTTAGAAGCAACTTGAAGTGATTTAGTCCGCCATATTACGGAGATTGTCAGAGAGTTTCCGAAAGGTCCAAGCAAACATAGCATTATTTCCACGCACGAAGCTAGAAGCACTCCAATGGATCCTTCTTGCTTTGCCGATATGTTTTCGTGTTTTGTTGGATTTATGTGAGAGACCGTCGCCATTTCTTATTCATATCTCATTCATTTCAACTATGAACAAGCCTCCTGGCATAGACTGTATAGCTACAGAGAAGACCATAGTTTAGGTCTGCGAAGAGTCATTTAGCTTCAGGTCGCACAGTGTGAACTCAAAAATAGCCCATATCTTGGAAATAAGGCAGATGTATTGACTTTAACTGGTTCTGCAAATACAAATAATATACCAAAGACTTGAATCACCAACTCCTTACCAATTATCAGTTAGGGGAGTCTGATCTTACGGCTATCGAAAACAAATTCCCGATACACTAAACAATCACTTCAAGGTGCGAAACTTGCGATATTTCAATTTTTTTGTCAACAAGGAACGAGAAGGTACATGTTGGAGTCCTAAATCACATCGTTCAAGCCAATTTAAAACATTCCATCCATCCAGGGATAAAGGTGCCTTATTCCAGAGATAAATAACTAAATAAGGCAATTTATCCCTGGAATAGAGCTATAACACCTTTCAGGAACCGGCCTAAGAATTACTCCGGGGTTCGTAAACAAAATTCCAGGACTTTTACGGGCCTCAGAAAGTTTTATTCCAGGATTCCAGGACCCATCATGCACATGAAATATTTTTTAGTTGTTGGATTTCTTGTCTGGCTGCTTCTAATGTCTTGTCAATGTCTTACAGAATTGCAGGGACATTATTAGTGAGAGATTTGAGAGACTAAACTCTGACCAGTAAAGTAATTTCGAAAGAACCGGAGGCCCGTTTCTCAAAAGTCCTGATAACTTAACGGGCCAACAAACCATATTTTGAACTCAAAATCTCAATAAAAGTAGGGTTTGTTCTTACCTCTAATGAAGTCCATTTTGTTTCTTTAGCTGATAACTTTACTGTATAATTTTCAAAACTTTTTAAACTCCCATCTGGAATGTTAAAACAAGTTTTGGAAACAAAACTGCTTAACGGGCCCGGTAATTACCGGGAGCTTCGAGAAACGGCTGCCGGGTTCGAAACCATAACCGACTGGGAACAAGTGATTTTGTGAGTCCTGATGGGTTATACAAAATTCTGCTTGGGTAACAAAATCATATTATATAATAGGCTGCATTATGCATGCATTTTGATTAGTTCTTACTTATGATCTATTAGAGGACAAACGCACGAATGACGTCGTCACAAAACGTTTTCCCTCTGTTTTAGTCTAAAATGGTGGAAAGCTGTGAAAATTTAGAAGACATTTTACCAGATTGGGTGAACGAAGACGTAGAAAAACGTCTTGCAAAAGCTATGGAGGAATTCGAAAAGCAAGAAGGGGAAGAAGCAATTTTCTTTGTAGAAAATGACTTAAACTCGAGCAGTCTCAGTCGAGCGCCACTAAACGAGACACAAACTGTTTCTTTATTATATAAAACAAATAGATTCCATGTTGCCGTGCGTCTGTTCTGTAATAGATCACAGAAGACGTAAAAAGGTGGTAAGAACATCAGTGACACACTCGGCTATCGCCTTGTGAGCTACTTTTTTGTTCTTACCACATTTTGACGTCATCTGTGATCTATTACAGAACAGACGCACGGCAAAATGGAATCTATTTGTTAACTAGAATTCCGCTTGGTGTAACACTACTTGGTATTCGTTGAGCAGAGAAATTGTTTTGAAATGTCGCGTTCAGATACTTACAGCAGGAGCTAGCAGAGAGTTCGTCTCGAAATTCCCTTAAAGGAACATCCAAGGTAAGCGAATATCAAGATCAAAGAAATTTCATTTTCGAGCAGAATTTGAGCACAATGCGGAAAAAGTAGGTAATACAAAAGAAAAAGACTATAACTTTCTGTATAAAACAAATCAAAGCCACTCAAAGTCCTGAAGGGTTAAGCCGCGGCTACACGAGCGAATTTCCGCTTGCGATGGTGATGCGATTTTTTCTGGAAATTGTCGCGTCGCCGGCGCGCGGTGGTGGCTACACGGATGACTAAGTCTGTGATTTTGACGCGAAAAGTTGAACTCGTTGAATTTCTCGCGATTTTCCTCTGCGATTTTTTAGCTGTTGGCATCACAGCACTTGTGCGAGGGTGGCTACACGTGTGATTTTCACCGCTGGCGACGCGACAAATTTAAAAAAATTGCATCACCATCGCAAGCAAAACATCGCTCGTGTGGCCACGGCTTTACAAAGTTCTGCTTGGGTAACAAAATCATACTAGAATTCCGCTTGGTGTAACACTACTTGGTATTCGTTGAGTAGTGAAATCGTTTTGAAATATCGCGTTCAGATTCTTATAACAGGAGCTAGCAGAGAGTTCGTCTCGAAATTCCCTTAAAGGAACATCCAAGGTAAGCGAATCATCAATATCAAAGACACTTCATTTGAATTTGAGCACAATGCGGAAAAAGTAGGTGATACAGAGGGAAAAAACCTATAACTTTCTGTATAAAACAAATCAAGACACTCAAAGGCACTCACGTAACTACCGCAGGTACGACTGATCTTGATTCAAACGAGTAGCTTCTAAAGAAACTGTGGTGCTCCGTCGGTGTTAACTCAGTTAATATTATGCAAATTAGGGAAAGAAACGAGGAGGGAATGGGGAGAGGGTAGGAAAAAAAAACCGACTACGGAGGTTTCTTTGTCATTCAAATTCCCGTTCCTGAGAAACGGGGAATACTGATTGGATGGTTACCTATCAATCTGTTAACAAATCCATCAAATTCGCTGGCGTGTATTTAGTGTCAAAGCCGCAACATAAATATATCTTATTAACCAAGCGCCAGGGCCGTACTGGGAGAATATCGGCCCGAGGTCTTGACAGTACGGACAGAGCGCAGTGAGGTCCGTACAAAAAAGGACCGAGGGCCAATACTCTCCCAGTACGGTCCCGAGCAAGCTTGGTTAATAAGAGATTTATTACACGACTGAAGGCAACGCGGGAACAACGCGGGATCATTCGGGACAACACCCGGTCCAATACTTAAAGAATATCGGACTGGTAGAAGAGCAATATGATTGATCGATTTTAGTTATCGGCCCTCTGACTGCGTGTCGTGTAATAAACCGCAGTTACAGAGCGGAGCGAAACGATGACAAAGACACAGCCGTAATTAGTGCGGATTTTTTAGCACTCAATTTCAAGTGTTGCATAGCTCTCTAAGAAGCCACAATACTAAAGAAAGGATTAAGAGACGAATGAGCAGGAGACAAAATATGAATATGAATATGTCCAGCCAGACTACGTCGTTTAACAAATAAAGACTAAGGAAACAGGTAGAGCAAGCTCGAGTTTGAGTTTTTGTTTTTCCAAATCAAAAAGCATCAAGCGACTTCTGCGAAGCCCTGGAGGAAAAGAATTTATATTGTGCTTAAATAAGCTTTAGTGTGTTTAAATAGAACTTTCTAGACTTTACTGTGTTACGTAACCCTTTTGTGTTAAGATCTTTACTGTGTTACATAACCCTTTTGTGTTAAGATTTGTAATCGTACGTTTTCGCGTATCAGATTAGTTCATTATTTAGCCTTGTTTGTTCGTTCGTTTAAAAATATGTTTTTTCTATCTTCGGCGAGTGTGGTAAAGATAAGACAAAATAGGACATTTTCAATTGTTAGGACATCGTTTTCAGAGTTAAATTCTCGTAAGACAAAATAAATTGTTTATCTTTGGAAAAGCAACTTCCATGGCATAAACTGCAGGCACTTTGTCCTTGAAGCAGTGAACAGTCAGAGCAAATCCCCGGGTTGGCGGTATAAGGTCATGCTTCAACTCTGGAAGTCCTTGTGATCGGGCATATTCTATACTGGCCTGAACTTTTGCTTCTGTAAGCCGGGTTCCTTCTGCAAATATTGCCAGCCAGAATGGAAAAGGAAAGTCCTTCACAGTCTGCAAACTTGATTCTAAAACTTTTTTATCCTTCTGCTAGTCCCGGTGCAAAAACACAAATTCATTGCACCACCAAGAGAAGCCAATGATTGGCAGAAACTTCAAATAGCCCTTCATGTAACCTTTACAGGTCCCTAATATTCCTGCCCTTCCAGCTAGTGTATAGCCAAGAAGCCAGTCAACATCACTGCGATGATTGCAGAGACAGACTGCACTCTCTTTGCCTAGCTTATCAACATCTTCTTTTGCTCCATATAATTTAATATCCAGATCATACCACCAATCTGCTAGGAATGTTAACTGACACCAGTGAAGATAAACAACATTCAAGTTGCCCCATCTGAACAAATCTCTGTTTACGAACCAAAAGAAGCTGAATGAAATTGATGATAAGGCCACTTGCTAAGAACACTAGAACAAGCCACAGCCAAACTAGCGGCAATCTCTTGAAAAACGATGGTAAATCCATGCACCTGTCCTTGCTCCACAGTAAATGTCAGCCAATTTTCGCAGAAGTCTCTTCCGGAAGCAGAAGGAGGCCATCTTTGTGTTACATGACGATCGTAAGAGTCCGCTGACACACTTAGTTCTTACGAATAGTCGTAAAAGAAACACAGGATCTTGCTACAAAAACAAGTATCCGAACCATCATGTGTTTGGCTACCCGCATAACCAGTCAAAGTTTGCGGCAAATTACGCATCCCCTGTTAACGCCTCCAGGTGTCTTGTTCCTTTTTCTCCGCGCCCGCGCTTCTAGCGTTCGTTCGCTCGATGTTCGCTCAATCGATCGCTCTAGAAACGCTAGGAAAAGAAAGAGACTGCTCGCAGTCTACGTCGGTGGAGAAGTTGTATACAAGAATTCACTATGCACAAGCATGTGTCGCCACTAGAGCCGAGTCTGCCTGGCCACTCGGCACTGCCCTCGGCCCGGGGACCCAGTCTTGAAATAACATGGCTCTTGAAAAACGTGATTATGAACAAGGATTGAATAGTGGGCTCTACACCCTTTTTTCCGTTCAAGTAGGCGATAAGTCGGGCCAAATTTCGGCCTTAAGGACATGTCGAAAGCTACGAAAAGAAAACATGTTGTGAAAGAAGTTCTGGATGATTTTGTTGTTCCAGATCCAAAGCAACAGATTGTTAAGATAACGATCCCTTTTTGTTATTGTTCGAAAGAGGTTAGTTCAAGGTTAGCCTGGAACAAATTACGTGAGCTTCTTGATTGTTTGTTCAATTGTATTGCCCAACCATAATGTCTTCGTTTTCCAGAGGGAGGTGTAGGGGTCTAAATTATTCATCCAGTTCACTTCCATGACATGTGACGACATTATTTCCTTAATCATGTCTGCAACATTTATACTTTTTATGTACATCAAAGGAACTTGATCCAAGCTTGTCTTACTGTATTTTACACTACTGTAAATGGAAGCTTTGAAAGTTTCTTTTTACTTATTTATTAATTTTCTATATTTTTTGCTTATCATGTAGATTTTAGGTAGTCGCGGTAACAACCTTCATGAAGTGGAGACATCTGATGGCAGTAAATATCTTGTCAGCATGCCATCAAAATTCAGGAAAAGTGTTTCGATTAAACGAGGTATGATGACTACTGTCCAGAAGGGATTCACATGCCTCCCACGGATGGTTTCTCAACTTACCGGCGTGCGATCGACAAGATGTCGACGTACTGAAGCGAGTGATCAAGACAATATTTGGCGTAACTGGCGTACCCTCACTAAGCTGACGTAGCTAGTTGGGTCTATGCGGAATGCACCCTGGGAGCCAACGAAATTGATAATCAACGGTTTTATCAATCAATCAATCAATCAATCAATCAATCAATATTTACCCAGGAAGTTCCACTCACCGCGAAGCGGTTTTCAGGGGGGTCTTTTCGTTTTTTCTACAAGCGTCTTCGACTCATTCAAACTGTGCTACGTTAGAATGAATAAAAGGAGCCTTAACAGCTTAAATTTATAGGCTACCCTTAATTCATTTCCCTGTTTTTTGTTCAAACCATTAGGTTTTCTTAGAAATTTGAGTTCACGGACGCGTTAAGTGCGCCATTTTAACGCCTGTCTGGCAAATAGAGAAATCTTTCAGCTTGTCGATCGCCTCTTTCCTTTGGGTCTCCAGCATCAGATCCAGTAAGTAGACCGACCACGCCGCCGACACCACTGCCTGGAAGGCCCCCAAAAATAAGCTCCCAAAGCTGTCCAGACGGCTAAACCATAGGGACCAGCAAGTTCAAAACCAGATGTGCTTCCTACCAGTCCTCCCAATCCAGCTCCTATCTTGCCAAATGGACTTCGAACGGCACGTGAAACCCAGGGGCGTAGCCAAGGAAGGGTTCCAGAGGTTCCACAACCTCCCCTCCCGCTCCTATTTTTAACAGTGATTTTATCCCAGCAAGAGTGTAATGGACGCTCGATTCCTGAAATTCTTTGTTTTGTTCTATGCTTACAATAAGTATAGTGAACGTCATTGTGGTTGGAACCAATTTGGAACGCCCCCTCCTAGAAATCCTGGAAACCTACGCCCCTGAAACCCACGACAAGCAGATTCCAAATACGTAAGCAATCGTATCCACGATCTCCCAAAGAGTGTCCACAAAGAACATTTTAGGGAGTAGAGCAAGAAATCGCAGAAACTGCGACAGAAAGGTGAATATATTCGAGGCTGGCGGCCTTGGTGTAACTTTTGGTTTCTCCATCGATTCATCGCGTTTGTCTTGAGACGCCAGGTCGGAAATCGCAATATCCAAATCCTTGGATATATTCGCGGCTGGCGACCCTCGTTTCTTCGTCCATTCATTGAGTGTCTCTTGGTAAATCATAGAATCCGAATCCATTCTTGACAATTCTTGACTCTTTTCAAGCTAAGATGGTAGTAGGAAAACCTCTGAATTGACACGGCAACTACAGTATGAAGGGCAACTATGCGGATACCAGCAATTTGACAAGTTTTGAGCGTCACAAGTCAGTATTTAAGTTCTTTATTTGGTTATTTCATGCAAAACTTTGAAAACTTCCTGAAGGCTTTGTTGTAATAAGAGCAAGCTGATGTGAAACCTTGGAAACTGATGAGTAGCATGAGCAATACAGCAAGCAATGGGTAAGTTAGTGTCATTTGATAACAAAGAAAAGTATCCTATTTACACCGGTGTTACCTGCGCTCCTGTTAGTTACGGAGGTCTGGCGGCCACTTTTCAAACAGAGATGCAAAAGTTAGTTCAAGGGAGGGAGGGAGGGGAAATAAAAGCGGCCAGAAAGAGTTTGAAGTACAGGTAAGTTTGAGGTACAGGCGTAGTAGGAGAAGACAACGAGATATGTTTGGAGAAGCTGTCTGCTTGAGCGGACTGATAATGAATTCGTGGTTGAGTCTCTTATAGTCGCTATGGGTAAGACCGCTGTAAATAGCCCCGAGAACAAAGTTGCCTCCACCGCACGCGCGCCCACCACGCAGGCGGGCAGTCGCTTCGATCGAGGGAGAATGGCACGAGGCTGTAAGGCGCGCGAGTTACCCTGGGACTTTTCCCAAATTCAAGATGGCGGCTAAACAGTTGAGCGGTGTCTTGCGAACATACATCGCTGCTGGAAAAGCTACACCCTCCCCGCCGCTGGGACCATCACTTGGCCAGGTAGAAAGTTACTTTGCTTTTCCTTTTTTCCTTCGATTTGAATGAACGGTTTTTGGATTTCATTCTGGTGTTCTGAATGATTTCAGCGAGGTGTGAACATACAACAGTTTTGTAAGGAGTTCAACGATCGCACCAAGCACATTACCCCTGGGGTTCCGATACCAACGATTATCCATTACAAGGTAAATAGGGAATTTATTTTGTGAAACGTAGTTGACTACTCAAACCTGATTTGTTAGTGCCGAGTTGATGGTTATTCAAACGCTGCCATGCTTTGGATGGATATTTCCATGGGGTCCCTAACTATCCCTCACAAATATTAATCGTGTTATTAAGGGACCTCGTTCATAGATGAAACCTCCCTAATTTTTAGCTGTGGCTCTAAAAGAGCAAGAGGAGAACTCAACGCATGGAAAGAATAAAGGTGAACTGAAGGATAATCAGAAACGGTAGAACAGCTGTGGACCTCTATGCTCCAATTCAACAAACATCTACATGTATTTAAAGAAGCCTTCCATGCTGATTCGTATTTACCCGCTTTTCCAGTGCAAGAATCAGTTAGTCACAATCACTATTATTGACAATAGGAATTATGACGATTTCAATACCATCTTGAATATTGTAAATTTTAGTTACTAACCAAAGGATATTGCTGACAAAATTGGAGGGTCTCGCATACACTAGAATTTGCACGGAGGGCTTTTAAATTAACCATACATTTGTCTTACGTCTGAAGCGTACATAAATTGCAGACAAATATGTGGGAAATATAAAATGCCAAGTGTAAATTCTACTACAGATAAGACCCTCGATCTATTGGTTAGTAACTCAATTTTACAATTCATAAATTTTTCTTCACTCAAGAATTGGTTCAAGTTATCAGCCCTCTGACTGCCTCATTCATATTACAAAGTCAATATAAGAGTAATACTCTAATAAAGATCGATTTTGGAAAACATTTTCAATGGAAAAATTAACAATAAAAACATTATGTGATGTTTCAACAACTTTATGTCATCATTGTTGAAAGTGAGGAAATTAACATATTAAATGACATTTTTATTGTTAATTTTCCTTTTAAAAGAGCAGTATTATTAATATATAAAAAATATTTTTTTCCTTGCTTCAGGGGGATAGGACTTTCACATTTGAACTGAACTCCCCTCCAGTCTCGCATTTCCTGAAATCGGCAGCAGGAATTGAAAAAGGGGCACAAAAACCAGGTGAGCAGAAGTTACGTTGAGTACCAGTTGTGGTGATACTGCCTCAGTTATTATATGGTAAGGGAAAAATTGATTCTTTGTCACCTATGACAGCCTTTTCTTAAAGCTCTATCCACGTCAGTTTAATTATTAGAAATCCAACTGATCAATCTACAGCATTTGAATTCCAGCAGTATTACCCCTTCAAAATAATAATAATAATAACAGTGATGATGATGGTGATGAATGATGATGGTGATGATGATGATGATGATGGTCATGATGATGATGATGATATTGACGATGGTGATGAATGATGACGATGATGGTGATGACGGTGATGAATGATGATAGTAATGATGATGAAACTGATAAATATGTCAGATTATGGTGAAGATTGAAGTAATTTAATAATAATTAAAATTAATTATTAGATAATAATTATAATTAATAAATAATAATTTAGTGATATGTATTATTACTGTTAATGATCACTCTTCAGTCCTATTATATGCTCTTGTTTGTCATCCAGGCCATTTTCATTGGCAAAGAAATGTAAAGCAATATGAAAAAATTCTGTAAATTTTACCGGTAGTGCATTTGCCAAGCATTTGAAAGTAATATTGACCAGTTGGTCATGTGATTGTTGTAGGCATGCCTATGTGTATATCATATTGTTGTTCATTGGCAAAGAAAGGTAAAGCAATATGAAAAAATTCTGTAAAAATTAATTTAATCATGTGATGGAGAAATATAGGACAGCATTGACATTTCACCTTTTGTTTTTACAGGAAGAGAAGTTGTTGGCACAGTTACCTTAAAACAGGTCTATGAAATTGCCAAAATCAAAAAGCAAGATCCAACTTGCAGGAATGTACCCTTAAGAAGTGTGTGTAGGTCTATCATAGGATCGGCGCAGAGTATGGGCATTAACATTGTGCCTGGTAGAGATGACGACGACACATAATACTCTGAGGCTAGGTACATATAAATAATTCGATGGAAAATATATTTGACAATGGAGAGGTTGCCAAGAAAGACTTTTAAGAAGCTATCAAAGGGACTGGATTCTACCACTGGATGCAATTGGCCTGCATAGCATGCATGGGAGAAAGACGAGGCAAAGGTTATGGCTGCATACACTCTAACTATTGCCTTAGTCTCCAGTCCCCTGTTGCACAGGTTCAGTGCCATGGATTGTATGTCAGAGAACTTCAAAGACCCACATTACAGTTACAATGTGGTGAATTTTGGAAATGGACCATATGGAGTCTGAGAAACTGACTTTTGAACTCTACACTGGCCGAGCAATCAGGCATTCAAATTCCAGCAGTGATGGAATATGGAACTTTTCAACTTTACTCTGTGCTTTGGTCGTAACTTACGGTACCACCTGGATGTGACCAAGGTTATCTTACGTCTTTTTTTTTTCCTCCAGCTTTCTTCGTAGCCAATTTTATGGTAAAAAATATACCAAACATAGTCGGAGGTTAGAGATTGTCTTTGTGCAAGATTAATAACCCCGGCAATAAACCATCAGAATTAAAGGGAGCTATTTTGGCAAGACCAAAGGTCTTTTATTTGATTTTACTTTTTCTACAACTTAACGTCTCTCGCATTCATTTCTGATGGTTCTAATGCATATTTTTTTCTTATCTGTTCGTTATAATTAAACAGGGGTCGGAGGAGTAGTTTGTTATTGTGCCTTGTACGCTGCTTTGAGCATTTTCACCTGCAGTTTCCTGCAACATTAGATCACCCCTGATGAAGACACTAGACAGGAGTGTCGAAACGTTGGGTCATGAATTGTAACCTTTTAAGTTACATTCATCAATTTTCAAACCAGAGTAGTATCAACCATGTCTGCTCTGTGGTCTGTTTTGGTTTTACATAAGGCTCAATAAACGGCCAAAACATTCTGAATTTTGTGATATTTAAATTAAACCTGGCTTCTTTGAAAACATCAGATATTTCTTTGAAAGGCTGATATACTGACAGCCCACGGTAAAGGTTTTCCCATCAAGTACCACAAACTCTTTCTTGTCGGATAGTTCTGTTTATTGTTTGAACTATGCCGACCAGAATACCTTTACTTACAAGTTCTACAAAAGCTCTAATTTCAATGTCTCTCTGGCATAAGTTCATTTTTTCACTTGGTTAAGAAGCTTGAAAAGTAGTTCCAATTGGCTCTTTGCAAAGCATACAACAGACTCGTTAGGTTAGTCGCTCATGGCTCATCGCAATTTCTTGTAAGCCTTCCCCAAATGATTCCTTCTTTGGTGGTAGCACGGATGCGGACTTTGTTTTGCTCGACGAGTTTTTGCTCAAATTCTGCAATTCTCGACACCTCAAACACTGCCAGATCCGCAGTAAAATCTTCATAAACTCTCTTTTGAATTCTTTGTGTCGCCACACGTATAAGGCTGGATTCATAACAGAGTTACTGTACAATAAAATACGAATCCAAAATCTTGCAAGTCTGCTTTCCTCAGTCTCCGGTGTTGCGAAGTGATATAAAATTAATACTATGCGTGGGTATACTAAAGCAACGAAAACTCCGATAACAAAAGCGATCGTGGCTGCCGTTTTTCTCTCCTTTTTCTGGCCGTTAGCTTGCGTGTCATGTTGCACACTGGGGCTACTATCGTGAGAGGTGGTAGTTCGAGATAAACGTACTACTGGATGTCTTCTTATGGCTTTGCGTGCAACCTTGAAAATCTTGTAATACACTACTGTAATAATGAGCGTTGCCATCAGAACAAACGTTACGAAGAACACGAGAAAAGGCTTATCCTTCACACCTGGAAATTTCGGTACACTGGTAACAACTATGGAGCAAGCCCAAATGCAGGAGATGACGAAACACGTTTTCCCTTTTGCAAACTTCACCGACGTCAGATAAAACAGCGGGTGATGTAAAGCGATGTAACGATCAATACTCATTACAGTCAGGCTTGATATGGAGGCGATAATGTTCACTCGACCGACAAAACCCGCTATTTCAACGACAGTCCCTGGTACAGTCACACCATAATAAAATGCCATGTGTTGAGACGCTCGCATTGGGACTAAAATCACGGATACCAGTAGGTCCGCAAAGGCGAGAGAAGCTAAAAGGAAGTTAGAAGCAACTTGAAGTGACTTAGTCCGCCATATTACGGAGATTGTCAGAGAGTTTCCGAAGGTTCCAAGCAAACATAATATTATTTCCACGCACGAAGCTAGAAGCACTCCAATGGATCCTTCTTGCGTTGCCGATATGTTTTCGTTTTTTGTTGAATTTATGTGAAAAACCGTCGCCATTTCTTCGTCATTCGTGATTCCTTTCAACGATGAACAAACCTCCTGGCATAGACTGTATAGCTAAGGCAAAGAAGACAAAAGTCTAAGTCTGCGAAGACGGTTATGTAGATTCAGGTGGCAAAGTGTGAACTCAAAAATAGCCCATATATTGGAAACAAGGCAGATGTATTTACTTTAACTGGTTCTGCAAATACAGATAATATACCAAAGACTCGAATCATCAACTCCTTACCAGTTATCAGTTACGGGAGTCTGATCTTACGGTTATCGAAAACAAACTCCCGATAAACTAGACAATTAATTTAAGGTACGAAACTTCGAATGTTTCAATTTTTTGTCAACAAGGAACGAGAAGGTTCACATGTTGGAGTCCTAAATCACATCGTTCAAGCCAATTTAAAACATTCATACAGACATACATACATAATCTTTATTTAAACACGATGATTTTAAAGCTATAAAGCTTGTGGGGTCGTGTATTTAACAATTAAACTAACCTAATCTATATCAAAACATATATACAAATTTTAAATATTATATGGACACAATGATCAATAATATATAAAATTATGTTGTCTGCATCTTATAGCAGATCCAGATGTACATTCAAACTTAAAATCTATAAAATAATCTTCAGAGCTGACTCGCTTCCTGAGCTGATTAAAATTCAGGGTCGCCGATGCTTCCTTGTCATTGTAGTTAACAAAGTTCCATAACAATGCTCCTCTATATGAGAGAGAGTCTTTCATGTATCTTGACTCGTATCTTGGTACGAGAAGACGGTTCTGGTCTCGAATAAAGTAAGTGCCAACTCGATTTCGGCCAATATTCTCATACATTATATCAGGTAAGGATTCGCTATACGCTCTATAAAAATGTCTAAGAATATCTAACTTATAATAGATAAAAAAAAGGTAGGCCACTGAGCATGTCTAAGCACGTCCTCCGATGTCATATCCTTAGGTAAATTGTAGATTACACGTGCCGCTCTACAGTGAAGCCTTTCTATTGACTTAAAAAGATCCATCCATCCAGGGATAAATGTGCCTTATTCCAGGGATAAATAAGTCAAGAGGTGGCGGGAGGGGGAGGTGGGGTCCTTCACACGATTCACGACTATTCATTTAAATATGACAAATAACGAATCACCATAATTAATATTCCCATTTCACGCTTCACGGTCATTAACATGAAAGTGAAAAAAGACCTTACGGTTTTGAAAACCTAAACATTGTGAATTTCTTTCTCACTTCGTGCCAAGCGTCAATTCCAATGTTTCTTCACTCAGTGACGTCCGGAGAGCTTCGCGTTGCTTTGTAGACGTCACAGGTCTTCGGCAAGTAATTTTTCACGGAAAAAAATTCTTTTTCTTGTCAGTTTCACGGAAAACGGAAAATAATCTCGTTTTTCGTATCACGACTGGCACGTCCTTCACATTTCACGGCTTTTAACTTTTTACAATCATAAGTCACGGCAAATAATAACAGCTGATCACGTTCCACGGGAAACTCCCTTACGGCCCCTCAAGAAATAAGGCACATTTATCCCTGGAATAGAGTTATTACACCTTTCAGGAACCGGCCCCAGGACTACTACACGGTTCGTAAACAAAATTACAGGACTTTTACGGGCCTCAGAAGGTTTTATTTCAGGACCCATCATGCACATGAAATACTTTTTTTGTTGGATTTCTTATCTGGCTGCTACCAATGTCTTGTAAATGTCTTGTAACAAAATTGAAGGGACATTAGGAGACAAGTGAGAGACTAAACTCTGATCATTTAAGTAGTTTGCAAGGGCCCGTTTCTCGAAAGTCCCGGTAACTTAACGGGCCCGCAAACCATATTTTGAACTCAAATTTCAAGATAAAAGTAGGGAGTGTTCTGACCTCTAATGAACTCCATTTTGTTTAATTTCTTTGGCTGATAACTTTACTGTATACAACGCGACCTCTATTAAGCGGCAACCCTCCATTAAACGGCCACTTTCTAAATTCCCGAGTTATTTCTCACTAAAATGCTGTATTTTCTCTCTCTATTCACCTCCATTAAGCGGCCGCGGCCACCTTTTCGTCATTGCAAGGTCATTTTTTATTGCTTTTTTACCTATATTAAGCGGCTAGCAAATTATCTTTTCAAGTAAAATAGTGACAGGAAGACGGCCTTAAGAATAGGAGATAACTGATAACGACAAGAACTACAATTTAATGTCTATTGTAGTGACAAGTCACAAGCGCAAAGTGTATACACGTGGAAATCTTTGAGATCCAGTACTAAAAGCAACCACTGTTCTATGGCATGAAAAACTACTGTATTGCAAGTGCATAAAAATCCTTGCTGCTCAAGTTTCTTTTTAAGCCATCGAATAGAGAACTCGTCTCCTGTGAAACAATACTCGCATGCCGGGAGTTCTAAACCGTAGATAAACCATATAGAGTCAATAAATCACGTTGATCGCCATTTCTGTCCAATTTATATTTTACCTCTATTAAGCGGCCAGCTCCCATTAAGGCCACTTTTCAAAGTCCCGAGGGTGTCCGCTTATAGACGTCGCACTGTAGTTTTCAAATATTTGAAACTCCCATCTGGAATGGAAAACAAAACTGCTTAACGGGCCCGGTAATTACCGGGAGCTTCGAGAAACGGCCTCCAGGTTCGAAACCATAACCGACTGGGGACTGGTGATTTTGTGAGTTCTGCTTGGGTAACAAAATCATACTAGAATTCCGCTTGTTGCAACACTTTGTATTCGTTGAGTAGTGAAATCGTCTTGAAATATCGCGTTCAGATACTTATAGCAGGAGCTTGCAGAGAGTTCGTCTCGAGAAATTCCCTTAAAGGAACATCCAAGGTAAGCGAATATCAAGATTAAAAAGACTTCATTTTCGAGCAGGATTTGAGCAGAATGCGGAAAAAGTAGGTGATACAAAAGAAAAAACTACAACTTTCTGTATCAAAAAAATCAAAGACACTCAAAGTCCTGATGGGTTAAGCCGCGGCTACACGAGCAAATTTTTGCTTGCGATGGTGATGCGATTTTTTCTATAAGTCTGTGATTTTGTCGCGAAAAGTTCAACTCATTGAATTTCTTGCGATTTTTTTTTTCTGCGATTTTTTAGCTGTCGCCATCGCAGCACTTGCGCGAGGGTGGCTACACGGGTGATTTTCACCGCGCGCTGGTGAGGCGACAAATTTCGGAAAAATCGCATCATCATCGCAAGCAAAAAATCACTCGTGTAGCCGCGGCTGTACAATATTCTGCTTGGGTGACAAAATCATACTAGAATTCCGCTCGGTGTAACACTGCTTGGTATTCGTTGAGTAGTGAAATCGTTTTGAAATCTGATCGCGTTCAGATACTTATAGCAGGAGCTACCAGAGAGTTCGTCTTGAAATTCCCGAAAAGGAACATCCAAGGTAAGCGTATCAAGATCAAAGAGACTTCACTTCATTTTCGAGTAGAATTTGAGCAGAATGCGGAAGAAGTAGGTGATCACGAAAGAAAAAAAAAACTATAACTTTCTGTATAAAACAAATCAAAGACACTCAAAGGCACCCACCTAACTACTTCAGGTACGACTGATCTTGATTCAAATGAATAGAGGGAGAAGCTTCTAAAGAAACTGTGGTGCTCCGTCGGTGGGGGAGTTGTATACAAAAATTCACTTTCACACTTACTATGCACAAGCACAAGCATGTATCGCCACTCGGGTCGAGTCTGCCTCCCCACTCGACACTGCCGTCGGCCCTGGGACCCAGTCTTGAAATAACATGGCTCTTGAAAAACGTGGTTGTGTGAGTGAAAAGTTTGTACTTGTCTGGAAAATATTTTTACATTTAGTTGGGAAGGAATGAAACATTCAGATAATGGATTTCTGATTATGAACAAGGATTGAATAGTGGGCTCTACGCCCATTTTTCCGTTCAAGTAGGCGATAAGTCGGGCCAAATTTCGGCCTCAACGACATCATGTCGAAAGCCACGAAAAGAAAACATGTTGTGAAAGAAGTTCTGGATGATTTTGTTGTTCCAGATCCAAAGCAACAGATTGTTAAGGTAACGATCCCTTTTTGTAATTGTTCGAAAGAGGTTAGTTCAAGGTTAGCCTGGAAAAAATTACGTGAGCTTCTTGATTGTTTGTTCGATCGTGTTGGCCAACCATGATGTCTTCGTTTTTCAGGGGGAGGGGTGGGTAGCAAATATTTGATAGGAGATGTAGGGGTCTAAATTATTCACCCTGTTCACTTCCATGACATGTGACGACATTATTTCCTAAATCATGTCTGCATGTAACATATACTTTTTATGTGCATCAAAGGAACTTGATCCAAGCTTGTCTTACTGTATTTTACACTAAATGGAAGCTTTGAGAGTTTCTTTTTACTTATTTATTAATTTTCTATATTTTTTTGCTTATCATGAAGATTTTAGTTAGTCGCGGTAACAACCTTCACGAAGTGGAGACATCTGATGGCAGTAAATATCTCGTCAGCATGCCATCAAAATTCAGGAAAAGTGTTTGGATTAAACGAGGTATAATGTACTGTCCAGAAGGGATCCACATGCCTCCCACGGATGGTTTCTCAACTTTGAACCTGCTGTTCCGTCTCCTTTAAATAATTATTCCAGTCTAAATACATCCCTCTCCACTTTCCAGCGACTTTCTGTTGGGAGGTATAGAACCTCACTATTTAGATCACTTGGCACTTAAGTAAAAACAAATAATTCCAATTTAATGTGGTATATGTTTTGTGGGAAATATTAGATCCACACTTAAATTAGAGGATTGGAGGAGTCCTAGGATGGAGATTGAAACATAGGCCACATATCTAGTCTTGATGAGGGGGACATTGCTGGACCCTGGATACCACCACACAGCAGGAAAAAATAATCAAATACGTCATCACTGCAAGAGAAGCAGGTTTAAAAACACAAACATTGCACAGTGCTTAGGTTGAGATCGCTGAAATATTGCAGGATGGAAATTCATTCACTAAAATACTGCACAATAAATGAGCAGCACTGCAAACCTCAATTTACCCTTCCTTGAGCAACTACCAGGGGCATCGTGTGGCTTGAAATTCACAATAATGTATGTTTTAAAACTAAGGGTGCTTTCCATTTGTCAGAACTGGCCAGCCAGACCAGTCATTTTGAAAGTGAAATAGGCTTCTTCAGAGAGATTTTGCTGAAAAAACATTCCTGCTATGTATACTTTGTAGAAATAAACTGATCTGTTTGGACAGTTCTTATTAATAGTTGAAAGCTCTTTACAAATGGACTGGCCTGCCAGCCAGTTCTGACTAATGGTAATTGCCCTGAGTAAGATATTGTTTAGTGTAAATTTCAGGGCCATTGGATTGTACTTCTCTTCAAAGTCTTATCCAGTGTCCTTAATTCTCTTATATTGCAAACTCTCACATTCTGCCAACATAAGTGGCTCCACCTTGATCTTTCCTTCTCAAATATCTTGGGTTTGCTGTGGCAGGATTACTGGGTGTCCTGGGTGATTTACCCAATGACCTCTCTTGCACATTCACTCTCTCTCTTCCAAGACCAATACACAGGTCAAGTCTACTTGCAAATATAATATACCAACTGCACATTTAAGGCAATTCACAACATTCTCTCATAGATGCCATGAAGGGGGCCCTTTTCTTGCCATTTTAGTAGTAATCAACTTGTCTTGTCTTTTGGATAATTTCCAGGGGATTTTGTTATTGTGGATCCCATAGAAGAAGGAAACAAAGTCTGTGCTGAGATTGTTCATATTTTGTACAGCAAGCAAATAAAGTATTTGAAAACTGAAGGACTGTGGTAAGATATATAGCAACAAAATCTTCAGGCACTGGCTGGATTTATGTGTGTCCTTTCTATATTAGAACTTGGGTTCTAATATTATCATTAGAACCCAAGTTCCAAATGTTAAAGAGAAAACTGATAAAAAAGAAATGAAAATAATAACAACAATCACAGTGGTAATAACAATAATTATAGCAATTCTGAGTATGCAATGCTGTCTGTAATTTGTTTACCCACGGAACACTAAAGAGCTCAAGAGAACTCGTTGAAAGATGTCCATGCATTCCAGATTGAACTGGAATTTGGAAAATGTTGGTTTTTGAGGAGAGGGGAAAACCAGAGTACCCGGAGAAAAACCTCTCGGAGCAAAGAAGAGAACCAACAACAAACTTGACCCACATATGGCACCAAGGCTGGGAATCGAACCTGCGCCACATCGGTGGGAGGCGAGTACTGTTGCCACTGTGCCATCCCTGCTCCCCATATGTCCCACAGTATGTACTGACGGTACTGTCTTTAAACACTGCATAACAACTTAACCCAGGCACTTCATTTTGTTCTTAATAATTGTCAGTACACAATGTGTTTTAAGCTACAACCAGTTGCAAAATTGTTGAGACATTTACAATCAAAAACATCTTTTCTTTCTCTAAAATGCTGCTGCTAATAAATCTGTGAGATACAACACACGACCCCTTGCTCTCCCCCTTTCAAAGTTGTTCCTCAAAGTTTCGAGCATGGTGTTGCACCGTTAGCAACTTTGATAAGAGGGGGAGGGGAAGGGAAAGCAGAAGATCATGGAAACATCATTGAAGGCCAAATGGCATACAGTTGCTCAAGTATTTTTGCAACTCATTGTAGCATAAAGACTTGGCAGGTTCTTCTGATTAAAGTACTGCTGTGGACTGTAATGTAACCATGCCAATAATTATTTTTCCATTGTGTGTTTTTCAAAGGCCTATAGCATTCTCAGAGAAGGTGACAAGTGATGAAAAGCCAGAGGTCAAAGATGTCATCAGGTAGAGCTGTTCAGTCCAAAATTATATGAGTTCCACCAAAAAGCTGAGGTGATAATGTACACTGTACATACCCTTGTCCTGGCCAAACTTTGGGGAATTGTATTTCCAGAAACAACATGACACTTTTTAAAAACATGTTTCGACAGAAACTTCTGTCATCTTCAGTTTAAATCAGTACAAAGTACAGAGTTGAATATATAGTGTGAAACAAAATGCTAATTTAAGAACAAAAGGAACCATGGCAATGTACATTACACTTAATTAGCATTTTGTTTCACACTATATATTCAACTCTGTACTTTGTACTGATTTAAACTGAAGATGACAGAAGTTTCTGTCAAAACATGTTTTTAAAAAATGTCGTGTTGTTTCTGCGAATTTCGTTATGCCTGCTGCTATCAAGACCTTTTGGAATTGTATTTCATTATTATTAAATACTGATCAGAAGGGTCAAAATTGTTCCCATCTTAGGTTTTAAACTCTTGTATTGTTTGAGCATTTTAAACATGTTTAAAAATTGGTGCAAGTTAAAAACTATCATGATAATAGTAAACGCACATCCCTTATTATTCCATCATGCTCTGATTGGTGCTTATGTTCATTTGGTACAAATATATTCATGTCTTTTTATCTAGTTTAAGTGTTTATCACTAAGAGGCAAATTTACTGAATGCTGATTGGCTGAGACAGGGCATTTATTTCTTAATCAAGGAAATTTTTGGTAATCATGAGGGCATGATTACTATGTTGCCAAGCCATCATAATTCAGTTGAAACAAACTTTGTTTTTTCGGCCAGCACTTTTTAGTGACTTTGGTTGAGAATAAATCTCACTGAAGTGATTGGATTGAAATTTGTACTAGCACTAAGTGGGCCTCACAGAAATGAATAAACCACATGCATGAGTCCCTAATTAATTTTGCCCCTTTAGTTGTAAACAAGTAATTGCATGTTTCCTCATAAAATTAAGGGTCACTTGTGCTTTCTAAAGTTGCTGAAATCACCCTTATTTCTGTGTGACTCGTACAAATTTAGTGTTACGAGTATCGTTGAAAAGCAGGGTTGTTTCCAGACAAAACTCAGGATTGCTGGTAACAGCAACAAACTAATTTATTTCCACAAGGTAACTCCACAAATTTACAGCACTAAGGTTCTTCACATAAATCGGTCTCTCTAACAGCCGAAACTCTTGCCCTTTTATTCATGAGGCTTAGGGTTCTAGAAACTTCTATTAGGAGCTAAATTAAGTAGTTTGACACAGTTTCTAATCTGAGTAATTACGTAAGGGACGGAACGCTCTGGACTGTTCTTGTGGAAATTGGTTATGGCTGAATGACTTCCGGTTCCAGATTGTTCTGGAACTTGACTAAGACAATTTTTCATAACATTATTTTAGTAACTTCTGAAAACACGCGTAATTTCACTTGGCCCCATGTGATTACCTGTACGACCGCCAATAACTTTTGTCACCAACTTTTAGCCACACGTGCACAATCTTGAAGAATTTGTGTTGTACTTCTTATTCCTCCTTATAACGGCACAATTTAGTTACATAGTTACATGCATTAGTTTTAGTAACATGTATTGTTGTCCTTGCAGCAGTGTCCACAGTGAGAGTAATGATGATGATGATGAGGATTCTGATAACGATGATCTGTTTGTCAATCCAAACCACCAGAAGCCAACAAATTATGTTGATACAGACTCCAGCGAGGAGAGCAATGGTGATGAACAGTGACACTTTTCAATAATGGGAGCTGCCATGATCACTTTAAGGAAGAAAAGCCAGATTAATTTAATATTTTTTTTACATGTCAAGAGGCAAATGGCACTAAGTACTGCTCCATAGTACTTTTTCCCAGATGCAAAAATTAGAACAATCTTGTAAAGCATGAAAAGTGACTTTCACTGAAGTGCTGAGATTTTGGCATGCATCTATTTGGTACTGTGATGCCTTAGAATAATATCTTTTCTTTCAGCTTGGTGGCGAGAAAAGAGATCTGAGAATTCAAAGTATTTATTCTCAAGTTACAAAGGAAAACTTTAAACGTTAGTGTGTTTTGGAATTATAAAGTAGTAAAGATCTTGAAAGTTTGTGGAATTACAATAATTATTACAATGATCTTAGAGGAAGGAATGTAAAGTGATGGCTTCATGTGAACTTGGTAGAAACTGTACAATAATGCAAAATAAATAATTTATTTTGCATTATTGTCCAGTTACAATTATTGTAAGGGGAAAAACATGCTATGATTAAGTTTTATCACATGGACCACAATCACTTCAAAGGTTTTCATTTTATTGAAAAGATGTCTGTTAAATTGTTTGCATTGCAAAGGACACTGACCAAATAATAAGTTTAGGTAAAACAGAATGAAAGTTATGTGAGAGAAATGCAAGTAGTTGCAATTGAGTTAGAACTAACTTGACATTTCTGACCAGTAATCTTGGAAGATTAATAGTGTGGCAGTAAATATGTAATTTGTCTTTAAACTAAATACAGAAAGGGCAAATATTTCCTCTGACCTTTATACATATAAGTAGTTTAGTTGTGAAGATCGACATACAAACAGGAATATTATCCTATCTTGTGCGTCTGAATAAAGGTATTTGAATCTATTGCCTGACATTAAACATTTTGTACACCCCTTCATTCAATACAATATTCTACTGTCCTGTTTATTTGTTTACACCGAAGTTCCTTTATTCATGAAATTAGGCTGCAGACCAGGAATATCTTGTGGGAAATCAATCCCTTCACACACCCTGGATTTTGAGATTCCATCTTGCATTACCAAAATGGAAACAAGAAGGGAGAGGTGAAAAATTGTCTGCAAGAGAATAATATTATCTGGGCTAAAAGCTGAAAGCTCACTTGATAAGACAAAACTCAAATAATTAAAGGCATGAATTACAGGATATCATTCCATTTCCAAGCTCATTTAAGCTGAAGGTGCTATAGAACTTAAAAAGAACAAGATAAACAAGATCTAGTCGGTGACTTCAATACTGCCCAAGCCAATAGAAGAACTGCAGTGTACACTGTAAATCTATGACTGGAATTCTTTTATAAATTATGCACGTGTCTTTTAGTTTACCACATCCACCAGCCAAACCTTCCGTGTTAGTAAACTGCTAGTTCTGTTTAATCACCAACTGAATGGAGTCATGGAAGAAACCAAGTGAGATAGTAGAAAATTTGGATGTAGGTAGTTAAAGGAAGTTCATCCAGCCAATTTTTATTATTTTGTAACTGGATAAATAATTACCTATAAAGAACACTAGCGAGTACATAGATATGTAATTAAATACCTAATTAACTGAACTCAAATATTGAGAATTTCTACATACACCCCTCTTTTGCATAAAAACGTAAGGGACAGACTACAGTGTTCCTTTAACCTGAACTGCCACGCTTACACGGCAAAATAACATTGTGTGCTCACTGAGACACTCTTCTCATAATAAGTATGCTTTATCTACAATTTCAAGAATCATTAACCACAAGGAACAAGACAAGTCCCTATGCACATAAAATCCAGACTACCAAAGCATGTCTTGAGAATGTTGAGAGTCAAAATGTCACTAAACAAATTTACATCTTACAGTACTGTACATCAGAAATTGCAAGTTTAAACAAGTTTCATGTTTTGCTAATCTTGTATTTTCCTTTCTGAAGCTGGCCTATATACAACTTGGTTTTGGATCCATCTCCCTTTCTCACCCAAACCTGAAAAAAAGCAAAGCAATCAAAACCATATTAGCATTATTAATGCATTTGTTATTCCGTCTAGACTAAAACATGTACCAGGGTTGTTATTAAGAGCCGGTAGCTGGTGGATTTCTGCCATCCGTCAGACCACTTTGCACTGGCTACTTTTACCCCAGAATGCAGGAAATTGCCTTTGCGACCTTTGTGCTCATTGCAATAGGCCCCTTGCAGTTTACGATCACATGGTAGAAAAACCGCCATACTGGAGAGCAAACTGCTCACGGGGACATCCAAAACAAAGCAACTTAACTTAATATTCTTTTGTTTTGGATGTCGCAGTGGGCAGTTTGCTCTCAAGCATGACAGTTTTTGTACCATGTGATAGTAAACTGCAAAGGGCCTATCTGTAGCCACCTACTTCAACCCATTCATCCATCTATTTAAAATCCTAGTGACAACCCTGTATGTACTCAAGACCATAAAAAGATGGAAATTCACAAAGAACACATTCAAGTTACCTCGCCTGTGTTGATTCCTGTCACATAAGCACTAAAATATCAAAGAAAAACAACATCAAACTCCATCACTTGATGAAGATTTTGTGACAAAATCAAAAGCTAAACAGAGGTAATGTATGATCAGTATGAATGCTGGTCATACAGTAGTATTATTACATTCTAATTTAGAACACTCTCCATGCAAATGAGAAAGCAAGTGACTACATTACCAGTAAATTTAGTAGATTGTGTGCTGAAAAATTCCTTAACTTACAAACCAATAGCAAAGCGTACATCACTTGATTAAATCAAATTTCCTTTGCTTTTTCTGCTTTCAACATTTATTTGGAAAGTGACCTTCAGATTGGCTAGATCTCGAAATCTCAAATAAAATGGTGGAGTTTTCTTATACAGAAATTTTACCCTGGCACACAGTGCATCTTGGGTGAACGTAGGCATTTAACTTTTGCATCTCAAAATTTAATTTATGAGAATGGAAGCAACAAAAGTTATTTTTTGAGCAAATGAATAATAATTATTAGCAACAAACCTGGAATGAGTATCATTTCTGCTTTCTATCATAACATGATCACCTTTATGGAACCTTCAAAAGAAACATAAGGCATAGGTGAATCATAACACTACACCAAAAAAATATATATCTGAGTGAATTTGCGAAAAGGTGCCTATCGAAAATTGCAGGCTTTTCAGCAAAATCAGGCCAAAATGCAGCATGTTAAATTCTCATGGACCCGCCAACTGCTGAGAAAGAGGGGAGAGACAGGAGAAGAAGAGAAAAAAGCCAGATTTGCACTCGTAGTCTTTATATTATTGGCTACCTTGGACAAGAAAAAACTACCTAAAACAAGGCTTCTTGTTGCGGGCATGTTTTCGTGAATTTGGTCAGATATATATATAACAAAATGGTCTAACCCACATCTGCCAGATAAAACAGGGTTCCTTGCTTTAAATTATATTTTGCTCAAAGAAGTTTGATGCAACCCTGAGGGATGGTCAAGCGTAAAAAGACTGGCAAAATACAACTGTAACAGACTATTGATTTTTTTAATAATTCATGTTATGTCTGTAAAATAACAAAACAAACACAGTTGAACTTCTGGTATTTCTTAAAGCCAAAAAGACCAACCCTTAAGCCAGGGCTACATGAGTGATTTTTTGCTTGCAATGGTGATGCAATTTTTTTGGAAAATTGTCACATCGCCAGCATGCGGTGGTGGCTACATGAGTTACAATGTCCATGATTTTGTTGCAAAAAATTCAACTCACTGAATTTCTTGCGATTTCCTTCTGTGATCTTTTTTACTGTCGCTATCACATCACTTGCGCAAGGGTAGTTACACTTTTCACTACACACTGGTGACGTGACAATTTAAAAAAATTGCATCACCACTGAAAGCAAAAAATCGCTTCTGAAGTAATGGCTTTAGTTGACTCATGATGATACTTGCAATTATCCATGACATTGCAAAACCCCAGACATTACTTTGATATCACATGGTCACTTATATTAGTACTTGTGACTCATCACTGCCACCTATCCATCCTAAGCTCAACATTACTAAATGCAACTACTATCACCACTAAGATACATGTACATACCACTCTCCCTCATAGTAGAGTTTTCCATCTTCATATCTTGCACTAAAAGGGCTCTTCTCTGATTGGCAGCCACCTGAATATTGCATGTATAGTAATTACTGTTGGTCGGCCTTTAATAATTATTTATTCAGAGAATGACCAAGGATAAACAGTGATTGGTCAGTCATCAATCCCTGGTGACTGACGGATGATACATTTTGCTTGAAGGAGGCTCAGTGACCATACATTGAGAGACCATACTATTTTTCCATGGCAACCCATGGATTGTCACTTTCATACATTGAACACATTTAATTTACAGTGCAACCATTCTGACCAAGGCCACCCAAGAAATTTTTTTACAAATTGGCCAATAATGGTCGAGTGATGAAACAACAGAATTATAGCCGCAATGTGAATTTTGTTGTGCTTTGATAGTGGGTAAATTTGTCATACATAATTAATTTTGTCAAAATCCATTGTTCCAATGTGAGATTCTCATTGGCTAGTTTGCAGGAATTTTCCTGGGTGGCCTTAGTTGAAGTAGTGACACTGTAACTGTACTGTACTTTTCAGGGGAATTACAGTAGTAAGGTTTTGAGCAAAAATGCAATATTATAATTATTTCACATGAACCTGAAAAATTTCTTCATTGCAAAAAATTATCTTGATGTGCTCATGGCAGGCACACAAAACTATATCATTCCAAAAGTCATTCCAAAAGGTTTTCGCTCAAACTTTCATGCATCTACATTCTCTCACTCGAATCAATATCTTCACCAAATTCGATGCGCTCAAAATTCTTTTTCACGTAATATTATGAGGATCACTATCAGAGCCATGTGCCAAAAACGTAACGAACTTGACAAACAAATTCTTCAGAGCCGCTCCGAACTTTCCAAAATCTGTCCAGTAGTTTTGGTACAATCCATTCGCGCTAAAATCCAGGAACTTAATTCTAGACTGTTTTACCATTTAAACCAAACCAAGACCCAAAAACTTCAACAATTAATAGGTCCGCAAATTACCAACAACACTACATTGCATAGCCATACCACCGTAGTTACAATTCCAGAAAATCTTCCGCTTACTGACTCAGAGAAATCTGTTCTCAGTAAGGGCCTAAATTTTGTCCCAATTGCCAAACGCACCGATGAATTTTCTATTAAGCAAGATGTTGAAAAATTCCTTCGCCACGTTCAGTTAAAAGCCTTTTTCCATGACAAAGAGAATGATTCTGACACTTCGGACAAAGATATTTTTGAAACACTTCAAGTTCGCAAATCTAAATGGACTCCCCCAGAGGGACAATTTTCCTCTTTAGATTTTTTCACCAAAAAGTGCCGTAACGACATTCACAAACTTAAATTCAATCGTAACACTAAATTTTCCAACCTTTCTAAGGAAGAGTGGGCGGCGCTTAAAAATCTTAGTAAACGCAACGACATAGTTGTCAAATCGGCCGACAAAGGCGGCGCGGTAGTTGTTTGGCGGTCCGACCTTTACCAAAAAGAAGCTTTGCGGCAACTTTCTGACACCTCGTTTTATGCCAAAATCGAAAAAGATCTCACCTCCACAAATCAAAAACTTGTCAAAGACACGATTCATAATCTTATAGTTAACCAAGAATTACCGGACACTGCAACTAATCTCACCATCACAACTCCTAGAACTTCGTGCATTTACTTCTTGCCAAAAATTCACAAACCGAACAACCCAGGTCGCCCTATCGTTTCTGCCTGTAGTTGCCCTACCGAACTCATTTCTAGCTACTTAGACAGGATTATGACTCCTATCGTCAAATCTTTACCATCATACATCAAAAACAGTACACATGCACTAGAAATTTTCCGCGATTTCAGTTTCTCCGGCCAAGACAAACTTATTTTCACCATGGACATTACATCTCTGTACACAGTCATTCCCAATAGCGAAGGTCTCCAAGCACTTAAACACTTTTTCGATCAACGCACTGTCAAAGAACCAAGCTCAGAAACACTACTCCGCCTTGCCGAACTAGTTCTTACACTCAATTGTTTTTCATTCGCCGGCAACTATTACAAACAAATTAATGGTGTGGCGATGGGCACTAGAATGGGACCTAGTTATGCCAATCTTTTTGTAGGATATGTTGAACACCAATTTTTTAATCAGTACAACGGCCCGAAACCTGAACTCTACGGCCGCTACATTGACGATTGCATCGGCGCTATTTCATCTAGCACACAAGAACTCGATCAATTTATAACCTCCGTTAATTCCTTTCATCCGGCTCTTAAATATACCTGGGAAATTTCTGAAACTTCATTGGCTTTCCTAGATATCAAAGTTTCTATCAGTGGCAACGGCTTATGTACCAGTGTGCACTACAAACCTACAGATTCTCACAGTTATTTGTTGTATTCATTGTCACATCCATCACATGTCAAGAACTCCATTCCTTATTCTCAATTTCTTAGACTTCGACGTCTATGTAGTGATGACTCTGATTTTTCCAGCAAATCAGAGGAGATGTGCCAGTTCTTCGAAAAACGTGGCTACCCTGCCTCTGTGGTCAAAGCGGGCCATCATCGCGCCCAACAATTTGATCGACAGTCAGCACTACAAACGTCACAAAAGGATAAGAACGACAGAATTCCATTCACTCTCACTTTCCATCCTCATAATCATGTAGTCAAAAGTATCATTCTTAATAACTTCAAATTACTCCAAAATGATCCCGAGACTGGTAGAATCTTTTTGCAACCTCCACTAATTTCATTCAAACGCGACAAAAACGTCGGCAACTTTTTAGTTAGAAGCGCATTTAAAACTAACGAGCAACCCGGCACTTTCAAATGCGCGCGCTCACGATGTAAAACTTGTCAATTCATTCTTAACACTAGCAAAATATCGGGACCTAAGCGATCTGTTAAGATCACTGATCGTTTCACGTGTACCTCTGCAAATGTCATTTATTGCCTAACCTGCACGTTATGCAATAAATTATACATTGGCGAGACAGGAAGACGACTAGGCGACTGATTCCGCGAACACCTTCGCGATGTTGAGAAGAATGACAAGGATGCATCTAAGCCAGTCGCTCGTCATTTTAATCTCCCTAACCACTCCAAACAACACATGGCTATCTGCGGCCTTTCCCTACATCAAGGTACGACGGAAAGCCGCAAGAATCTGGAACAAAAATTCATCTTCCAAATCGGCACCCTTAATCCCCACGGTATTAACGAACGCTTTTCATTTAACTAATGTATTCCTATTTTTCACGTTGCCATGTTACCACCAATAGCGTAGCTCCTACTCCACTATAAAAACTACACACAACCCATAATTCCTCGATTCGCTCTGACGAAGGGCTAGCGCTCGAAACGTCAGCTTTTAGAATCCCTGTACGGTGGTCAATTTACATTTATCAACTCTGTTGATAATACCAAAATCTATATTTACAGCCAACCAATTTGCCCAGTGCCTCGTCCTCAATGAAACCCCTGATTAATTTTTCCAAGCTTGATAATAATCTTGATTCTTCATCTTTTATTCCATAGTCAAAGGTCAAAGGTTTTGGAACATTTTGGCACAAGCACAGCGTTAAAACTTACATGAGATGCCCATCCAGGGAGTGTCATGCTTAAATACAGTACAGAGCCATAACTGTAAAAATATCGTACTTCAAACTTTACAGCAATGTTATTTAATAAGTATAGTACAATGCCTTACTATTTTGTCGTCTTCTTGCTAATGCTCCTTTCGCCTTATAATAGAAAATACATCCAGTAACCAGATTAATCTCACTCACAATATTTGAGCTAACAGTTAATGAACACTTTCATTATGCTGTCTACATATCTCAAGATCAGTCTATCTATATGATATGAAAAAACCCCTCTCTCACAATTACCTCATGCTGGATAACCCTTACCACATAGACAGTGAAACAGAAGCAGAAGAGTGACAATTTCATGATGGATATAGCTGGTTGTGCTTGCATTGCAACATTATTTTAACAAAAAAAAAAATTAATAGAAGACAGGAAGTTCAATCTCTTTACCTTCCTAATGGCTGCCCAGTCTTCAAGAATATCCATTTCTCTCAGCATATATACAATGTAAGGGCTTAGACACAGTAAAGGAAAAACAAAGACATATGCCTTTTTATAATTATCGCTATTTGAAAAGGAGCTGGGGTGGACAGCTTGGGAAAGACGTGGCTACATGAGAGAATTTTTAATTATTGCCATAGTGATGCAATTTGTTTTTAAAATTGATGTGTCCCCAGCATGCGGTGAAAGTCACATGTGTAGCCACCCTCACACAAGTGATGTGTTGGTGACAGCTGAAAAATCGCAGAAAAAAATGACAAGAAATTCAGTGAGTTGAATTTTTTGCAACAAAATTACAGACTTTGTAACTCATATAGCCACCACTGCATGCCAGGGACGTAACTAATTTTCAAAAAATCATATTGTCATTGCAAGCAAAAACATTGCTCATGTAGCAAAGGCTGGACACTTATTTGAGAAATGACATCACCAAACACTGGTCCACAGAAACAGTAATTACATGTCTCAGTTAAAACATGCATAACTAGTATAATTTTGTCTGAGCTTCTTCTGGAGTCCTACCTGCCGACCAAGAAAATGTGAGGGCTCTAGGAAGGTGAGAGGTTTAACCTGTACATTCTATATGCATTGAGTAGTGATACTCTGCATTTATCATTGCAATGATTATATGCAACTTGGGAAATGAATGATAAAGGATATCTGTAACAGTAACAGGTTTCCGTCTTTTTTCAGAGGGAGTTGATCCATCTGACGACTTTCTATGTTTCTTGTTCAGTGACTGTGATTCAAGCCAGATGTCTGAAAATGAATTAAATAGAGCGCTTGAGACAAATGAAGTGTGGCTGTGCAACTAGAAAACTGGAAATATTAAAAGCATTTCTGGATTATTAGTTGGTTTTTAATAACAGATATCCTTGAACAAGATATTACTATTGTGTAAAAGAAAGTAACTGAATGGTTTTTGAGGTATACCGTTTTCATCACATGCCTGAGTGGTCACAGCAGAAAAAAATAATACTCCTTAGTGGTCACATTGTTTCTTACCCCCACAACTGAAGCTACAGTTAATCTGACCACATTCTCATTACCATTATTTTAAAAAAATCATCAGTGTTCTCAAAACCCCTATATTAGGAGTAATCATTGACTTAGAATGTCTTCATATGACCATCAAACTCATAAGTGCTGAACATTCATCTGGATGAAGACTTGCATAAACATTATTAGTTCTAACCTGAATTTTTTTGTAAGTACCCCACACGTCTGACTCATTCTGAGGGTAAGAAAACTTTTTCCAAAACAATATGATCATTTTATTGTTTGGAGTAAGAATTCAAAACAGACAAAAATATTGAAAACAAGTGATTCTGATGTTGCTCATGATCTTTCTGCCAAAACTGTTAATAGAGAGAATACAATTTCAAGGACTTTACCAGCTGAAATATCCATAGTTTGCTTATCTTCTTCCAGTTTTCTTATTTTTTCTTCTAGTTCTTGTTTCATACTTTCCATCAAGGCAAGCTTTTCACTCTGTATGCAAAGGAAGACATACACACTTATGAAACAGCATTCTCTACAGAGTTACCTGTATTTTACAAGTCAGTGTTGTTCAGTAAATAACAATAATGATAAGTTATGAAAGGACAAATTCACTTATGGAACAATCTTCCTCTAACGTACTTCCTTTAAATGTTTTCTTGAAAAAATATATTTAATGAAATACCACCCAAAATTTAAAGGCCTCATATACCAGTATACCAGAATGTACAGTTCCATAAAATATAACCCCACCCCATCATAGAAGATCGATGGTGCACAACCATTCAAATGAAAATTTGTTGTGCATTTTCATGCAAATCAAACTCATTTTCATTCGAATTGTTTCACACCAAGATCTGTGTTTAAACAGAGGCAAACAGCAATTTGGAAATGGATCATTGGAATTTCTGGAGGGGTAAGGGTGGAGATGCAAACCAAAAACCTCTCATTGGGCATGACCTATGGATATTTTCTGTAACCACAAAATGGCACAATAGATACCCACTCCCACCACCCAAACCCATCTTCGAGGCTTAATCTGAATTGCATACACCCTGTATTTCAACATACAGTTAAGCCAAGCTTTAATTCACAACTACAGTACCACTCATCATAAGCTTTCAAACAACCTCAGCTATAAAAAATTACAGATGAGTCCTGGGTAAAAACATGTTACAGCCATACTAACCTCATAGTGTTGTACAGCTGCTTGATCATCTGCGTCATACTTGTTTTTTACATTTCCCAGCTAAAGTAAGCATTGCATAAAATTTTAGGTCAGTCATGTGCAAAGCAATGACATATATGTACTGAAAACATCTTACCAACTACAAATCACAGCAGCTTTAACATGGATAAATGCAAGACAATAAAGTAAGCTGTTTATGAATAACAACAAGAACTTGTACAAGAACAGAGCAATGAGTTTTTGCTGTCAGGCATTCATGAAATTGCGGTCATCATTCCCAAGATGTAACAATCCTAGTTTCTTGTCACAACACTACATGACTTTCACAATACCAATAATAATTATTATTATATGGTGTAGTACAACCAACTTTACAGTCGAAGCCAGCCAAGCATTCCTTATAATGGCCCAGTGAATTCATATTGGAAAATTGATTCCATTCATTGATTCAGTAATCTATTCATGAAATCAATTACCCAATATTCAATTTAATAATGGAATATTTATTGGACTAATGAAAAAAATGCCTTGCAAGATATTAAGGATACTAAGCTCCAGCTGTTCCTTGCTTATAAATTAAGATGGTGAACAGATGGCCCCATCATTGTCATCATTAATTACAAGCAATTACTATTATCATTTCACTAAGCAAACCAGAGAACATATATAGGCAAAAACTAACGATAGAAGAGTCCAACGTTTCGCCAACATCTTGGCACCATTGTCAAGGTAACAGACACGCAGGCAGGATTCCATATGACCTTCACAATTGTTTCAATGTGTTGAAAAAATGCTAGAACAAGTTTGATTGTCTCGTTAATGAGATGTTACTCATTAAACAATTACGACCGTGTTTAAATGTGAAATCAGACTCAATTCGCGCTAAGGTCTTTGTCTAACTTATGCAAATTAGTAACTCTGAACTCTTAGTTACTCTTGAAATCGCATATTTAATTAAGTTTCCCTTAACAATGGTGCCAAGATGTCGCTGAAACATCAGACTCCTCTATTGTTAGTTTTTGCCTGTGTTTATCCAAATCATTGTTGATTACAAACCAGAGAAGACAAGGATTTTCAATCTCATCACTTTCATCAAACTTAGACCGACATGCTGTTCAAACAATACTTACTCTACAATTACGAAGAATCCCTGCAACTTCTATCCTTATCTCACACATCTCTTTTAGTTCATTGACAGGTCCAGTGTACTCCATGGCACATTCTGTGAGAAGCAAAGAGCTGTCAAGCTAGATTAAAACTCTTCAATACTTCCTTTGTGGTATTTTTTGGTGTAAAGGATCATTAATAATTTGCAACATGTTGGATTATGTCAGACTGATAGTTTGTAAAAAAAAAATGCTGGTGTGTTATCAGAAAATATTTGGATGTGTGCTTTCCATGTTTATCGTCTACTGTGCTGGAAACAATTTTCTTACATAACAAGACATTTGTCCATTTGATCCCCCTTGTTAAGTCTAAGTGCTTTTGGAGAAAACAATGGCAAATTATATGTTTTTAAAAAAAGTCTTCCTTTTGGTTGGACACATCACCAATATTTGACCAGACATTAATTAACATATCGTAATTCAATAAGGAATTTTTTAAAACTGTATTTATTTTGTTTGGATATCCTGTTTAGACATCATGTCCAATCATAATGTCAAATTGGCTGGACATTTTCAAAATTTTGCAGTGGTGAAAAACATTTAGGGATCAAGAAATAAACTGTTTATTGCTTAACTTGGATTACAGTTACTCGGCTTTAATTTTGAACAACCGGGCCCACATCTTCCTACACTACAATCTGGTGCTACCCACAAACTACTGTCAGGAGACTCACTTTCTTACCCACCCCTCCCTACAAAAAAAAATACACAAACCGGCAGTGACTTCCTCTAGTTTCTTTTCAACTTGGCTGATGCGCTCTCGATAAAGCCTGGCGAGATTAAAAATTGGCATTACTTACTATTACGATTTAAGAAGCATCAAAGCAAATTTCAAAGGTCAGCATAGGCTTATAACTAGATTATACTAACTGCTCCTTCAAATCGCTGAATTGCCTCTCCAAGTCCGCCATGTCGTTAAGACACTCATTCCTCCTCCTCTCATTCTCCGTTTCGTCAACTGAAAGACAAGGAAATAGCGGTTACACACGTTTAAATTGCAATAACGGGAACAGAAAAATCACAGCACAAAAAGCGCGGAAAAATCAGAGGGCACTGACTACTCGACTCTGAGGAGGACTCGTCCGAACTCAAGCTGCTATCTTCATCATCGTCTTCGCTCATGTTTTCGTCCTCGTTGGGACTTCTCTCCACCTCTTCTTCACCATTTTCTTCACCATCGACGGATGGCATGTTTAACAAGTTCTAGTTTATGTTGGGAAAAAAAATAAATTTTACCGAAGGCACGACGAGCAACAACCAACGTTCCCTGATACCGCAGGCTCAGATTTCATCTTGTCATGCGTTACGCGCTCTCATTGTTATTGTCATGTAACAAACACTGGAATGTCGCAAGACACGACAAGACGAGACCACATCGATGTTACACTGTTGGTGGCAGGTAGTCGTTCAGGGTGGCACCGTGAATAGTCAGTGAGGCATCAATCTATCATGAAGGATGGACTGGTTATAATGGATTCACATGAGCATTTTTTGGGATTTTTGAGCCCAATTTGTATGGCTGGCTGAAGACCCAGGTGTTAACACCATACCCTTGACTGGACAACCAGTACATAACAAGTCAAGTGATGTGGTGGGCAACCTTGCAGTATATCAGTGTTAGGGAAAGGCCTTGAATTGGTAATTTGTGAGATTTTAGGAGCTTAGAACTTTCAGTGAATATTTTTATTTTTCAATGTTGAAAGTTTTGATAAGACTTAATTCAAAGAATGATTGAAGTCTGGCTAAATGCTCAAAGAATAAAAGCACACTGATATATAAGAGAAAAATCAGCTTTAAGTTTATGTTGATTTTGAGTCTTGCTTGAATTATCGGCAATGGGCATTCTTCGGTCAAGCTTTAACACATTATTGGACTCTTCAGGGGTATAACAATTTGATTTCCTTTCGACCTCCCTAACACTTGGATATCCCTCCTCCAGGAAAAAACAAGAGGAAAAGATGTTTGTTTCAGAGCAACAATCCTAATCAAGTACAAACATGACAGCATTGCATTCACCAATGCAGGAGTCTTGAAATTGTGTAAACTCAATTAGTTGCCTTGGTAGAGAGTCATGTGCACATTCATCAGCTTTTAATAATTATTCATCTATGCTTTGAGACAAGGCACAAGAAAAACATAACATGTCCAAGATATCTTCAATGATTAGGCCATCTTTGCACCCACAACCTTCAGTTAACTGACATTTAGTCATTGTTCGTATGATTTTTTATGCCAGCACAATGAACAAATCGCTTTGACTGTCATTGTTTCTAATAATAACTACCGGTATTATAATCAACTGGATCGCACACAAATGACGCGACTGGCAGATGAACTTAACTCAAGGAGCATCAAGGTTTTTTAAATTACATTTCCTTGAACACAAAGCGATCAAGCACAAATTTTAAAAGTGTTCTGATGTCGACAAAAAATTCTCACTTCCTTTACGTGCATGTATAAACTTCAACTGAGTCCACGATCTTTCCTATCAGATTAACACAATATTTATGATATGAGAATTATTTGACTAATATTTCTAAAGTTTACGATCACAGAAAGGCATCACACCATTCCTTCAAACAGTTGTAACAGTCCGTTCCTTGTTTCTTGTTGGCTCCACAC
>OX419342.1:6985995-7040995 GCA_948470475.1 Galaxea fascicularis | reverse complement strand
GTATGTGTTCCTTTCTTTTTCCTTGTGTTTTTGTTTTTATGACCAGTTAAGAGTTGGTGCAAGTCACATCATTTAAAGCATCTTGGTGTACCTATGTTTTTGGGCTCTGGTTCATTTGATCATAAATCTGCTAAGCTGCGATTTTTAGTGATGGAACGCTTTGGGAAGGATGTGGATGAGCTTTTCTTGAGCAGTGGCCGTAGGTTTGATGTCACAACTGTGCTGATGCTTGGACTCAGAGTAGTAAGTTTTGTTCTGTTCTCAAAATTTATCAAGCATGTATGGCACTGACTTAGCTTACTCCTTTAATAACCAAAGATTTCTGTTTACTTGCAAGCTTGATGCCCTGGAGTACATCCATTGTCATGAATACACTCATGGTGATATCAAAGGGTCCAACCTGATGATGGGATTCTCTAAATCAAAATCAGGCCAAGTGAGTATTACCCAGGGCCGGGGATTGGGGGGGGGGGGGGGGTACTCCAAATTTCAAGTGACCAGGGTGAATAAAGTATTTTTTGGGTTTGAATTTTTTGATTGCGGAATTTCTTGGGTACAAAAATTTGGGAAATGTAATTTTGTGTGGCTTGATTTAAGTAGGGATTTTTTTGGGTATTCAAAACAATCTGAAGATTGGTGGTAGTACCCCGGGAGTAGTGCCTGTTTATTCCAGCCACACAGTTCTGGAAAATTTTAAGGCTCAGAGATTTAGCATGGGGGTTAATTTTTGGTCCAGGGATTTTTTTGGGTATTGATTTTTACCCCCATTTGATCATCCCAGTTACTTAAAATCTGGAGTACCGGTAGCTTCCTTTTGTTCTAAACTATACCAGTATTATTTGTCATGTATTTCATTCTGATGAACATTTCTGCACAGGTATATCTGTTGGATTATGGCCTTGTGTATCGGTTCAATCCTGATGGAAATCACAAAGAATACAAAGAAGATCCTAAAAGGAAACATGATGGAACCATAGAATTCACAAGTAGAGATGCACACAATGGTGTAGGTAAGGTGTTGATAAGCATTCTTGCTGTCATTCAGCAGCTCTAAAGTGCAGGCTTCACTTTAAATTTTGTTTCCTCATATATGTAGTGCTTCTCACGGTTACATTCACTTTGTGTTTCTAGTTACGTCAAGGCGGGGTGATTTGGAAATTTTAGGTTATGTGATGCTTCAATGGTTATGTGGCACACTTCCATGGGAACACACCCTTGATAACAAGGAATTTGTGAGAAATGAAAAAACAAGGTAAATAAGCTCATAAGTGGAAGGTTTCACTGCACATTGATTTCATTAAAGCAGGAACAAGTTCATCCCAGGATCACTTTCTCCCAGGATAAATGTTTGTTTCCAATGACTGGTTGGCTCAGTTCTTGACTTGAGCCAGACTAACATATGGGAGGTTGCTGGTTCAAACCCCAGCCGAACCAACACTCAGGGTCTTTAAATTGCTGAGGTGAAAAGTGCTGCCTTTGTAATGACATCTGAAAATGGTTTAGGCTTTCAAAGAGTAGGGGACATAGTTCCCAGTACTGTGGTCTGACCTATTCTATTTAGCAAGTGGCCGGCTTGGTGTTGTATCCTGAAAAGGCTTGCATTGTATGGTGTATGAAGCCACACACAAGACAGCCAAAAGTCAAAGCAGTTTGTCCAAGCGCTGAAACGATTTAGATTTGTTTGATCATAGATAACCAAAAACAGTTTCTTGGGCAGGACAAAATTGACACTCAAAAAAAGGTCCTTATGTTTATCTTGGGAAGACTGTGGACATGGAATGTTTTGTACACAATGCCGTAGATACCATGCCATTACAGACAACCATATTTTTTTTTTATAGTTTCTATTAAATAATTGGTTTATGTACACTGTACCAGTGTTTGAAACTTCTTTATCAGGTACATGAATGACATACCAAAGCTGTTGAGCGAGTGTTTCCATGGAAACTATCCTGGTGGGTGTCTTTGTAATGGAACAATGTGTGTCATGTTCTGATGCACATTCAAGTTTAAAGTTCTTTATGGTGACCATGTAATACAGTAGAACCTCGATTATCCAGACCCGTTAGGACTGGACTGATAATCGGAATTATGAATATTAATGAGACAAAAATAAAACTGAATAAATCATGGCTCAGGATAATTATACTCTGCATTGTTACCTGGACCACATTAGTGAGAATGTCACACCGATTTGTGTTTTGAAGCAAAACACATTTGAAATAGTGTGTAATTTTACTTCCAATTTCTGAAAGTAACAGAAAATCTTTGGGTTAAAAACAGCTAAGTACTTTCTCATCATGGAGGTTTCATCATGGTTTATAATGTTGCCTAGAACACTTTCATAAACAAAATAGTGAGGATGAAAGTTGTTTCATTTGTCTTGTAGATGAAATCCAGAAGTACCTTGAGTACATCAACACACTGAAATACCAACAAGAACCAGACTACGAGCACATCCGGAAAATATTCAAAGCTGGTCTCAAAGAGAGAAATTGTTCTGATGATGGGAAGAATGTCAAATTCACATCAGTGGCAGAGAATTCAACAGACATATGCAATGGTCATGACACAGTTGAGGAGACCAGAGATAAGGCTGCGAGACAAAGGCCAGGTGTAAGGGTGAGGTTCAAGATGATTTCAAGTGTAAAAGGGTGACATAGTGAATTAGAACCTCTTTCATAGTTTGGTGGAAGGACTTTCATTGGAATGGTCACAATTTGGGATTTCATTCAAAGACAGTGCTACCGGAAAGCACTACTTGGTAGCTATCATTCACATGGTTGCACTTTACAGACTCAAAACTAGCTTTCATTTGAATGATTATAGTTTAAGAAATCAATACATCCATAGACTCAGAAGGTAGAGTCACCATGGCACTGCAGTAGTTGTCAAATGAGTGATCACCCTGTAGGATCTTATCTAGAAACCACTTTACTTTGAAAAGCATTATAATAAACAGCACCACACTTTCCTGCACTTTATAGATTTCATGCACAGACTAAAAAATTTGAACCACCTAAAATGACATGCTAAATGAAACCACAGCAAAGTTACTACTTAATATTTAGCTATCATTTTGATGGTCATAATTTTGCATTGATCCCCAGACCTAAGAATAAAATAATATTACGACCAGCTTATGCATCTCTAATACAGGACACCTGTTTCATTTTCTAGGTGTTTACTATGCAGGGTTATCAAAAAGATTTTAAGTAGAAGGAGAATCTAGGAAAGTAGACGACACTCACCATTTCCCCCCCTACATTTTCTCTTTTCACCTGCAAATCGTAGCCGGTGAAATAAAAAAGTAGCGGGCATTATCGCTGGTCACCAGTGCTTTTTGACAACCCTGCTATGCTACATTTATGCTTATTGTTTTCATTTCATCACTCACAGAAAAGGAAGTCTGAAGAAATTGAAGACACAAGTAGTCCATCACCTGTGAAAAAATCAAAACCAAGCCCTGTAAAGAGAGTAGCTGCAAAAAAAGGAAGTGCTGCAGTGAAATCAAAAGTTGGAAGACCAAGGACGGCTGCGAGAAAGAAAAAACCTGCTATGGTTGATACAGCTACTTCACCATGACGTGAGATTACAAAGTCACATTCAAAAGTTTCCCAAGCCTTGATACCAGGGACATCATGTGATCATGCCCCCCTCCCCCTGCTAAACTGTACAATAGGCTTAAGTTTGTTCCATACATCAGTCACTGATGTGGGTGTTGTCATAAATCAACCAAAATCAAAAGTGCAATTAGCAAAGGAAGACATAACAGAGACTGTGTCAAATATGGTAGACGTGGCAAGTTTCAAAGACTTAGGATAAAACCATAATCACTTTTGGGAAAGACAAAATTTGCCGCATTTGTATTACTGAGAGAAAGCAGGTTTTTCCCACCCACACAAACTCTTTTCATGTTCACAATCTGAAGCTGGTGTTCATCCTATTCCTTTCAAACTATGGTGTCTTTTGACAGGAATACCTCACAGAGCTGCGTGTTTATATTTTCATTCACACTTTATGGTGTCTTTTGATTCATTGCACACATTTCAAGATGTAAACAATAACATTGCTAAGATTCTCTTGATGTTACAGGATGTTAGATAGTGCTACAGAGCTTGTCTTAGTTATGTCATTTGACCACAATTTGAACTCATCATTTGTAAGAGTAGGACTCTTTCAAAGATAAATATTATAGTAAATTTAACAAAGCTCCATTCTGTAATATGTGTAGATGGCAATGACAACAGCAAGTGCCTTGCCATGAATGACAAAACATAGAGCATGTTTTCCCAGTAATTTGCTAATCATTGGTCTCCAAACTGTTTGAAAGAAAACCAGTATGCAGCTTTCTGTGGCCAGTATTGGCTAACTCTTTTCACACAGTTTGACTTGGCATTACACAGACGTCTCGTCATGTGTCCTTCAATGTATTAATTTACTATTATTTCTATTGAAAATAAAAATGTGGCGACTGTTGTGAAACACTCTTTTTTATTTAGATAACTTGTTTGTTAGAAACCTTGAAAACCTTATTTGAGCAACAGGGATTCGGCAGTGCGGGGCTTTAAGTTCTAACAGTGATGGGAGCCTACTTTTCTTCTTAGTGCCTCCATTTCGGTGAACACACAGGTAACGAGAAGAAAGGAAATGACCATCAACAGGAAAAGATGATGTGACAGTGGTCATCAAAAGAACTGCAGTTAGTGATATTAACTGTAACCTGTCATTATCCATTTTTTCTTTACTGGTATTGACCTGATCATAGGTCATATTAGCTGTCATTTTGGCAACCTGGGCCAAATTACTCGAAGTATGGTTAGCGCTAACCATTGGTTAAAGCCTTTAGATTGTCACGGTACTTAATGTGGGTTAGCTCTAACCATGTTGCAAGCAACTTAGCCCTGAGTGAAATTCAAGTATATGGTGTTGATGGTAGATGTTACTGTAGTTTGGTTTACACTCAGTCTACAAGAAAAAAATCAATTGCTCAAATTGTTAACCTTTTAAACCCTAAATAACAGCATGTAAATTCTCCACACTGCTCTCTATGCATTTTCTATGGTGATGATGAGGAGAATGTTAAACAGTCAAGACCTTTGTTACTTGTTGATCACTTCCTTTTTTCCCACAACCTTTATGTTTGATTGAACAGTGTTACTATATGGAGAAATTATGCACTGGTCACTCTAAGGGATTAGGGAGCTTAAAAGCAACGAGAATGCCACAGAACAATCGCTCTACATGTGCATTTACATTTTGGTACATTTCTTTGCCGTCCTTGGCAAAACAACAATGTGAAATGAACAAATTTCATGTTTTCTAGAGAACAAGAATGCACGATCGCAAATTTGTTTTTCTTTTTCCTTACTTTGATGCCATTCATTGCAGTTAGTCCCTGGATAGTTTGCCGGCATTTTTCAAGTTAAATTATTGAAATAATTGTGAGAAAGTTACAAAAACAGTAAGTTACATTTTAAAATGACATTTTCATTGCCGTTATCGTTGCTTAAGCTCCCTTAAAGATTTCAGTGACATGAAGAACTGTATATCCTGTAGTAAAGCCATTATGATGAAAATTTTGCCATCTTCTCTAAGATTTCCAGATCAATGCTGCAATATGCATCTAATAATCGCATTCTGGCACTACCAGGACCCTTAACCAGTGGATCTTTCATGGCCAATTCAGCAGCAATTCCAAAGATGCTCAATGCATATGCACAACTTTTCATAACCTGGGTGACAGCTGTTGAGTCTCCTGTAGAAACAAATGCTGCCATAACAGCTGTCAGTGCACACCCAGCTGCTGTGATTCTTTTGAGAATCGGGTCACCATTGGATACCGTAATCACCCTTGACCCATCTGTGACATAGTCGTTTTCCCCAGTCACCACAACAACACACTGGCACTGTAGGGCAAGGGCTTTGGCTGGTACAAGAGCATTATCAGAACTCTCAGAACTGTCAACTCCCTTCTGAGCTTCATCTGAAAAGTAAGGTGCTGTGTCATAATTATTGAAGATTTTTCTACTAAAGGTGCCTATATTGCCATTTGTTGTCAGAATTTGAAATCTCTCTGCTTTGGCACACTTAATGGTGATCAAAATGAAGTTCTGCACTTATTTTGTGAATTGAAGGCTTGGACTATGTATGGTTACTTTTCCAGAGCAAACTACACCTGTAATGCACCTATCAGTGTTTAAACAGAGAGGGGGGGGGGAGTACGGGCAAAGATGCGGCATTTGAACACTTCTGTTGTCCCCTCTCTGGGGAATTTGACCACTTGTACTAATTAAAGTTCAAATATTATAAAGGATTGTTAAACTATTTCCAGTCCCAAGGGTCGGGAATTTGACCAAAAAATTGCAAGAAAATTCAAATGACGCACCTTTGCCCGTACCCCCCCCCCCCCCCTCTCCGTCTAAACATTGATAGGTGCATAATAGTTCTGAAGTTTGGTTGATAGTTCTGTTGATTGTCCAAGCTTCAGGACAAGAATTAAATTTGAGTTATTAATGTTTCCACCCCCAACAGTAAGATTGGAGTTGATTTTAGTTCCTCCTTGCCTGAATAAACTGTAGGTAAGAAGTCAAAACATTATCCAAAACCTATTTTCATTGCAGTCTTAGTAACTCAAACCTCACCAGATGTTTGAAGTTTCAGATCCGTGCAAAAACTCTTAGCTAGCGCCATAATTTCTGATGGATTTCCTCTGATCACTGTGGGTTTATAAGAAACAATCAGATCTTTTGCTATATTTGTTCGCAAGCTTGTGGCACCAACTCCAACAGGGTCCAACACCCAGACCTTGCCCAGTTCCTTAGCTTTTGCAGCAGCCTTGTGCATTGACTTGACCCAATGAGCGGAGAGAGTACCAATGTTGATCAGAAGTGCTGAGGCCAAAGATACAAATTCTTCCACTTCCTCCTCAGCTAACAAAAAGGAAATCAAAAAAAGTTATATATATATATATATATATATATAGAAAGCTTATGCCTGTGAAGAACAGGTTGGTCCTGAACAATGCAACAAAATGCTGGAAGTTGATTTAGTTGGGATACAATCTACTCTCCAACAAAATCCTTTCTGCTTTTAAATCTCAAGTCTAACTCACTTTTATATACCAGACTCACTCAACCCCTCCCCCCCTCCCTCCCTTCTTACCCCTCCCTACCCCAAACCTTCCAAAAGCATCTTACCCAAAATAATAATTATTGTATGGCACTCCATCACACAATGAAAGTCAGCATTGTCAATCCCTTTGTTTAACCGACCTTGTTTCAGTCATCACTATAAAGACAGTTTGTATACATCCATGTCCTGTATTTATTAATGTTATTAATGGCACTTCTAACAATAACCTTTATTTGCCCTTTTCAAATAAATTTAAAAACTTATCTTTAATAGAGGAATTGCACTTAGCTCAGAGAGGCACTCGTTAAACCGTAAAATCAAAATTCAAATTCTCATTCCCTTCACATTTAGTGAGGAGAAGTTGTTTAAATATGTGACCACTCTGTTTTATAACGAGTTGATATTACAAGAAGAAATTTCATGCTGATCACTGTTAGGGTTTTAAAGAGTTAAGACACCAATGACATGAAATCATATTGATGTACTCCTTGCACAACAACATAGAAGTTCTACACTCACCGTGCGCCATGGCAGGCGATGCTCCGACGGCGAGAAGGGTGTTTGCCATGATGTCCATGGACACATAGTTGGTGATACATTGAACAAGAGGACATTGGGATCTCAGCTTTTGTAGTGCACGCCAACAATCTGATGCACTGCATTTCACCGATTCACTGGAAGCAGGATTTTGCTGCGCTGCCTGGGACATGGTTACTTTTCACCTTACCGTTTGAAACGATACGAAACAAGGATACGACTATTTGATAACCCGGAAGTAGTTGAATCTTCGTTCCCAGGGTTTCTCCGCCAATCACGTGACGCAATGTATTTTGCGAGCGGCGTTCACACAAGACATTTTGGAAGAATGTGAGAAAAAAAGTTTTATCAAGGTGGGTTGATTCAGTAGATTTCCTTTCGATCCAACCTCTTGCTGCATCCATATTCATCCATGAACGTAGGCAGCCGTTTGTTGAAGTAAGACTGCGGCACCAAAACCCCCGAACAACTGGCGTACGTAGTGGAAGAGGTTTCAGGACGTTTTTATAGTTATACGCGTATATAAGCAAAGTTGTTCCTGTTGGCACTGTTTAAAGTACCAGCTAGTCTGAGTGCCACGATTAGCTAATTCTAAGCAGTGGTCCTAAATTCCTTTTCGATCGTACTTTGTTAAACAATTGTTTATATGTCTGGCGCAAGGATTTATTTTTCATTACCATGTCATGGCCTTTTTGCGAGATTATGTGACACATAAAATTGCTGCATGACAGAGATTTCTTGTCACGCAACTCATACTTGAAGCGTAACGCAAACGACATCGCCGAAAGTGATAATTTGGAATGATTTTATTCACTGCAAACAAGGTCAAAAAAATATTAAATGACTACTCAAACGAGTTAACAGTTTATATTTCTCTTTTACAAGCCGATTTAAACTGCGCAAGTCTTTATATAGGGATATGAAACATTTCATCTTTTGACAGTCAATCAGTTGATGGATAACCAAACCGCAAAAAGTACAATTTCAGAAAAGGATATTACTACTTTCCAAGACGATGGAGCGATTTGTCTGCGTGGTGCGTTTGATCAGAAGTGGATTGATCTTTTGCGAAAAGGAATCGAAGCAAATCGGCTTCAACCCTCAGAGATGACGAAGCGCAAGGGACACACCCCTCTGTTCTTTCACGACTACAACAACTGGAGGTGCATAACAGAGTACAAGGAGTTTATCTTCCAGTCGGGTGTGGGAGAAATAGCAGCAAGTTTTCTTCAATCTTCGGTAAGACCATCAACGCCACAAAGTTCTGGAAGTAGTGGTCCTTATTTGTGGGTATACACTATTTTTTTTATATAAGAACCTTTTTTTATAAGAACGTTGAGGCTGACTGATTAACCCAAATTTTGAGAACATCCTTAGAGCAGTGCTCAGGCTGAGAGTTAATTAATATAACATCTTTATTTTGCTCATTTATTTTGTTAAATGAGTAGTACATTATGTAGACATGAAATTTTTCTGCGTTTTCACTGCAAAATCTGGTGACTTTATGTCGCGTTGTGGACCTCTATGTTCAATGCTTTTTGTAAAGCTAAGTTTACCAACAGCTGGTTGGTGCTACATCGTGTTTATACCATGTAACTTAAGAACACCTTAAGAACGTTTTCAGGCTCAAATCGGGAACAAAATAAGAACGTCAAGCCTCAGCTCCAAAATTAGACCGCGTTCTTATGAAAAAAAGAGTATACCAGTTTCGCCGAAGCCGGTTGTGCTTGTGTATTCTGTTTGTTTTCTTTTAGCACAATACTACACGATCAACGACAAGGACGGCAACGATAACCGATAACGTCATCGACATTTTAAAATCTTAATTCTCATCTTCAAAATTTGTCTTTTGCGGTTGTTCCGACCCGTTCGGTTTTCATGTGGGCGAACTGTAAATTACGATCAGAAACCGCTTTGAAGCGGATAAAAAAGGGGAAAAATGCATCGTCGTGAGCTCAAGTTCTCGACAAAACTTTAAATAATTTAGGCGTTTCAAATTGCTTATGAACCATTCTAAAAATCTTGTAAATACTGTGAAATGAATTAACTGAACTGAACTGCTGAGATCGTTCTCGTTAAGTACCAGGGTAGCGTGAAGCACTGAATGTATACAATTCCGTCGATATGACAGGCTTGCCCCAAGCATATGTTAGACATCTAAAACTGCGCCTTTTTTTGTAATCTAAAGATCGAGAGAGGCAATACATGCATACATACATACATGCATCTATTTGGTGTCTTATACTTCGTACATCGACATACCTCCAAATAAATTTACAATTTTACAACTTCCTAGCTTTGGATTAACCATGTTTTTTGTGTCGTTTCAATGCTTTGCAATTATTTTCTGTATTATTTTCGCCAATCTATGGTTACTAAGTCGCAGTTTCGGCAATATGGAGGAAAGTTCTTCTTCTTAAGACACCACCCCCCCCCCCCCCTCCACCCCTTGATCCTGAACCAAAACAAAAATACATGAAAACGTTGCACGTAGTGTTAACCTGAGCCCGGTCTTTGCAACCAAGCTTGGAGCCGAAACCAATATATTATGAAGTTGCACACATTTTTGGTATCCTACTGATGAACAGTTAATACATTCAGATATTTAGAAGCAACATTTATTTGCGGTCTGTCACCTTTGAATTAATTAAGCGCTGTTCAGGATACAAAATAGCCAAGTAAATGTGTTTTTTTTTGTTTTCTTTTTTGTAAATTCTTTTTCTTAGAGAGTGGCTCTGTACTCTAATCACGTGATAGTGAAAGATAGCGGATCTTCAAAGCACACTCCATGGCACCAGGACCAGGCTTACTACGAGGTCGACGGAACGCAGGTGAGTTATGGGGACTGAATGAAAACCAAGCGGGTGCTAAGCCAAACAGTTTTGAGAGCCCCCTCCCCTACCCCCAAATAATTTCAAGGTCTGGATCCGTCAATGTAATCAGCTTATATCCAACTCTGAACCAAGGGAGGGTTGGTTCTTATGCTCGAATTTTTTTCTACCAAAGGTATGTTCCATCTGGCTGCCAGTCGATCCAGTTTCCAAACATACCTGCCTTCGTCTCGTGAAAGGATCGCATACCTGGCCTGACTTTTTCAAGCCAGTGCACTTCGACGGTCCTCCATTTACATCGTACGGAGTACAACCAGGCCACGAGGAACAAGCAAAACGCTTTCTGCCAACACCCGACGTTGATGGAAACAAGGACTATGAAGTTTTATCATGGGATATGGAGGTATATAAAACCTTTTCTAAAATTCCCCTGAATTTCATTACTAATTGAGGAGAAAACAAAGGAAATCGCTTCCGTGTAGGAGATTTGGGTATGCGATCCTAATGATCGTAAATTCGGTGGCATTTGGTGATGAATATCTCCTATATTTGGTACGCGAAAGAGTGCTTCATCATATACCCTGACACCTCGAAGCCGGTAAAAAACATATCGTCTGCGTCTCTATTTATCAACCGGTCCTCTCTGTGTTTGAATGAAACTTGATGAATATCGCATCCCATATTATACAATCGAAGGTGTAAACCTCGCGTTTGGATTGGTCTAGACAAGTTTGCGAATAATGTATAGACGCACGAATGGCGTCAAGAATCAAAGAAAGTGAAAAGAAAACGCGTACTGAAGATAAAACAAATAGATTCCACTTATCAGAGCGTGTGTACTCTGACACACACGGAGGGCGTCAGCATCAGTCACGCAATTCGCCTGCGGCTCGAAGCGTGCTTCTTGAACGGAAGGATCACAGGTGATGCGTGACACTAGTAATATATCAGTGATTCGGTTGATATAGTAAAACTATATCAAAAGTGTCAGAAATGTTTGCTAAAAACACAGACGTTCCGGACAGACGGTTTTTGTGCGCACTGAACCCGAGAGACGTCTGTGTTTTTAGAAAACATTTCTGACAGTTTTGATATTTTTTTACTGTATCAACAGAACCACTGATACTTGATTGATTGATTGATTGATTGATTGATTGGCTTAGCTGAATTTGTACGGATTCTTTCAGCCTGGAGACTGCATTGTATTCCACATGAGAACAGTTCATGGTTCTTACGGAAACAACCTCCCCACTCCCCGTCGAGCGTTCTCCACCAGATGGCTTGGAGATGACACCGTGAAGGGAGAGAGACCGTGGATGAATCTACCACCAAGCCAGGAAATGACTAACCTACAGCTGGGAGACAAACTCGTGGAGTCCAGTTTATTTCCGGTGGTTTGGGCTCGTGGAGAATTCTAGATCCTCTGTAATAAACGTTAATGTCATAATCATTCAGACAATGTGTTGGAAAATAGTACTGACAGCCGCCAAAATTCAATCGTCGTCGAAAAATAAATCAAATTACTTTCGGTTGCAAAATGACACAGCCCTAATCCATAGTTTGAACAGAGATATTTTCGGCCATGTACTGCGGAGTACTTGTATTGTTGGTCGAAGTATTTACCGCTAATCCGGCCTACTAAAAGTTAAATCAAGTTCTTCTGTGGTAGTTCTGGTAGAAAAGTACATTGTGATCCCCAATTCAGGTTCTTAAAGGAGTTCTTGTCATGCTATTTCGGTCCGCTGCAAAATGCCAAAAGATGTCTTTAAATCAGGGAAAACCCAAAAATAACGAAGTAGTTTATTTACCACTGCGCTACTGCACTGAGACCTAATACTGCCTTCTTCGGTTACGGATGACACTGATGACAAGGATGGAGATGGATTGCATTTTGAACAATTTGGCCTAAGGTTTTCAAATTCCCGCCCGTCATCTTGAAGCCATGCCCAAAAATGTACTATGGGATGACTTGTCCTGTCTAGAAAATCGATTGATATCTTTCTCTTACATTTCAAGAAATGTTTCGTCTTAAGTAAAGGTCATTAAGTAGCATTTCTGTGTAGTTTTTGTCGGAGACAGCAGAACTCCCATGACAGAGCCCCTGTAAAGTCCATACAACAATTGAGTAAGAATAAGGCCTAATTGCAAGCACGTTCAACGGAGAACGAGAAAACCAGTGGCGGATCCAGGGAAGGGGCCCGGGGGACCCGTCCCTCCCCTTCCCTCCCCGGCCTCTTATTTCATTTGGACTGAAGTCGAAGCCTACATGGACGAGTAGCCAAAAAGCCGCTAATGGGCCAAACAGTTTTAGAGCGTCCCCCCGCCACTATTTATTGGTCTGGATCCGCCACTGAAAACGAATCACAAAGGAAACGGGTGGAAGGTTAGCCTTTAAATTTCTGCCTCGTTGCTCTTTTTCCGCGTCTTTTAGCCCGAAAGTATAGGTACAGTAGCTACCAAAAAGCAGAAATTTCTTCGTTGTTCCCCAATAAAACGTGTTTTACTAAGATCTTTCGAGACTTCTTCTATAGTACAAGAACAGCTTTGTGCGTTTAATTAAACACCCTCGCGTGGCCATTTGAAGAGCTTAACAATGTCTTGTTTGCCACGCGCGTGTCTTTCAACGTCGTTTCTTGGCAGAACCTCGGGTTTCCATCCGATCATCTGTGATGTGGTCTCAGGAAAAACCATTCTGTCGTTGCCAGAGGTGGCAATTTTCTTTGTCAGAATCTTTTCTTCGTCGTCTTCAGCTGGCTCGCTGTCCTGTTCTCTTTCCTCTCGCGCATCGACCTCTTCTTGGCCGATCCTTAATGTTTCGCGTTGTAGCTGCAAGTATTAATATCACTTATCCGTACTTGCTTAGGCATAACTTTGATTTTTGCCAGAAGCCCATTACTAAGAGCGTACAACTGCCGTATGTTTTCACAGGCCGATCTATTTTTAGATTGAATTTTTCGCAAATATGGGCCCCTCAGGAGCCCCATTCTCTCGTGCGAAACTTTTCCTCGACCTTTCTTTTGTTCTAAAGTTTCCCTGCGAAGCTAAGTTGACTTTAGACCAAAAGAACTGTGTGATGATGATGCGGTATCACGTACACCGGAACTGCCTTTTTTCACGGAAGAGATCGGTCTAAAAATAAATCGCTCTGTAAAAATGCCGTGACATAGGCTTAGTATGGTTGTACGCTCCTAGTGATGGGCTCCTGTCTTTGCCCATAGTGGTGCAAATAAGTTCTTCTTTTTTCCTCTTACGGAATAGCTTTGCTTTGTCTGCTGTAGATACCGAGTATAATGCTACTTTTCAAAGGAATGTCTCACCAACCATGAAACAATTTTGCGCAGCTAGTGATATGAGGCCTAAATTGCTTTTTTTTCTCTGTATTGTTGTAATATAATCTAGGCAAAAGTGCTGCTGGCTGTTTCTTAACATTTTTGACGTCCTGTTAACTCCTAGGATTATAAATATGCATGTACTGTACGTATTGGTATTGAGGAATCCAAGTACGAAGCAGTTCGTAATGATCGGATGGTGAAGTGAGATCGTACATGTTTTTTAATGAGCGGAATTTGCTTCAATGATAAAAATATTATAGCTTAGCTAAGGTTTCGAACAATTTTATTCGAACTTTGGTCGCGAACAACTTATTTAAGCGCCAAAGCCATCTTCCGTGGCCCAGTCAACTTCCGAGTATTCTGGTATTGTTGTTGGTTCTCTTAACTTTAGTTAACCTAAAATCGACCATTGTTTTGTCGAAATCAAACTGACAATTTTAAAAGTTTTGCGTTGTTTTTAAGCTTTTCTAAACACTGATTTGAATACCCCTGGTCCTTACCTGACGGTATTCACTAGCTAGAAATCCCCACTTGTCTGGCCAACGCCTTTGAGATAAAAGCTCTCTGTTAACGTGATCTTTCCTGCAATTTTAAGTCAAACTTTTTTTTAACTTGATTGCATCCTTCATTATCATAAGTTGCCATAAGTGTCTGAGGATTACTACTGTTATGAAAAGAATAACTGTGGTTATAGAGGTTTTCTAAGCGTTGGTCAGGTGCCGCTTAGTCACTCGTTTACGACTCTGTCGCCTGTTTGGTTAGGAACAAATGTCACTGTCGCAAAGAAAACAAAGAGGAATTAAAATTGAATTATCCCTGTCGCAAACAGTCGCGTCATTTCTGTCAATTTCTGTCCGTTGTCGGTGTCCTGGGATTGCCGCCTGATTTGGGAGCCATTTCGCTTGTCGCTTCTTCCCCTTGGAAGACCCGTTATAAACTGCGAGCATGTGTCACCTTTTTGCTCAGATTACTCACGTCAATGTATGGTAAAATTTGTGCACAATGTAAGTTGCAGAAGAGAACGAAGATGAGTTGGGAAGGGAGAGGAAAGAGCATATCACTTTCCTCTCCCTTCCCTCCACACCCGCGCTTCTCGTAGCTGCCTCTCGTCGGTGGCTAGGTCCGCAATGCGTGCTACAGTATAACAAGATAGAAAGCAGGGCTGATGCAGCGGTGACCACCAATGTGGCCCGGGTTCGATTCCCGGTCTCGGCGTCATATGTGGGACGTTGCTGCAAGAGATCTTTCTCCGGATACTGCGGTTTTCCCCCTCTCCTCAAAAACTAACGTTGCCAATTTCTAATTCGATCTGAATGTAACTAATCAAAGGGGCAGTCTCACGGAGGTTTTCGTGATTTTTGCTCAAAATTAATTTAATTCCAGCTTTAAACATTTTGTTGATATTCGAATCCTTTCTACATTGCTGATTCTAAAAAATAAAGTGAATTTAGAGTGAAAGGACGAACCGAAATATGTTAAAATCCATTTTTAGAGAACTGCAACGCGAAAATTCAATTCAAACTTGAAAACTGAGCCGACGTTTTCAAGTTTGAATTGATCCCTGTCTCGGTTGTCTGCCTCCGAAATCGTATGAGTATAATTTCTTTACATTACAGTAAACCCTTACAGGAATTTTAACCATTATTTGAGCTTTGACATCAACCGAAAAGCGAATTTTTGATTTTCAATGTGTTACTAAAAATAGTGTGAGACTGCCCCTTTAAATTTAAAAAAAAGAACAGAGCGAAGAAATAGGGCCTTGGGTTACGAAACAAGTTTGTTTGCTTTAATTTGACACATAGTTAAATAAATAGAGTTCGGATGAGGGTTGGAAGAAGTTTTTTTAAGGACTTACACTATTGGCTCCTTCAGTTTATGCCTTATTACTTGACCAGAAGGAGGGTAAAGGAATGAATTTTTGGACCTGCGTCCAGGAGGTATGAAGAGAACCAGAATGAACTCGTACTGGTATCCGAGAACTTAGAGTTCGGGGAAATTCCTCGACACAACCTGCCTATTTTCATGTGTCGCTCCAGGGGAATTCAGTAGTCGGACCGTTTTGATCTTCAAAAAGTTATCAATTTGGAATATCGCTGTCTGAGAGTCTAAATGTTTAGACACTGTGTCAATAGTTAATTTGGATTTAAAAGTCAAGTTGTTGAACGAGCGGACAACGTTGTCCAGCGAACAAGTTGTCATCCAACAAATCGCTGAATTTTTCCTTAAATGCTGGACAGGCTACCTGCTCCTTGAACGACTGAGGCCTGGAGAGCTGTCTCTTGAAACCCGTGTAAAGGTTTGAAAACGATTACGGGAAAAGTTAAAAAGTGTAGTCTAAAATCTGGTCACAATTTGGTCTACCGGGTGACACATCAGAAAGGCCTACATCAAACCCACTCAGATCTGGAGACTCAACGGAAATTCACAATAGCTGTTTGCGCGAGAGGCAAGACCGATGTCCCATAAAATCGCTCAAGGGCGACTTCAAATAATACGTAAAGAAAACATAAAGGACAGTTGTGTCAGCTTACCATATTTCATCGTTGTGAACAAAATTACAGGCTTTCGCTTTGCCTCTCACTCCAAACATATTTCCTTTCTGTTAATAGTCAGCTGGAACTGTTATCTCCTATTATGACGTCAAAATGTTTTCATGAACGTCTCGACTGTTGCGCGCGCATAACATAAATCACGCGCTGGTTGATGTTGAAAAAAAAAACATACTCAGGATTTCAAAAAATATTATTTGGTAAATATAGGCCCAGTTTATATGGAGAAAAGTTGTCCCGGGTAGAAAGGTCACCCGCCTTGGCGAGCCAGCTTCTCACGACTGTTTACATGAGTAAAGTTGTCCCGGTTGACCGAGTCAAAGTTGGCCCCACTTAATTATTCATTGGCCCTGCTTAATAAGTCATAACTTTAATATCCCTCTTTCCGCTGGATTTCCATTTTTTAAATCATTCACACTGGTCACTGTTGCCTTAGATTTAACTTCTTTGATGGCAATTTAAGCCACAATGTTCATTTTAAAGATAAAACACGGACTTCAATTTCCGTGGAGTTGTCCCGGCTGACCGAGCCAAAGTGTTTATATGGAGAAAAGTTGGCCCGGCTAGGAGGGTGACCCTACCATCGAAAGAGGGTGACCCGGCTAGGAGGGTCACCCTTCTAGCCCAGCCAACTTTTTGTTTCTCATGTAAACGGTTCGCCAAGTTTTGAAAGGTAATGTATGAAAAGTTGGCTCGCCCAGGGTAGGTCGGGTAGGCGGGTGACCCTTCTACCCGGGACAACTTTTCTCCATATAAACGGGGCTATAGTCTTCGTAGTCTCATTAATTAGAACACCAGCTGCTTCAGGGAATTTCGAAAAGTTATCACGGAAAGCTCGCAGGAAGTCTTGGCAACAAGAACAAACAACGGGTAGTTTCTTTTTGTTGAAGCCTTGGCTACGTACACGAGCGATTTTTTGCTTGCGATGGTGATGCAATTTCTTTTAATAGCAAAAATTGCAATTTCCTCGATTGTGATTGGTTAGAAGAACTCCTATTTTCCACTAATTCACTTGCTAAGTTGTTATCGCACAGTTTGTTATCGGACAGTCTGTAGCCACCCTCGCGCAAGTGCTACGATGGTGACAGTTAAAAAATCGCAGAAAAAAAAATTGCGAGAATTTCATTGAGTTGAACTTCTCACCACAAAATCACGGACTTTGTTACTCATGTAGCCACCACCGCACGCCGACGACGCATCAATTTCCAGTATTAGTATTACATCAAAGCAATTTATTGGATTTTCAGTAATTTAATACAAGAATATTCTCACTGCAATGTTTACTGATATACTGACTTTACTCAAAGAACAATGAAAGAAAACCTTCAAACCATTCACACAAAATTTTCTTACAGAAACCCTAATGAAAGTTCCAAGGAGTAATTTTTTTTATCTCTCCTTCTTTTTCAGTTGTCCTGTGGACATGAGGTACATGTTGTAGAAGGTGTACACCATTCCAATACCAACAACAGCTGAAAGGCCACGAAACATAATTACGTCTCTTGTTCCCCTCGCAAGGTACACAGGGGCCTTGGTTTTCTGTTGAAAACAAACAATCCACTGGAATATAAGGAACGAGATTAAACATTTGATTACCCATAAAGCTAGCTGTGATTGTAAAGGCCGTAGAAAAGCTGCATGTTTTAAACACTAGTGAAAGACAAACATATGACTATAGCTTCAAATGGTTTTTGTAGCACAGGGCAACAAGAAGCAAGCTCCACAAAAAGGGAGAATAGGATCTCCGAAAGGCATGCCTTCAATAGGATGCCAAAACATTCATGTGAATTTTTTATTCCTTTTCTGTTTTGTGTTTTACGAATTGTATCTCTAGAGTCTAGAATGAAAACCTTTTGACTTCATTCCTTTCCTTTTTTTCTGTTTTACAAACTGCATCTCTAGACCCTAGAATGAAAACCTTTTGGCTTCATTCCTTTCCTTTTTCCTGTTTTACAAATTTATTTTATCTAGAGAGTATAGGATGGAAACCATTTGGCTAAAATCTTGACTAGGATAACTATATTCCTTTTGTACTAGTACTGGTCTTAGTTCAAACAAGCATGTTTTCACTTACCTGAAAAATCTCTTGCCACTTTTTAATTTCATTTGTTCCTGGTGATGCTGAAGACGACATATTTGGTGGTTCAAAAACTGGCCCTGTTTTCACGTCTTTGAGTGGTCCAAGTCCCTAAAGTTAATGTGGAAAACAGATGTCAATGACAAGCAAGCACATACAAAACCATACCCGTAATTCTCAAGGTTAAACAAAAGTTCATCTCTTGGTATGACAGCCAGGTGCTAGGGACTTTATTATGAAGGACTTTGGGCAAGATTTCCAGCCACATACATTCATCACTGCCATACATATTCTGTTCCAAAAATGAATAGAGTTTCAGTCACAAAATGCACGTATAATAAAATAATTAAATGTAGGGACTGTGCAGAAATCTAGCTGGACTTGCTGTTGTACTAGGATCCCTTTACATAGTACAAAATCAATACATCCCTCCTAGATTTATTTCAAAAGTGTGGGAATAGTGGGAAAGAATGTACTGCTGTACTTCACAGACCTGGCATGATTAATCCATGAAACCGACAATTCATAACAATTGATGGCAGTCAATGATAATCAATAACAATAATAATAATTGTTATTAATCGATTGATATCAGGAATCCATGACCAACAGATGGTAAAAAGATTTGTCACTTTTAGCTGCCATCAATAGTCACTGATCACAGTCTATTATCTATTATCAATTGTCATTAATTATCATTTCTATATTCTTGGGAGGTCAAAAGAATATGCTTTCATAGAAGAAATAGGGTGATGAAATTTAAGTTGTAAGTGAAATGACAGTTGCGCTTGTGAACAATTTTTTCACTCACTCCCTTCAATAGCAAAAGGGCCTTTGTGAACCCAACTGATAGTCAAAACAACCTGACACAGCTACCTGACACATGATTTGTGCAAGTCACCAGACACATGTGCAACCATGAGCAGAACTAAACCAGTATTGATTGAAAATTTATTGAAAACAATCAGCTCGACAGCAAATCATAGTCAATAATAAGAATAATAATAACAATAAATTGATGGTGCTCAATGGTTATCAATAGTAATTTGAGGACTTGAGCATGTGATTATCGATTGGTCGACTGGCCGATAGCAATCACTAACTTGTCATTGATTGGTATTGATTAATTGGATTTTGCCATTGATTGAACAAGCAGGACTCTTAAATTTAATGAAGTGGCTATTCGTATGGGTACAGCTGTACAAGGTTTATATGGAATTGTGATCCTGCAGGACTGAGAACCTCCTCACCAAACCCATGTTTTCATTTGCAGTACTGGACAGCTTGCTTCTGTAGGAATAGCCACTGCCTAAATTTTAACTTAAACGCTACACCAGTTTCCAGTCCACTTTTAGCAACAAGATTTTATATGGTTTTAGCTGTACCTTCCTACACACGATTGGAACATAATGTTGTTGTTTTTTTTTTTTGTTATTACTCGTTTGGACTCGAGTTTCTAGTTTAGGTGCATTATAGAAAGTAATTTAGGGAATTTTACTTTTAATTCTATTTATGGTTGATTTGTAGATACACGACCCCATAAGCTTCATAGCTTTAAACACCATCGTGTACAAATAAAGGCATATCGATCTATTTATCAATCACGCCGGGTTAACAGCTGATCGTCAGGGACCTACATGTACAGATATGATACTTTATTACCTAAAAAGCAACAAAGATTTCAAAAATTATCAGTTAACGTTACTGTAACGATATCCCGCCAAGTAATCAGAGAGGCGAAGAGAGAAACTGGTCACACATGGGGATACTGGCTGCAAAAAAGCTAAGTTAAACGACGCCAATTTCTCTGGAAAGAAGACACTAGTATGACCAATACAAAATGCAGATATCCTGAAATGTTGACACGAATTTAAGGAGGTGCCTACCTGAGGTTGGTATGCTACACTGGCTTCAGAAGGGGAAACTCTCCCTGCAAAAGAATTCTGTTTGTAGAACATCAGCCGAGAAAACTGGCGAACAAGATGGCGTCCAACGGGAACTAAATGCCCGATAGAATTCTGGGTAATATATTGGCCTTGTGTAGTTAACACGAAAAGTCGCTGTCGAAAGGGGAAGACATGGGGAGAGGCCTTTGTCACGCTGTCCCTCCCCTCCCACGTTCCCCATCCCCCTTTCCCTCGCCGCTAAAGAAATCGGAAAGGACAATTTAGATATTCTGGCTTGAAGGTTGAGATCAAAATTTTGGACAACTGTATACTTACACTACATGCAAATGACAAATTATAGATTTTGCATGTGATGGTTGAAAAGGTGCGTTGAAGCGTACCTCTCCCATTTAATTTCTCTCTTTAATATCATCTTCATGGGCAGGAAAATTGATTAAATTTGTCCTTTGTTCGCCTGTAAGGCTGTTGGCTACTAAATTGTTTAATCAAATTTTAATGGAAAGTAACGACAGAAGCCATGCAAATTTCCCGGTTTTTCCTAAACCGTATAGAGGAGACCAAGAAAGGTATTTTAATTCCTAGTAAAGTTCGTGTACAACGCTGTCTGTCCTCTCTTATACGATACCGAGGAAAGGTTTGCTTGATCTGGCTCATGCCTCTATCGGTAAGAACCAAGTCTGACTGTTAAAAAAGTATTTACAATAAGAAAATTCTACTTTATACAGGCTATCCGACTTCAGTTTACAAATACTGCTATCAACAACAACGTGAGCCCTGTGTGAGAAAAAGATAGAACAAAATTCATAGATTTTGATGGAACTCCACTAAAATCATAAAAAGATAAAATGTAAAAAGTAAATTTATGAGGACTCGAAACTTTACTTGCAATTAGGGAGTTGAAACTCCCATTGTTTCCAGTCTTGAGCTTATCTTTTTAAAAGAGAGAAAATTTTACTGGTTTTTATATATAATTATGAATGTCAAACTAGCCTGTATCCTCCCATCTTCCAAGTGCAGCCTCTTCCACCACACCTTGCTAGAATCAACGTGTTTCCAAAAACGCTACACGCGTGTGCGATGTGTGGCGCGGCGTGCTGGATGGCGCTCATACCCAATGCCTCACGGTTAAGATTGGTTTCCAAGATGGCTCCCACAAGATGTTGATTTCTCGCAGGAAGTCATCACATCCCTTGCTGCACCTCTATTCACTTCAAATGGATTTACATTTAACGCCATGAATAATTATGGAAACAGGTGAGGATGTTCTGGCAACGGAAGAAGCAAACCAAGGCTGCTTCAGCAATCAAAGAGGAGTTGTCACCACAGAAGATCCCGGCGGTCGGGATCAGCGGAGTGGCCGCGAGAAAAAGTTATCAAGAAAGGTTTCGTTCCCGGACGATGCTCATCTGGTCCGGGCTTTGGATCCAATAGATCCGTGGGAAAATGGTAGGTCTCAAGTGTTTGATTATTGCAATTTTCGGGCGATATTTGTGTCAATACGGGGACACGGATGAACCTAAAATTTTACTATTTCGCGAACTCAATTGGTTTTTCACAATGACACTGCTGATACGTAAATATTGGTCCTCGCATGATGTACTTGTTAGCGGGAGTTAACACGTCAGATTTAATCTTTCCTCTCGAAAAGTTTGGAATAAAATAAAAGGATTGCTAAAAGCCTTGATTTCTCGCAAGGCAGTTGAGTGGCTGACTTTATATTCCGTCTAAGTGTGTTTGTTTTAATTCTGCGTTGAATGGCTGCTTGTCAGGTTCTTTTAATGGCCTATAAATTTGAATGAACTTCATGCTTTTATAAGTTCGTGCCACAAAGGTTGTATGCTTAAGGTATTAGTTCCGACAGGTTTTAGATGGGTTTCTACGAAATCATCTGCTTCAAAGGAAAACAAGCTAATTTGATAAAATTACGATTGGTGATTTCCGACAGGCGAATTTTAATGCGAGGGTTGCGTTGTTTACACAAGCGAACAGTTTTAGATGTCTAGCATATGTTTTTATCACATCGTTAGAATAGTTTTTAGTCGTTTAACTACTTTTCAATTTCCGTGGGTGAGTGTATCGAGTTTACTTGAAGAAAAAGGCAGATAAGCCTTCCGATCCGGGGATACATGCTTCTATATTAACTTTGACCGCGTGGTAGCCGAAACTGAATTTTTTGATAGAAAAACAACAATTGTTACTTTCCTTTTGAAGCAATTTCCTGGAATACAATACACAATCGATCTGTTTGGAACAATTTATTGGAATATCATACCCAGACAAATCATCGCTTGTATATACTCAGATTTTCGAAAAACAATGCCATATTTTTGAATTTTTTAAACAAAAGTGTGCCGTCTGGTGTAAATTAATTAATTTTTGAAGTAGGAGTGTGGGGTGACAAATTCCGAAGTATCGTTGAATAGAAATGAAAATCAATTAAACAGTCAGTCTCTATTGATTGATACTGATTGCTATCTACCATTATTGATGACCGGTAGGTAGCGTTTGGGCTGAATAAAACCAGAGCTTGTGTGTAACTCAACATAATTTAATATTCAGGTACTTATTAACAAAACGTAGAAGTTGTACTGATATTAACTTATTTCAGGGCAGTGTGAATTCAGCAGTCTTCAAAGTGTCAGCGTACATACATGATGGTGTAAACTGAAGACAATGTGCTAACTACAGATTGTACTAAAGCACTAATGGTTGAACAAAACTTAGAATTTGAAGAAAAGACAAACACAAATGTCTATATAACAGTGACTTCAAAACATATTGGTCAGCAATTGTGTCAGAAGCATGTGTTTTTTTTATATTACATGATTTTTAGACAGGGTTACCTGAGCTAAGTATCTAGTTTCATCTGCATAGTCAGTGGTCTAAAGAGGTAGTCATAAGTAGAAGTGTTTTCATGATTAAACTCTATTCCTATTTTGATTTTTACTTATAATTTTTATCATTTATATGAGTTACGTCAGTTGAGTTTTGATAAAGCATTGAACCTGCATTACAAGCTGCACATTTGTGTATAATGTTGTGGTTTAAATAATTTATTTGTTTTTGATTTAAAATTTTTGGACCAGTTTAGTTTTTCTTTTCCTTTGTGTCAACTTCGTTACCATAATTTGAAATACAGGAAAATAAAAATGAAACTGGTTCAAAAAGTCATACACCAGGAAAAAAAATGAAGCACAACATATATCATAGCCTGCTAGCAGTGCAGCAAACACAATCCTGCTCATAGTCTTTGCCAGGCTTTGCTTACATCAATGTCTGACAGATGGCTACACTGTAATACAGTATGTTGTAAGCTTATTGGTTGTACATTTGCATACAGGCCAACCTACATTGAGGCTCATTTCTCCTTGCTTGTCACAAAAAAAAATAAATAAAAGATCAAATAGACTGTCCTGCTATTCTCATCAATAGTGTCTCAGAACATTTTTGGCTTCTTTCATTCCTTTTAAGATTTGATAACAATAATATTATTATTAACTACAGTCAAAGCTATCAACAATGACCACAAGGTAAAACTGAGTATGTCAGTCAGTTTCGTCAGTTTCAGTTTCATCTTCCACAACAGTGACGTCTTTGTTGCTAATATCAGATACCTTGAGTAGCCTGATCGACATTATGTTTCTGACTTCGTTGCTCCAGTTAACATGACCTTCTTCATTAAAAACTGGGGGTTTTGTATACACTGCTGTTGGTTGCCTGGCTGTTGTAGAGAGGTTACTTTGGCAGGTGGGATGTGCTTTTGCGGCTGTTGCGGTTGTGGAGAGGTGGCTGTCTTAGAGAGGTTAAAATGAGAGTTAATGTATCCATGACTGTTGCCAGGACGACAAAAATAGCTGTTATATAGAGGTGGCCATTAGTGGAGGTGGTGCTCTAAAAAAAAAAATCAATACATCCCTCCTAGATTTATTTCAAAAGTGTGGGAATAGTGGGAAAGAATGTACTGCTGTACTTCACAGACCTGGCATGATTAATCCATGAAACCGACAATTCATAACAATTGATGGCAGTCAATGATAATCAATAACAATAATAATAATTGTTATTAATCGATTGATATCAGGAATCCATGACCAACAGATGGTAAAAAGATTTGTCACTTTTAGCTGCCATCAATAGTCACTGATCACAGTCTATTATCTATTATCAATTGTCATTAATTATCATTTCTATATTCTTGGGAGGTCAAAAGAATATGCTTTCATAGAAGAAATAGGGTGATGAAATTTAAGTTGTAAGTGAAATGACAGTTGCGCTTGTGAACAATTTTTTCACTCACTCCCTTCAATAGCAAAAGGGCCTTTGTGAACCCAACTGATAGTCAAAACAACCTGACACAGCTACCTGACACATGATTTGTGCAAGTCACCAGACACATGTGCAACCATGAGCAGAACTAAACCAGTATTGATTGAAAATTTATTGAAAACAATCAGCTCGACAGCAAATCATAGTCAATAATAAGAATAATAATAACAATAAATTGATGGTGCTCAATGGTTATCAATAGTAATTTGAGGACTTGAGCATGTGATTATCGATTGGTCGACTGGCCGATAGCAATCACTAACTTGTCATTGATTGGTATTGATTAATTGGATTTTGCCATTGATTGAACAAGCAGGACTCTTAAATTTAATGAAGTGGCTATTCGTATGGGTACAGCTGTACAAGGTTTATATGGAATTGTGATCCTGCAGGACTGAGAACCTCCTCACCAAACCCATGTTTTCATTTGCAGTACTGGACAGCTTGCTTCTGTAGGAATAGCCACTGCCTAAATTTTAACTTAAACGCTACACCAGTTTCCAGTCCACTTTTAGCAACAAGATTTTATATGGTTTTAGCTGTACCTTCCTACACACGATTGGAACATAATGTTGTTGTTTTTTTTTTTTGTTATTACTCGTTTGGACTCGAGTTTCTAGTTTAGGTGCATTATAGAAAGTAATTTAGGGAATTTTACTTTTAATTCTATTTATGGTTGATTTGTAGATACACGACCCCATAAGCTTCATAGCTTTAAACACCATCGTGTACAAATAAAGGCATATCGATCTATTTATCAATCACGCCGGGTTAACAGCTGATCGTCAGGGACCTACATGTACAGATATGATACTTTATTACCTAAAAAGCAACAAAGATTTCAAAAATTATCAGTTAACGTTACTGTAACGATATCCCGCCAAGTAATCAGAGAGGCGAAGAGAGAAACTGGTCACACATGGGGATACTGGCTGCAAAAAAGCTAAGTTAAACGACGCCAATTTCTCTGGAAAGAAGACACTAGTATGACCAATACAAAATGCAGATATCCTGAAATGTTGACACGAATTTAAGGAGGTGCCTACCTGAGGTTGGTATGCTACACTGGCTTCAGAAGGGGAAACTCTCCCTGCAAAAGAATTCTGTTTGTAGAACATCAGCCGAGAAAACTGGCGAACAAGATGGCGTCCAACGGGAACTAAATGCCCGATAGAATTCTGGGTAATATATTGGCCTTGTGTAGTTAACACGAAAAGTCGCTGTCGAAAGGGGAAGACATGGGGAGAGGCCTTTGTCACGCTGTCCCTCCCCTCCCACGTTCCCCATCCCCCTTTCCCTCGCCGCTAAAGAAATCGGAAAGGACAATTTAGATATTCTGGCTTGAAGGTTGAGATCAAAATTTTGGACAACTGTATACTTACACTACATGCAAATGACAAATTATAGATTTTGCATGTGATGGTTGAAAAGGTGCGTTGAAGCGTACCTCTCCCATTTAATTTCTCTCTTTAATATCATCTTCATGGGCAGGAAAATTGATTAAATTTGTCCTTTGTTCGCCTGTAAGGCTGTTGGCTACTAAATTGTTTAATCAAATTTTAATGGAAAGTAACGACAGAAGCCATGCAAATTTCCCGGTTTTTCCTAAACCGTATAGAGGAGACCAAGAAAGGTATTTTAATTCCTAGTAAAGTTCGTGTACAACGCTGTCTGTCCTCTCTTATACGATACCGAGGAAAGGTTTGCTTGATCTGGCTCATGCCTCTATCGGTAAGAACCAAGTCTGACTGTTAAAAAAGTATTTACAATAAGAAAATTCTACTTTATACAGGCTATCCGACTTCAGTTTACAAATACTGCTATCAACAACAACGTGAGCCCTGTGTGAGAAAAAGATAGAACAAAATTCATAGATTTTGATGGAACTCCACTAAAATCATAAAAAGATAAAATGTAAAAAGTAAATTTATGAGGACTCGAAACTTTACTTGCAATTAGGGAGTTGAAACTCCCATTGTTTCCAGTCTTGAGCTTATCTTTTTAAAAGAGAGAAAATTTTACTGGTTTTTATATATAATTATGAATGTCAAACTAGCCTGTATCCTCCCATCTTCCAAGTGCAGCCTCTTCCACCACACCTTGCTAGAATCAACGTGTTTCCAAAAACGCTACACGCGTGTGCGATGTGTGGCGCGGCGTGCTGGATGGCGCTCATACCCAATGCCTCACGGTTAAGATTGGTTTCCAAGATGGCTCCCACAAGATGTTGATTTCTCGCAGGAAGTCATCACATCCCTTGCTGCACCTCTATTCACTTCAAATGGATTTACATTTAACGCCATGAATAATTATGGAAACAGGTGAGGATGTTCTGGCAACGGAAGAAGCAAACCAAGGCTGCTTCAGCAATCAAAGAGGAGTTGTCACCACAGAAGATCCCGGCGGTCGGGATCAGCGGAGTGGCCGCGAGAAAAAGTTATCAAGAAAGGTTTCGTTCCCGGACGATGCTCATCTGGTCCGGGCTTTGGATCCAATAGATCCGTGGGAAAATGGTAGGTCTCAAGTGTTTGATTATTGCAATTTTCGGGCGATATTTGTGTCAATACGGGGACACGGATGAACCTAAAATTTTACTATTTCGCGAACTCAATTGGTTTTTCACAATGACACTGCTGATACGTAAATATTGGTCCTCGCATGATGTACTTGTTAGCGGGAGTTAACACGTCAGATTTAATCTTTCCTCTCGAAAAGTTTGGAATAAAATAAAAGGATTGCTAAAAGCCTTGATTTCTCGCAAGGCAGTTGAGTGGCTGACTTTATATTCCGTCTAAGTGTGTTTGTTTTAATTCTGCGTTGAATGGCTGCTTGTCAGGTTCTTTTAATGGCCTATAAATTTGAATGAACTTCATGCTTTTATAAGTTCGTGCCACAAAGGTTGTATGCTTAAGGTATTAGTTCCGACAGGTTTTAGATGGGTTTCTACGAAATCATCTGCTTCAAAGGAAAACAAGCTAATTTGATAAAATTACGATTGGTGATTTCCGACAGGCGAATTTTAATGCGAGGGTTGCGTTGTTTACACAAGCGAACAGTTTTAGATGTCTAGCATATGTTTTTATCACATCGTTAGAATAGTTTTTAGTCGTTTAACTACTTTTCAATTTCCGTGGGTGAGTGTATCGAGTTTACTTGAAGAAAAAGGCAGATAAGCCTTCCGATCCGGGGATACATGCTTCTATATTAACTTTGACCGCGTGGTAGCCGAAACTGAATTTTTTGATAGAAAAACAACAATTGTTACTTTCCTTTTGAAGCAATTTCCTGGAATACAATACACAATCGATCTGTTTGGAACAATTTATTGGAATATCATACCCAGACAAATCATCGCTTGTATATACTCAGATTTTCGAAAAACAATGCCATATTTTTGAATTTTTTAAACAAAAGTGTGCCGTCTGGTGTAAATTAATTAATTTTTGAAGTAGGAGTGTGGGGTGACAAATTCCGAAGTATCGTTGAATAGAAATGAAAATCAATTAAACAGTCAGTCTCTATTGATTGATACTGATTGCTATCTACCATTATTGATGACCGGTAGGTAGCGTTTGGGCTGAATAAAACCAGAGCTTGTGTGTAACTCAACATAATTTAATATTCAGGTACTTATTAACAAAACGTAGAAGTTGTACTGATATTAACTTATTTCAGGGCAGTGTGAATTCAGCAGTCTTCAAAGTGTCAGCGTACATACATGATGGTGTAAACTGAAGACAATGTGCTAACTACAGATTGTACTAAAGCACTAATGGTTGAACAAAACTTAGAATTTGAAGAAAAGACAAACACAAATGTCTATATAACAGTGACTTCAAAACATATTGGTCAGCAATTGTGTCAGAAGCATGTGTTTTTTTTATATTACATGATTTTTAGACAGGGTTACCTGAGCTAAGTATCTAGTTTCATCTGCATAGTCAGTGGTCTAAAGAGGTAGTCATAAGTAGAAGTGTTTTCATGATTAAACTCTATTCCTATTTTGATTTTTACTTATAATTTTTATCATTTATATGAGTTACGTCAGTTGAGTTTTGATAAAGCATTGAACCTGCATTACAAGCTGCACATTTGTGTATAATGTTGTGGTTTAAATAATTTATTTGTTTTTGATTTAAAATTTTTGGACCAGTTTAGTTTTTCTTTTCCTTTGTGTCAACTTCGTTACCATAATTTGAAATACAGGAAAATAAAAATGAAACTGGTTCAAAAAGTCATACACCAGGAAAAAAAATGAAGCACAACATATATCATAGCCTGCTAGCAGTGCAGCAAACACAATCCTGCTCATAGTCTTTGCCAGGCTTTGCTTACATCAATGTCTGACAGATGGCTACACTGTAATACAGTATGTTGTAAGCTTATTGGTTGTACATTTGCATACAGGCCAACCTACATTGAGGCTCATTTCTCCTTGCTTGTCACAAAAAAAAATAAATAAAAGATCAAATAGACTGTCCTGCTATTCTCATCAATAGTGTCTCAGAACATTTTTGGCTTCTTTCATTCCTTTTAAGATTTGATAACAATAATATTATTATTAACTACAGTCAAAGCTATCAACAATGACCACAAGGTAAAACTGAGTATGTCAGTCAGTTTCGTCAGTTTCAGTTTCATCTTCCACAACAGTGACGTCTTTGTTGCTAATATCAGATACCTTGAGTAGCCTGATCGACATTATGTTTCTGACTTCGTTGCTCCAGTTAACATGACCTTCTTCATTAAAAACTGGGGGTTTTGTATACACTGCTGTTGGTTGCCTGGCTGTTGTAGAGAGGTTACTTTGGCAGGTGGGATGTGCTTTTGCGGCTGTTGCGGTTGTGGAGAGGTGGCTGTCTTAGAGAGGTTAAAATGAGAGTTAATGTATCCATGACTGTTGCCAGGACGACAAAAATAGCTGTTATATAGAGGTGGCCATTAGTGGAGGTGGTGCTCTAAATGTTGCCACACACCTGTTTTGATAAAATTCTTCATTACAGCTGGACACCACAGTAGCCAAGAAGTGATAGAGGCCTACAGAAACACATGTACAAGGCTGAAAATTAAACCATGTGAAAAACTGATTAAACAGCTTGAGGTATGTAAAAGTAACCACATTCCTTTAGTGCCCCCCTTCCTTTTCTCATTTTCATTTTTTCAACAGTGTGTTTCTTGTTTGGCTATGTTTGTCCCCCATTTATATTTGTAATATTTTCTGGTTTTCATATATTAGGAAAAAATCCCGGAAGATTGGGATTTCACTTTTTCCTGACTGTTGGGACCATGCAGATTATGTTGACTAATGAAGACTGGAAAACCATACCACATCACTGATAATCTGGGATGGTCGTTGACAAGTTGGAAAAATTGGGAGCATTTCTATTTTCCTAACATGTCCCAGATTACTTACCGATCCTGTAAGTTGCTTGGGTCCAGTCCCTGCTTCAGAAATAAAGTGGTGTGATATCTCAGCAAAATTTGGGATGGTTGGGAAACAGTGAAATCTGTAATCAGTTGTCAGCTACAGTATCATTACTTTCAATGTTATTTTGTTAGGCATGTGAGAGTTTTCGAGAAAGAATTGATGTCATAGACTTAAGAGGTAAGAAAAGATCACTTTGGTATGCAATTTTGTTGTCAGTTTTACTGGTACGGTATCTCCCCTTATTTACGTAAAAATTAATGATTTTGTAGAGGACTGGACATCAGTAATGTTTGAAGCAGGTGGTGACTTTATAGTGTATGTTGCAGGTAAAAATTAATTACAGGTAAAAATTTTTTAACCTACACATTTAGGTTGATTCTCAATAACCTTTGACTCCTAACCCTAATTATTCAAAATTTGGGCTAGGAGACAAAGATAATTGATTTTCAACCTAGGTTAAAAAAATTTTTATACCTGAATTTTATTTTTACCGGCAACAGATACACTAAAAGTAGCCAGAGATTCAGCTGTCTTGGTAAAGACAATTTGCTGTTTATCTACCAGCAAAGCCAGGGAACTTCAAATAAGCAAGAAAAATCTCCTGCCCCATCCCTTAATGACAACCCTGTTGCATATTTCAGGTGTCAAACTTGACTCAAAGAATTGCGAAGCTTTAGAGGAAGTGTTTAGAAGGGTCAGAACCAAGACTTTAGATCTTGAAAACACAGGACTTGAGGATGATGTAAGTTTATTTTCGTGTACAGCGCAAACTATAGATTACAACCTTCTTTATATGGCTTTTACACCTTACATTGTACATGTATTTGTGAAGCTGTAAGGTGCATTAGTTATAATACTGTTAGATTTTCTTTGGGCTGTCCAGGGTGCATGTAGCTGCTCAAAGTTACAGTATAAATGAGACTCAGTGCTGAAGGAGGATATGTACAAAATGGGTGCAAGCCATATTGTGGAATCTCACTTTAGAATCTCAATCAACCTTGGGCCTATACAGACTGGATACAGCTTTGGAAACATTGTTCCTCATTTGTTTGTGGCCAAATGGCTTGAGATCAGTATCAATAACTTTTGCCAAAACTCAAGGAAGATAAGTGAAAGATAATCTTGTGAATGCTTGATTTACATTATTTGGTGCTTCAAACAAGAAAAATGAAATCATTCATGTACTAGTATCTCTTCTGATTTTGGCAAAAGCTGATCATATGCTAATTTGCCAAATCCAGGACTTCCAGCCCTAAATTTAACTGTATGCAATAGTAGAGTTAATTTAGAGAAATGTGAATTCTAAAGCTAAAATCTTCACATAACAGGGCCCTTAAAATATTATTACTATGACTGAGTCTGCCCTCAATAATTATTAATCATCCATTTACCTTCAGAAATTACATAATTATATCATAAAAATCTAGTACATATATATAATTTGTTATCTTTCAAATACTATCAAAAACTTCTTATCTGGAGTGGTTCTGTGGGGCTTCCAGCTGTTTTGGTCCATTTGAAGTCATTCTGAAGGTGGTTATAAGACAGTAAAATACAGTTTCAGTGGGGAAATCGTGGTGGCCATGGTTGATGTCGTTTTAAGGCTGGTTTTCACTAGCACATTAGCACAAGCATAAGCATAAGTGTAAGTGAAAGCAGCAGCAAGAACTTTATATCTTATAATCCCACACCAGTCATCACATGCCATGTTTTTTATTGCTTTAACTGTATGTCCAGGGTGTTGTTTCACTGCTTGAAATGATCGAGTTCTACAAGTCCACTTGTAAGCTGAACTTAGCATACAATGCTAAAATAAAAATCAGAGGATGGCAAGCTGTTGGTAGAACGTTAAAGAAGGTACGATGACACCAGTAAATCTTAAGGGGGATTTAATACATAGATGCTTTAATACATAGATGAAAAGCAAAATTAATGCAATATCTTTTTAACAATAATAATTCACTGTAACTGAAAATGAATCGCGCTTTCAAATAAGCCCTCTAAAAGGTTTTACCATCAGGTCCAGGCCTGAATATGTCACTTGCCAAATAGGCCATTCCGAAATACCTCAGGCCTCTTTTTCAAAGTGAGTCTTGGTGCTCATCCTTTCAAATGCAAATCAATATTCATTCAACCGCAAATTGAACACTGCCCACTTCATGTGAATGAAAATTGATTTGCATATGAAAGGACGAGCACCAAGATTCACTTTGAAAAAGGCCTGAAGTAATTCGCAAATAGGTTATTGCATTACTACACCAACATACAGGATAGGATTTGGGGTAGGGTCCCTGTGCATGCCTGTTGTGGTGCAACTACTGTAATGTAAATTTAAAGTCAGTATAGAACTGGACATCGAATAGCAAAATTACCTGCTATCAGCACTTGTAAAGAGTGAAACACAGGCTTTAAGCTGTCATCTTTTCATATTGCCATGGTGAAAAAATTTTCTTGGTGAAAGGATGTGCACAGTTTCTTATAAAGTTATTCTTTAGGCATCTAAAACTACAAGGAAGTTGACTGTAGGAAGTCTTTAGAACTGGGTGCTGTATTTTAATTTAGAGGTTTATTGACAGACAGTTTTATTGTGCCTTGTACAGGTTGTAATAATCCTTTTAGTCTTGCACAAATTCCAAGCCAGTTTATCTACATGTACTCTTCATGGTGATTAAAATATTGCTGCCTTGATCACTGAAAACTGAAGCAAAACAAATTCACATCATTCAGTGAATTATTTTTGTCTGTCAGACTCCATGTTTACAGTATCTGGACATACGTAACACTGTGTGGACTGAACAAGCTCTTCCTCTTCTGGGACGATCCTTGAGGATGGACTGTTGTCTGACTGTGCTACACATGGAAGGTGCCAATCTTACTGGAAGACCATTGTTTCTGCTGGGTATGCAATATATGGAAATGTTACCTGAAATAGCAATGCTTGTATTGATAAACCTCCTGATTCTTGGATCATTTGGATTCTACATGTATCAACAATTCAACTTGTCACCTTTCTTTTTCAAAGCTGTCACTAGCTTTAGAAGTAGAGGGGGTACACAGAAAAAATTAACCAGGAACTCTAGTTGCTCTGGTGAATACAGCATGCTGTTTAATTTTCTTTCAACTAAAAGTATCCACAAATTGATCGATACAACTCACAGTATTCGGAAAATCCCTGTCTCCCAGCCTTTAATGCCAGCCCTACTTCACTCTTTCCCAGAATTGAATGTGGCATATGTTAAATATTATGTTAAGCTTTGTGTGAATTTTACTATAAAACACAGCTTATAATAATTATTATTGTAAGTGTTACAGGTTAAATTTGATCTCAGGTCATTTTTAACCTAGGTCAAAATGAAATTCCTTTGTCTTCTGATGAATAATTAGGGTTAGGAGGCAAAGGAATTTCATTTTGACCTAGGTTAAATAAAAAATGACCTGAGATCAAATTTAACCTATAACATAAGCATTATACACCCCAGTTGATTTTGATATTTTGGTGCATGCTAATGATATCATAAAAATTTTAACATTAGAAACTTGTAGAACTTTCTTTTAACTAACATTGATTTGTGATTATTTCCTTAGCCAGTGCAGTGAAGTTTAACCATATTCTCAAAGACTTGTTCCTTGGTGACAATAAACTGGTGTCAACTGATGGACAGTCATTAGGTGCCGTGTTGAAGGGAAATGAACATCTCCAGCTGCTGGATTTAAGAAATAACCCATTGCAGGTATAGCTGTGTTAGTTGTCAAGTACTCAGTAATGTCTAAATGTTAATGAACTTCTTTTTGTCTACAAAGTTAAGAAAGGTAAATTTGCCACTGTGAAGAGATCCAAGTGCTGAGTGACATTTTGAGCAAATCTCTTCATGATGGCCAATTCAACTCTGTTGATAAAACCAAATTAATTTTTGTTTCCACCCACCCCACAGATGCAGCTTCACAGTTTCTGTAGTGTCTAAATTATGAAGTTATGAATGTGGTTTTGACTATTAGAGTTTACGGTAATAAAAATAACTTAAATGAATTATTAATTCAGTGTTCTATTAGTATAGATCTTAATTGCCAGTGCTAAGAGTTACAGGTAGTAATAGATTTTCTTAACAGCTGAGACCCTGCTGCATTAAAAAAATTATATACCATCCCAACAACATGAAAGAAACTTCCTCATGTAAAGAAAAAATCCTTGAAATTGTCTTAACTAAAGATGGGTATAATATTTAATTTTATTTTTCCCACGAAAATTGGATGTGATAATCATCATCCTTTAAATCCCTACAAAGTTCCATTTTGGATTTTACAATAATATTGGCATGAAAAAGTTTATTGGGAATGAAGTAGCAGCTTGGTTCCTTTCATGTCAGGTGATTTTGTCATGTTCATTGTACTTGCATAGGACATGGGAGTAGGCCATATATGTGAAGGTTTAGCAGAACAGCAAAACGGTGGACTACAGACACTTGTTCTGTGGAACACTCAACTGACCTGCCAAGGAGCAGGGTTCCTAGCTAATGCTTTGGTAAGTTTAAGAACTGATTTTATAACTGAAAGTATTTTGTGTAAAGAGACTACAGTTTAAAATTTCCAAAGGGGAAGAAAACAAATTTATTGATTATTTTTAATGAATGAATGTTGTAACTTCAAAAGCATCAGAGGAAGGCAGAGCTTAAAAGTTTCATTTGAATTGTCACTCCCACTTTTCTTGCACAGACTCCGAAACCTTTTTTATGTTCCCTGAAGGAGCAGTTATTAAAGCGTCAGTCAACCTCGGTGAATTTTGAGTTCTATTGTGAGCTGGTCCTTACCCAGTTTGATGATGTTAGATCTAATATACAAATAACTTAATAATCATTTGTTTGTAGATGCGAACTAGTTCTCTTCAAACTCTTAACCTTGGCCATAACCGCCTGACCAATGAGGGAATACACACTCTAAAAGAAGGACTCTTGAGGAATCACACTCTACAGCGTCTGGGATTGCTGAATACAAGGCTCACAAGTGAAGGTACTGAGAGAAATACTTACTAAAACACACCAGTTTTGTTAAACTGTCTTTGACCCTGTAGTACTATCATTATGCTATCAACGGCTGAAGTTACATCACAATAACGGCCCAAACCAAGCATCTTTGCACATCTGCAAATTGTGCTGTTTCTGGCAAAGGTGTATATTAATTTTGTAGGCTGCAAAGTTGTAGAATTCCTGTAAACATTAAACGTGCATAGGTTCCCCAACACTGCATTTTATTAGCATATCCAACACAACAGAAAAATTTAGCCATTGTTAAAATTAATGCTGTTTAGTGCATAAGTTCTATTTACAACAAACATGAAATCATTCTGAGGCCTCATCCACACTAACAGGTTTTCAATAGTGTGTGTTTTTATCCCCACAAAAATAAAGCAAATTATTTTTATCCACTAGTGTTTTGGTATCGTTTTCATCTATCGACATGACAATGCTTGGGAACAATGAAAACGACTGGGACCTGGGAAAGCTTACGCATGTGTGAAGTTGGATGGATGGTCCGATTTGGACTGGAACTGATGGCATGTGATGCTTTTTATGGCTCAGTGCTTTCAAAAGTATCTGTTTTTGTCTGCATTTGCGGGTGTTTTAGTGTGGATACTAGGCAAAAAGGCATCAGAGAGGATGTGAATGAAAACACATTAACTAGTGTGGATGGGCTATGTGAGGGGGACTTGGTACTGACCAAGTTTCACCAAGGAAGGCTATCCTAGCAGCCACACTCATACTCTTTCACATACAAATGTTAACCTTCAAATACTTGAAACTGAAAAAAATGTGTCACCAGTGGCTGCATTTAAGTGAAGGTAAAGGTATTTAGGTATCAGCAGTCACAACAAACATGTCACTTTACAATTCTTCTGTGTGGTGAGATTGGACGTCAGCTTATAAAGGTGCCTCTGGTTGCCATTATATCAGTCCATATTTGATCTCGCCCACCCCACCCAACCCATGCAGGAGATAGATCACCACACCGGGGACTACGTCCCCTACTCTTTTCAAACAGTGTGTGAGTTCTTTAATGTCCCATAGATTATTAGGAACAAGTGTTGTGAGACGGGGCCCATGGTTTATTGTCCTTATCCAAGAAGACTAGAAAGTTATACGGTTTGTACATGTCATTACAAAGGCAGCACTTTCTCCTCAGTTTTACAACCCTGAGTGTTGGTCCAGCCAGGGTTTAAAACCGCAACCTCCACAGTAGTCTGGTGCTCTACCAACTGAGCTAACTGGTCGGCGATCTTGAAGTAATAACATAACCATGACCAATAACATTTGTCCCCTACTCATCTATTGGCCAGGCTGGCCTTCTTCATGTTAATGTAACAAACCTTGGTATATTTTCTTGTTGTAGGCATGATTGCTCTGGCTGAAGTAATTGCAGATAGCAAGACACTCTTAAGAATGGACCTTCGTGAAAATGACCCTTATGTTGGGGGGCTGATGGCCCTCTCCCTTTCGCTCAAAGTCAACAACTCTTTAGTACGGATAGATCTTGACAAGGAGCTGAGAAAAGAACCAGTAAGACAGTCATACTCTGTTTGCATTCTCTTTTGGTCGTTAAAATTTTGAGAAAATTAACAATCTGTTCAAACACTTGTGAATGAATGGTTGTTCAGTATGCTCATTGTTCATCATATGTACACAAGAGACATTATGAAGCACATTTATTTATTTTTCATGCTAGTGAGGACGTCTGCAACAACAAAAATTTGCAGAGTGTTGAATAATAAAATATTTTTATCCTGACCAGTAACTTAATCTTGCAAAATATCCCCAGATTTTAGCTGTCTTGATCTGCAGTGCTTAGGGCTAAGTACAAGGTGACATCCTGCACAATTTTACAACTTATTTGTTAAACAGTTTAATAGGTACCAATATTCAAGTCCATCTCCAATGAATCCCATATTTCTTAGTTTTTTATGGCATAATTTTCTCTAAAATTTACGATTTTAAGGATGATTTTAAATTCAAAAGAGAGTTAACAATGTGGTGAATTCTTATAAATCACACATTTCCAAATTTCCTGTTTAATTAATGTTTCTAGGGCATGGAAACGACCCAGAGAATTCTTCTTGCCGACATCTATGGTTACTGCCAAAGAAACAAGCTGCTAGCAAAGGAGCAAGAGGAGAGTGTAATGGCAAATGAAGACCATGCTGTCGCAGAGGAGGGAGTTGTCAGCGAAACTGACAGCATTATTCATGATGTCAAAGAACATGTTACCAATCTTAAGCCTCTTCCTGAAAATGAGGTCGTGCAGGGATCTCCACATCTGATTCAGTTAGAAAATCCTCCTGATATCACAGAAGAGCTGAAAGTGCTGACTGCAGATTACCCTGGCAATTCGCGGTTCACTGTTACGGTAGTGCGAGATAAGGAGGACAATCTTGTGCAAGACTCAAGCTCCAGTGAAGAGGAGCTTCCAAATACAGGCAAAACTCTGCCTCTAGTGGATTTATCTGATTCGAACTCCTTACCAGATGTGAACAGTACAAACCCTGCTGGGGTTAATAGTAACTTATGTGACCAGGCATCAAGTGTTTTACTAATAGACTTGGAAAACTCACAGGGTTCACCTGCACCTGCACTGCCACTGAACCCTTTATCACTACAGGTTGATGTTAGGAATGCAGGTAGGGGGTTATTGTTTCTCAAAGTGGTGTAGTTTTTTCAGATGATCACTGACCACAACAGTGCTCTCGCTTGACGTAATGTATAGGAAAGTTTTAGTCCTTTTTTGGTTTTCTTTGGAGTGCCATCAACAACAGCAACATATTTATTTGTACTATAAAAATCTAAGTTTACAATGAAAAAAAAAACAAAAAGAGAAATACAGTGTACAGTAACTGGTCGCACAAAATAACTTTAGAGCTAATTTAGTGGGCCAGGGCTCACTTATCACTTTTTCACAGTTCCATTTTCCGTCCATATGAGTTATTGTTGCTCAAACTGGTGCAGTTTTGTAGATTAGTATCACCAACCACAACAGTGCTTTCACTTGACGTATAGGATGTGTAAAAAAATGAAGTTAAACATGCTTGAAAAAGAGAAATATTTAGTTCTTTTTCTGTTTTCTATGGCGTTCCCTCATTTATCATTTTCACTTCTCCATTTTCTGTCCAAGTACATGTATTAGTGATCCCTTAATGCAGTTTAACTGTCCATACAGCTCATCCTCGGTGTAAAAACCTGTGAAGCTCACGAGTGACGTAAAACAAAGACAACAAAACACTATAAACAATAGCGTACAGCAAAACAATACCTCATAAAACAAAGAAAACCTCGTCAGGTTTTTACACCGAGGCTGACCCGTCCATACTTATTAGGTGGAAATGTTATTTTGTTATAATAGAGTTCTTAAGTGTGATGTCACAGAAAATTAAATTTGTGAAATTATGGGATTGGGCGCCATTTTCGAATGGAGTATCTTTTAAAATGGGTCCTTGCCAAAAATTAGCTCTTAATTGTAATTCCCAGCTGAAATATAGAGGATTGAAAATTGATACTGCCCCATATAAATCCCTCTAATTTTGAGTCAGTTCTAAACTGAAGAAACTGAAACAAATTTTGAAGGGTTTGTACAGGATGCCATCAAACTTTGATCCCTCATATCTCTACGGGGAATTGCAATTTGGAGCTAATTTTTGGGATGATGGCGTCTTTTAGGATGCTCTATAAGAATATGGCATCATATCCCATAATTTCAAAAATTTTATTTTTGTGATGTCATCACTTTAGAACTCTATTACAATTGCTTTTTAACAGCTTGTCACTGGTTAGTAGAAAAATAATAATGAGTGGAAAACATAGCTGAACAATTGACATTGGAAAGTTCGAGATCATGCTATTTTCTCATATTATATTTTTTCTTTTTTTCCAGCCTCTTCTCCAACACCCAGTGAATTTGAAAAGGAATTAGATGCCATGTTGGGAGGTATGACAGTCAAGGAAAGCAATCACAGCTCACTCCTGAACAATTCGATGAAGACACAAGGTAAGTGTCTATTGCTATGTCTGTTTCTAAACACTTAGGCTGTGTTCACACAGGACTGGTCCCAAATGGATCCGACTCAATCCTGGAACGGACCACTTTTATTCACATGGGACCATTTAGTATATGAACATCAGGCCACATGGTACCGGTTGAAATGAGCAAAGCAGCTATTTTTAGGAAGTTAAGCATGTGTAGACAGTCACAGATAAATTTAACTAGTACCCAAGCTTAAATTGCACTGCTAGTACCAAAAGGAACTGGTCGGGGTGTTTACAGATCCATTTGGCACCGAAACAGTTCCAAAACTGGAACTGCTTTTTTGGAGGTATGGTTAGCAGGTCCTGTACACCAATCAGTCACGATTTTTAGATCGGATCTATTCAGGGCCATGTGAACATAGCCTCAAGGTAATAACCATTACTGGTAGATGGTCTTGCATGTTCTGAAAATAAAACTGGTAGTTGAGAGGAATACAGTGCTATCAGGAGTTTTACTTCAAAGTGCATTAATTTCTTTTTCTTTTTCCCTTTTCTAGAGTTCTGGAGAAGACAGATGGATGACCTCATCAAAGGAGTAACAAACAACCCCACCACCCCCTCCACAGCATCTTCTACCACTGTGCGCAACACTACAGACCTTCTAAGTTAGAGTGGTACTACTAATCAAGATAGGACTTCAAAATTGACTTTACATTGAAAGGTTCACAATTTTCTTATGAAAGTGAGGTCCATGCAGTTTTCAGTGACATGGTGTTTTGGATGCTACAAAGCTCAAGATAATGAAAATGATAGAGATATTTTATACCACATCTCTTATTTGAGTAGCCCCCAAATTCAGGCAAAATGCTGTGATACCTGTTTTTCAGGACTTGTCTTGTTAAACAACTTCTACAGAGGTGTTATGTCAAGACAACCAAGGGATTATAATTATTGTTATATTGGGTTGGGAAAATGAATAAGATGGCCTCTAAATAACCTTTGAGGATGGTTGACTGGGCAGCAATCAAAAGAATTTGGTGGTCCCATCTATCATGATTCACTGGATGGAGAGGTGTGGTAGCTCTCAAAATCTGGGTGTGGTTTAGCCAAAAGCTTAAAACATCAACTGCAATTCATACCAGACTGGATGTGGCTAGTGAGAAAAACACAAGTGGAAACAAACTTCCTTGTTGTCCTGGTAGCTAGAAGTGTTGCATCACCACGGCAACAGCTGTGTGATTTTTTATATGCTATTTCTGGGCGTAACTCTAAATCCTATTCTTCCATTTTTTTTTCAAAACAATGAAACCTAAATACCTAATATGTCTTCTTTGACAGCCATACATTCACTTTTACCGTATTAGTGTTGGACATACCTGCCAATCATCAGCTCTTGTAAGGCTCTAAATTTCATTGGCAGGCATAGTATAGCACCTATTGTTTTAGGGATAGGGTCCATTGTTTGTGTTGTTTGTTCTTTTGTTCACCAGAAGGGTAGCAAGCCAATCTCGTGAGACCTTACAAGAGCTGCTACACCGCGCAGAAAAACTCCCAGACATGTTGATCAAAAGGCACTGCTTTGACTTGTATTGTCAGTGCAAACTACAAGTTTGAAGTTCATTTTTTTATGTGTAGCAGGACCTGAAGATGCCAAATAAGAGCCAAAACATTTTATATGCCTTGGTAATTTGGAGAAAAAATTCCAGTATTCAAGTTTTTCTTTCCTTTGTACAGTGTGCAGTTGCAATGAAATAATGTAATGAAAAGTTAGGTGACTGTTGACCTCTGAATTTGGCAAATGTTCTTAATTCTCATGAAAAGTTGTATGGCAATCATTCCTGGGAATATTAGGGACACTATGTAGGCTTGTGTATAGATTCACAAAGTCGTCAGATAATAATTATTGTAAATCTTGGTACTTTAAAATGAAATTTTAATTATATCGCTTTGTAAGTACAGTATCAATGCAAATCATACATTTATGAGTATTATTGATTGCATTGGCCACTTTTAAACTGTAACTAAGAATATTATAAGTGGTCAGTGTTTTTTGAAGTACTTGAATGGTTTCAGCTTTTTAATACTGTAGACTAGAGGAACAAATATAGAGTTAGCTGTTTTTTCCTTCAATGAGTAATAATGGATATTCAAAAATCCAAAGAGTTCTTACTACTCATTTTCCCCTAAAAAGAAACGAAAAGATAATCCCTGCAGACATGTCAAAGTGAAAATGTAATAAAAATTGAAACCATGTCTTCAATTGTTTAACTGCATAATGAATACGTCAACAGGTGTAAGGTGAACCAACCTGCAACCATTACATGCAACTACCGCCATATGTGGGAAAAGCATGCAAGCAACTTGCAATTCGTTTTGGTTTGGCTTCGCTTTGATATGTAAATTGGTGTTGGTTTTGAAAACAGTCTCTCCAAAACAAACACAATGACTTTTGATACTTAATTGAAAATGGCTCCAAACTTTTAAGGTATATCAGTTTGACTGCAAGCCTGTTGGACTTAACCATAGCAGACTCTGAACGCCTTTTCAACAACCTTCTCCAAGTCTAGTCTCATCATCAAGACATTACACCTGCCAAACTCAAAAACCATACCCTTATATTCAATGGCAGGTTGTCTTTGGTCTTTCCTGTAAATCCTCTCCTACTTTCTACCAGCATAGGTAGAAGTGTTGGCGATGATAATAGTTGGAAAGCTTAACAAAACAACCACAAACAGACAGACAAGCTAACAGTTCTTGTACGGTATTGACTTTAATCCAATAATTGTGTATACCTATACAATGCAAAAAAAAAATTCGTTTTGAAATGCCCAACTCGAAACTTAAATTTAAATTAATGATATCTAACAAAATAATGTGAAATTTTCCCTTGTTTATGTCTAATTGACTCGCAGCTTAGCTTGTCATCAGCTTAATATCATGACACTGACGACATTTGCAGGGGAAGGGGTGTTAACGTTTGGATGGCATCAGACCGGTCACTGATGTGACTGGAGAAACCACCTGAAAAAGCACTTTTGCCAGTTTGGAGCAATATTCTTAAAGCAACAATTGTTTACAATGCCATAAATTTACGGTTACATTTCTGCACAACACAAACTTTTGTCCTTCAACACCGTTGAAGCTCTTTTGAAGAAAGATACCCTTCGGTGAACACTTCATTGTTTACCATTTGCTAGAAAAAGCGGCTGGGTCCACTCTAAAAAAAACATGCTTATACCAAAGTCCACGTGTGTCTCCTTGACGGAAAACTAGAAAGGAGGAAATGAGCAAACATGCAGAAAATTCCAATGCTCCGTTTGGAGGGCTAATTTTTCGCGATCAAGTTGACTTCTAATCAAAACCACCTTTTGTTCTTGCAAATGTTGACACTTTCCTCGCTCTCTTTCCATCTTCACCCCCACCCCTGAGGAAAAAGTTTCTCTATCCTTTGCCCAAATGCAATACGTTTCTGAAGTCAAGCCCTGGTTTACAGCTCAAAAGAAACTTGCTACTAAGTGCAAATACGAAAACGTTAATAAAAACTGGAAATAACGAGTTTTACATTTGCCATCATACCCCAAAACAGTTGCAGCGTGTGTGTTTGGTTTATACTGCGACAAGAGTGCCTATTCGATCCCTTCCTAGAACGCTCATAGGTTTCGTTATTCAACCAATTTGCGTACAGCGAGCATAATGCTCATAGATTTCGTTATTCAACCACTTTGTGTAGAGCGAGCATAAGTTTTTACGGGCGGCAATATGAGAAAAACAACAGCCCCTTCTCGTTCGTACCGTTCAACTGTGCAATTTCTTCATTCCACCTGGTGTGTAGGAACCATGAATAAAGAAGACAGGCTCGCGTTTGTTTCCTTTAACTTAACACTGCTCAAACGTGACGAAACTAGATGCAAAAAGCTTTGGACAGCCCATTATTGCTAAAGACAGGCGAAGTTAAAAGGTCGTTTTCCTGATGTCGGTCTAATTCAAGTGGAATCCTTTTTCTTTCGTGGCTGCTAGTAGCTTTTCTCGCATCACTTCTTCCGATGAATATTCTGGAAGCTTGAGATAATGGACGCACGTGTTGACAGATGGGAAAGAACCATCTCCGTCACTTTCTTTGCGCACTACAGTAAGGCGAGGATGGAGATTGGCGAGACCTCCAGGCGGGAGAGACGAACAGCCGGTGGTAAACTGTAGAAACGCCTGTAAAAGAGAAACCAGTCGAACGTTCAATACAGGCGTCTCCTGTTACACGAGGTTGAAAGAAAAAAGTTCTCTGGAGGACAGTACCTTCGTTTAGACAACTGTATGTCAAAATTTGTCATCAAAATTGTTTGTAAGAATGGCGAAAAAACTGCCACTTCTTAATTGGGCACTGACGCTGGAGTTTTTTTAAGCTTTGGAACAATTAAATTGTCATTCAATGTAGTCTGAAATGTCAGCCGTCTCCAAGGGATGAGGAGACAACTGACATTTCAGACTACATTCAATGCTCCTTCCTCCCCAGCTCTGAGAACATATCAACGAAATTTTCGCGGGGGTAGCTACAATAATGGCGCGTTTTCGTCAAATCTGCCCGGTTCGAAACTTGAAAAAAATTGCTAATATTTCCTTTGATTTTCAATCTAATTCCACCCCCGCAATCCGTAACAACAGACAACAGTAAATACTTGCACTAAATTAGCATACTCTTTAATGAAAGCAAGTAACAGGTCGCTCTTTGAGCTACGCTTGCGCGGTGGGGGAGCGGGGTTGGCGCAGTGGTGAGAGCGCTCGCCTACAACCAATGTGGCCCGGGTTCGATTTCCGACTCGACGTCATATGTGAGTTGGGTTTGTTGTTGGTTCTCTACTCTGCTCCGAGAGGTTTTTCCCCGGGTACTCCGGTTTTCCCCTCTTCTGGACCCCCCTGAAAACCACTTTGCGGTGAGCGGAGCTTCCTGAGTAAATATCATTTTGTATTTTCTTAGTAGGATGCCAACACTGATTCGAGACGAGAGTTTTGGGGAGGGCTAATTTACCTTCCTCTCGTCCCCGGTCATGTTCACCAACACGTTGACAAATCTTTGGAAGCCAGGTGTATCCCTTGTGTAGCCAAACTTGGGTTCTGTGTAGTTCATTATGTCCTCCCTTGTCCACTGCGGAACCTGTTCGCCGCTTAGCATTAGTTGTAGCTCATCTGGGGTGAAAGGACAAAGCTTCTCCATTGGAAACACAGCAGAGAATCCGTCTGCAAAATAACCGCAGGTTAATTCTCTCCTACAAACAGTGTCGTCGCGCGTTCAGAAGTCATGAAATTTGAGCATCTTTTATCCCTAACAGTGACCACAACCTATCTTCTCACCAAAGTTAGTTCTTGCCAAGAAAGGCTATTCAGTATTAATTTAAAACTAAATAAGTCATGTTAATTAAAATTTAATGTATGTAACTATTCCTAGTCAACAGACCATACCTCTGAATGCATCCAACTGGCGCTGAATGCCAGTACATAAACAGAACTCCTTCACTAGTTTGATGTACTCCTCAGCGTTTTCTGTTGTCAGCATCTATTACAAACATCAATCAATCAACCAAACAATAAATCAGAGAGTGAGCGAGCAAGCGATTGACTGACTGAACGAACGAACGAATATTTAGACGTTAATGATGATCTGACGGACCTCTATATATGTGTAGAGAAATGCGACGCCAAAACAAGACAACGGCTCACTAAGAGATTGCAGACACTCACAGAGAAGATTGCCAACAATTACCAGGCTATTGCTATTTCCGGTGGTTCCCTTTACTGCGAAGGCAATTGTTGCAAACAACTTTGTGATTGAAAACAAAGATGTATTTAACTAACAAGGGGCGGTATCCGTTTTTGTGGCTCCTTCTCTACGACGCCCCTTTTCGCTACTACTGTTAGATGCAAGCTGACAAAACTATCTGTGACATATCACTCAGACATAATGCAGAGTCCAGCGGACTGCAGTAGTATATAAGCAAGAAAGCGATGAGATAGTTCTACAGAGAAACGAAGTACCTTGTCTCCACCACCAACAGTCAGATCGACCTCACTGAAACCATAAACCTTAGAGGATGGCGAGAATTGGAAAGTTAACCTGAAAATCACAAAATGTAATCTTTAGTACATTGACGTTTTGACGGATCAATCTGCCCACTCCATGGAAGATGGTAAAACACAACAACTGGAAAGTTCACGTAATAAAATACGCACAAAACACATCGCTTCTTTCAAACAATTCATTTACGTTAACACCTGGAACGTTTAAGAAAGACAAAAAAATCATACCAAGGCGAAGAGTAAAAGCAAACAACAAAACTAAAACCAAAACTGAACGGTGAAAATCAGGCCAAATTAGATAGCAACATAAAATGACATATTAGGATTTGTAGGGGTCAAATGTGGCCAAATCAGGCCAAATTAGACAGTAACGTAAAATGACATATTTAGGGATTGTAGGGATCAAATGTGGTTCTTGTAATATCTTTGTAGGTTGGTAGGTTAGTTCCCTTTCGACCAAATTTTCGTGGCCCGACGGAGGCCGTATCAACGTAGTCTACTGTACACAACAGTGTGCAAACCATGCACAGAACAAACAATCAATGAAAGTGGCTATGTCATGGGTATTTTCTGATTTTAAGCCAAAATCTGGGTTAAATCAAAGCTAAGACCATTTTGTATACAAACTGCTCCAATATAAGTTAATTCTTGAAAGGAGAGCAAATCTCGATCGCTTTATAAAGGTTTTTATGACACACGAGGGTTAATACTTGAATTTTGCTTTAATCTGCGACCGTTTCTGACCTGATCATTCGTAGCCAAGAGCACTAATTTAGAGTTTCGCAGCACCGGTTGAGTAGTTTTAAACAAAATGGGAGCGTTATTTTAGGCTTCTATCAATGTACAAACATCTCTTGCGGCTTGCTAATTCAATTCTGTAACAAACGTCCGCACCATCATTCATGGCCCCTTTGAGGAGGTCACGTTTTAAGCGTCCAAACATGGAAAAGCTGAAAATGTTGCTTACCCTAAATCATCAACGCTACACTCAACCCCATGAGTTGTTTTAAGTTTGAGCTGGGATATTCCGGCTTTCTTCTCATCTGATGACAGCGAATCGTCATTAACAATGTCAGTTTTTCGAGCGACCAAATCTTGAAGCTGTTTTAAGAAAGCGGACCTGTGAGGATCTACAACGTCCATATCACTATCATCCAAAATACCCGCAAACCAGCATGGAGGTAAAGGAGTTGAAGGAAGTTCTTCAATGCTCTCCTTTGTTTTACTGAGTTCAGAATTCTCCTCCTTAGATAGCTCTTCCTCTTCTTCTATAAGTTCTCTTTCTTTGCTGGATTCCCGGTCTAATTTATTAATCGCGTTTTCGTTATCTTCCAAGCTCAGTTGTGGTTGGTCGAGCTCGTTCGTCGTGTCCGAAGACTCGACGAAATCTTCGAGAGAGCACGACGCGTCATCGATTACTGTTAAAGTCGGGCTGCGACTGTGAGTTACGGAGCTGTTCGTGGTAACTTGCAAAGCTCTCCAACACAACAGCTTTAGAAACGATAATGACAGAGGGATATCCACTAATCGACTGTCCTGTAAACTCTTGGCCAGGAAAATACCTAAGATGTAAAAGAGCTTTGCAACCCTCTCCATGTCAGGCGCATCTTGAGGTAGGGGCGCAGGAAAGAGGCCACCCGCGCGCTGCACATAATAGCCCCTCGGGCGAATGCCGTGACCAATATCTACCTGTAATGTCAAAAGATATGCCAGTTAAGTTAAACTCATACCTGAAAGATAGCATATCAACCCAATTTAATTCCAAACTGCAAACGTCCTCCTCAGGCGAGTTTGAAAGGTGTTTTGAAGTCTTGGGGTTAGGCTTTGTCTATTGCTATTGCGTATACAGTTTAGACTTTGCACTACAAGAGGGTGCAGTTTCATTAGCGCCCATTACATTAGAATTGTCCACCACACGAAGACTAAAGACAACCAAAGAGTTCTGTATACTAAAACAGCTAGATTATAAAACGTTTTGACACTCTTATGATCCCAAATTAACAAATCACACTTCCAAGGTTTCTTGAGTGGCAACAGCGAATCGAACTTCGCGCTCGCAAATGTGCGAGAGCCACATCACAATTTTGAATTTAACATATGTAAACAAGTAACAAAACCTTTATGCGTTCTAACGCAACTGATAAATAACAAAGGAAACAATCTATTTTAGCGGGAGTGTATGACTCGCTAATCGCTCTCCCAGCAAATGCTGATAGTGGACAGTTGAGAATTAAATGTCTTGACAAACCTCTCTTGCAGTCTCATCTACCATGACGTCATCGCAAATCCACATGCCCAGGCTCTTGCGTTGGAGCTCGGCCGCCACCAGAGCGTAGAATTCAAGCGACGGGCCAAGCCCAGTCCCCTCCTCGTCTTCAAACTCGACCTAAATGAATGGTTTGCGTTATTTTCTGATCATGCTTGGTCATCATTACACAACGTTCACGTAAACGGTCGGCGTAATTGATAACCAGATAAAGGGTATGACTGCAAGTCTTTGTAAGCTCATGTCTACTTTACAAGATTTGAGTTTGCTCAAAGTTTGTAAGACAACATTAATAGCAAGGAGAAAAACAGACAAACCAACAACATACCTCGAGCACAGACTTGCGTTCAGCGTGGAATTTCAGTACGTTCATCGCCCAATCCAACAACTAGAATAATGAATGAGATAATTACAAAAGGGACCCAGGTTGGAGTTAGAATTATGAGGCCAAAAGATGGGGAGCAAGGCAGGATACTTAGGGTCTTCACGTTCAATATACCATAAATCTTTCACCTTAAAACGCTGTGCGGTCTTCTTTAAGACCAATGAATTTTAATCATTTGCACCGGCGTTTACACCCAATTGGACAAAACCTTTCAAGATAGCGTCAGCCATCTGGGTACTATGAATCCGAAATTTGAAGTAACTGCTGTTGCGAGCTTTCTCACAGATTGAACGACGATATTCGGAGTGTAAGATAAGAGGGACCTTTAGATTTGAGTACGAGTACGACTTTTCAAATCCTGTTCGCGTGCTTTAGATGATCACTAGTGACACAAATCTTGTTTCTACCATCTCAGGATCTACTGCAGGTAAGTAACGAGGAAGAGTGAGGGTTCAGGGGATGCGACTGGTTTGAAATTAGAAATTCGTACTCGTACTCGATCTCGTACTCAAAGCTAAAGGTCCCTAGTAATGATGACAACGACGACGAAGACGACGACAATGACTACGACGACGATGACGACGAAGACGAAGACGAAGACGAAGACGAAGACGAAGACGAAGACGAAGACGGCGACGGCAAAGAGTGAAGATGACAATAAATGGTAACGATGGATGGTAACGGTCATGAAGATAATAAACAAAAACACTTAAATAGACAAATTAATACGCTATGACCATTATCTCACCTCATCTCCCCGAGGTACCTTAACCCTCTCATGCTTCAGTCGCCCCACCCTGAATTCATGTTGATCTTCGCGCCGGTGGCTTGGGGGGCGGCTTCTCTCTAGCGCTACGTCACGCTTGTTTTGGAGCCACACGATCGCTCTGAGGAAAGAAAAAAAAGCTCTGTGAAAAACGCGTTTAGATGTTTAAAAATATCACAATGCGCGTTTGCTTTTGGTGTTGTTATTGTTCCCTTCTCCTTGGCCTACTTTTTCTCTGTTTTACTTCCAGTTAATTAAATTGTTTTTAAAAAAACCATCAACATTGTCAAACTATAAAAGCTAATCAAGATCGATGAGCTAACAAATGTTTTCGCGCCTCTCTCGTTTCTTCAAACTTATGTGGAAAGGGGAAAAGACACCAAGGGCCTCAGAAAAGTCGCGCCCGCGTTCTTACCGTGAGCTGCCAAAAGCTGTGCAAGAAAAGTACAGCTGCCTGGTCTCAAAAGGAAACAAGAAAGGATACGTGCTGGTCAGAAGTTCACTCCATGATGGCAGAGCGTTACTGGACAATACTAACGGATCCTGTAAGAGAAAAAAGCGAGAACAAAGAATCAGAAACTGGCATTTTGGGTGCCCATTGCGGGAATGACGCGGTTAAAATTACATTGACACGAAATTTTCGCAAACGCACGGTAAACTTGGCGCACACAATTTTTAAGGTCAGGGAGGCCTATCTTACTAACACAAACATATTTGACAGTGAAAAAAACTTGTTTGAAGGTCATTAGTCAAAACACGTCTCCAGTGAAGCAGATTCGATAGAATTTCAATGTGCCGTTCGAAGAGCCTCTGCAAAGTTTGGTAACTCGAGATAATAGTTACACATTCTTTCTTACTCTGGTTGAGGAGGGGTTTCACGCAAAGATGGCCTTATTGTAACCAGCTTCCTACCTGAATTTGCTGTATTAACTTGGTTGTCAGTTTTTTACTTGTAAAATCTTCGTTATCAACGATAAATCCATACTTTTCATTTCCTAAATAAACAAGGAACATTTTAAAAAAGTAGTTTAAATAAAACCGTGACGTTCAGGGTTCTACATGAGTTTATAAGGTAGGGTGTCAACAAAGAATTCAAATGGGTCAATTTCCCAATGCCCAACAAACCATTATAAATTTTCTATAAATTTGTCGGTCATGAAGCTGACCTCGTAAGGTTTTTTAACCAAGATCCCTCTCTTATCTGGAACAATAACAACGTTTGGTGAATACTTCCCTACACTGCTTGAAAAAAGAAATTCAAAAGAATATTGACGGAAGAATAAGTAGTTTGTAGCCGAGTGTCTTAAAACTGAAAAAACCACTAAGTCATTGCCCTCGGGATCTGGAGGGAAAAGATCCCGGCGCCAAGCACGGGAAAATGCATGCTACCAAGGTACGGGTGGTTTTGGCTCGCGCCCTCTCACTCGTTGAGGAAGTAGCGCAAGTTTTTATCACAAATCACAAAACGTATTGAACTGAGCAGAAGCAAAGAAGACGCAATTCGCTTTCCACTCTCAACTGAAAATCATTATCAGGCCGAATTGGTCAGTACAGTTCTAAATAAATGGCGATAGAGATTTAAAAGCCTCAGTACATTAACTCATTAACCTTTCCTACTTGGTGGATGTACCATTTGCAAACAAGAAGGCCATCGCTCTCTCGCGTCTGGAGAATGCTCTTTTATCAAAACAAATCCGAGTTACGGAAAATTTTGAGTGGTTCTTGCCTCAAAACAGCCATAGGTTCGCGCACTAAACAGAACACTTACCTCCTTCTCCAAAGTCGTAGGCCGAGTTGGTAGATATGCCGTATAGCACCTTAAGGAGCTGAAGGATATCTTCAATAGCCGATGTGTCCGTAACACCAACAGGTGCAGAGTCGCTACTGCTTTTTGTCTTCTTCACTTCTTCCTGCTTCGCCTCCTCTTTGACCTCAGGTTTCTCAAGTGGCGGAGAAGTGGGTGGGGACGAATCCAGAGTATTACAGAATTCCTGTTGGAAAAACGGTTTTCAATTGAGCATCGAAAGTAAATGGTGTTTGCTCTGGTTTTCAATTGCCTCGCTCTGTGATTGGCCAGCCAAACTCGCGCCACTTTTTCAACCAATGAGATGCAAAACCAAAACCAATCGCGACTTACACGCGCGTATTTTCCCGCGCTTTGCACCGGCTGCATGTAATTGCTTCGAATTCTGATTGGCTCATTGCACTGTTTGGGTCTGTTGTGATTGGTTGAAGTAACCGCTTTGGTTTTAGTTTTGCGACACTCAATTGAAAACTGCTTCAATAACAAGCCGATTGACCGTCACCTTTAATTGAGCAGCACATGCAAACCGCGGAAAAACGCCCTGATTTTTCAGTAATTTTAATCCAGGTTTGTTGTCCGTAGTTTGTACTTTCTCTTCGCACTCGCCAATAGCACAGGGATGTATGTAGTGCTTTTGAATCGTTATGAGAAAGTGGAGAGACCTTTAAATATACTAGCAACATAACAAATCACTAAGGAGAACTCATTGTTCGTGTGACAAAAATTATATCCTCTTCCATTTTCCTGCTTCAGCTTTATATGGGGTGACAACAATTAAATGTTTAGGGCGTTTTTTGCCCAGTAAAGCGGATACGTATCCTGTGCAAAAAAAGATGAATTCCCTGTGGTTATACCTTATAGGCGGCAACAAGCTGTGAGCAGTTTCTGTTCTTTCGTATGCTCTTTGGAACTCCTGTCAACTTCCACTTTCTAAGGAATGGAGCATCAGCATGTCTCTGAAGAAAAGAGATCACTTCTGATTTGGGCAGCTCCTCTGTGCCTAGGTAACGTTCTACGTACGATGTTGTCCAGTGTACCTGAGAAGAGCATAAGGCTAATCAATAGGCCATATTCGTATTCTCGGTATTGAACTGGATCTATCACGAAGTGGAGGCTCTTGCGGGGGAATCTTTTCATATGTAAATGTATTCCCCACAAGAGCCTCCACTTTATGCTAGATCCAGTTCAATAACGAGAATACAAATATGTCCTATTGCCTGTGGTTTTGTTTAGAGAAGTTTGACTAAAGTAGTTGTTAACGTTTGCTTTGCATCAACTCTTCTACTCTCAATTTTTCAACCAATGAAAAGCGAAACCAAACCTAGCTAATCCCGACTTAATCCTTTAAACCCTTAGATCAAACTTTAAATTCTCATTTGTTGCCCCTACACATCTTCCATAGAAGTATTTGGGAGAAATTGTTAAAATGTCAAGCAAATTCATCTTCTGTGATCCTGTCCTTAATTCTCATGACCACTCTGTTTTATAAAGCGCTGATATTACAAGGAGAAATTTGATGCTGATCACTCTTAGGGTTTTAAGGGTTAATCGCACGGACTTTCCCACACTTGGCACTGGTTACACATTTTGTTTCGTTTTCTGATTGGTTCACTGCTCTCTTGCGCTCCAGTTACGAATGATTCAGTCATGATTTCCTTGATTTGATTTGTGATTGGTTAGAAAGATTTTTTTTGGTTCTGGTTTCACTCACATTGTTAGTTCTTGATCGAAGGAACCAACCCACCCAAAACCCCAAGGTTTTACTCGTGCTCCAAACGTTGTCAGAACAGCAGAAGGCAAACTGATAAATACAAGCAATCCCAAACCTAACAAAAATCTTTCTTTTTCTTTTCAAAAAAGGTGGGGGCCCCTGCCCCCCCCTCCCCCTGCACGGTCCCTGCCTAAGCATGCGAAATAAGTGGTTTTAGCGCGCCACTCAACTTTACTGTATCAAGCATGAAAAAGCATCAAGAGCTGGTCATTACCATTGTCTCTGTTTCCTCTGTGGTCCCTCGTGGGCTTTCAACATAATCAGGATCATGGACTTCGCGGTAAGTAATGCTGGGTAAGGGAACAAACAGAAGTGACTACGAGCTGACAGCAGCACAGTCATTGCGCAGTACTGGTCAGCGCCATTTTAAAACGACCCTAAGGTAAGGGGGGAGGAAGGTGCCATTGCAGGACTGGTATTTAGTGTTGCTGTTGCAACTTTTTCACTCTGGGCTGGCAGGCCCGCACCTTGAACCATCCTGGGTCTGCCACTGGAGACGAAGTATGTTGGCAATAACTTATGCATAGTAATATTGGCGAAACTCAAAGTCCTACACCCCTCACGAAAGGTAGCTTTCAGATAATAAAAAAAAACGTACGTGTAAGTTGGTTCCCATACTCTTCGCACTCTCTCGTTCTTAGATATCCCGGCAGCCAAAGCAACCTTCTGTACGTAAGAAAATATGGTGGCCTTTGGATCGTCCAGGCTAACCTCCACCTCAGGAAGCTGCTGAACAAAACAAACGACACGGATAGATCAGTTACGTACCGGAAGACGTGCAAGTATTCTATCTGTGAGAGAAAGATTTGTGAAAGACAGCTCCTGCAACAGTTGCATCCAAACCGGCGAAATTTGCAGAAAGATGGAAGAAAAGGTTGTCGCATTACAAAGAAAGAAGAAAGATTTGTGAAAGACACCTCCTGCAACAGTTGCATCCAAACTGGCGAAATTTGCAGAAAGATGGAAGAAAAGGTTGTCGCCTTAAAGGGCGTTGTTAAGACAGTCCTTTAAGAAATTGCTGATGTCATATATTCTTGACTTGCTATGGAAAACATTACAAGCAAACAGCAACAACGAAACATGTCACAGAAATACCATTAATGAAGCGGGTCCCTTAAGTATCAACACCAGGCGAGGTTCCAGAGACGCTGTGCTAATCTCCGAAGACGAACTCTCAGGTGATCCTGTTGAAAACACAAAAGGAAATAAAACATTTATCGGGAACAATAAACAAAAGAATGTAATCGGTTGCTCCCACGCTGGCACAAGTTCTACAAGGGAGTTCCGAAGACGTTTCGAGCTCTAAACCTATTGCCTGTACTACTAATATTGCAATACACATCAAACTTGTGGAAACAGTTAACAATCCGCGCATTTCATAAGTTTCTCCTTAGAGCAGTGCCTCTCTTGTTCTTTCCAGTCAATGCTGGAACATTTCAGGCCGTCCATGGACTAATCTTGTGAGTCCGTTAGAATTCAACATTACAAAGAGGGAGAGGTGGAAACGTGATCTGACTTGTGAACCGCATTGTGGGTCATTGCACATCTTGATCTTGTTAGTTTTCAACGTTTTTCTTTCAGGAAGTTTAATGAAACGCACGCCAATATAGAACAAAACGAATGCGTTAAATGTACGACCAACTCGCTACCTGGCGAAGGAATAATAATATCTTGCGTTTGTGCTATGTTAGTTCTTCCTGGTCTAGGGTCAAAGGCCGGCACCAGAGCTGAGAACTGCCTCTTGATCACGTGTTCATCATCCCATGTGCGGCGACGCCCACCACGTGACTCGGGTTCTTCTTCAACCTGAAGTAATAGCGACACAGTTGACGATCAGTTAGGATCGAGTGTCATGAAAAAATAATTCAAACTTGACTACAAAAGGTCAACCTTTGGTCTGCTTCTGTCGCGTGTGAGAACACAATTATTTGGAACGAGTACAGTTGCTCAGTGGCCAGTGAGAATCATCAATCATCACTTCTGCTGCGGTCCGGTCCGTCGCTACCTACCTAGAATTGTGAGCTATTTGAGAAGATTCTTGGTTCAAATCGTGATCACCACCATGCTGTTCACTCAAAGAGAGTTTCACTTCATGTGGCATGTGCAATGGGCTTAAAGAGAAGTGTGTGTGTGTGTGTGGGGTGGGGGGAAGCACCCTTCCAAGAATCAGAAGCTCACGACATCGTTTCCTTTGAGGCGAACTTCGACAACACTACGCGATTATTGTGGTTTCATGTTTTGCGTTTGCTGAACAAATGCAAAACAAGAAACAAATTACTAAACTAGGCACAAATGTCTGAATGGAGGCAGCCCAGCATGTTTTCCATACCTCATAGTCATCCTCGTTTTCCTCGTCGTTTTCGTCATCATCATCATCGTCGTCGTCATCATCATCATCCTCATCAGGTTCCGGTAGATCATAATCATCCTCCAGTCCTGTCAGCAGTCCAGAGCCCCTCATAGCTACATACATGTCCAGGTCAGATGCTCGAGTCAGGCTCCCTGCTGGGCTGTTAGCTGCATTGGCAGCCGAGCTAAGTAACCTGGAAACAATAGAATCAAGTTACAACCTAAAGTAACCACACACGGGGACGTCAGTCATGCGCTTGAAACCTACATATCACCAACACCATCACCACCACCATCATCATCATCATCATCATCACCATCATTATAGCAGCACCAGCATCATTGTCATCGTCCTCACCATCACCATCATCATCGTCATCGTCCTCACCATCACCATCATCATCGTGGTCATGGTGGTGACATCACAACTATCAGCTTTCAATAAAATGGTAGCACTAACGGACTCAAAA
>OX419342.1:6978495-6983495 GCA_948470475.1 Galaxea fascicularis | reverse complement strand
CAAATTTTTGAAGGCTTTCAATAAGATTTGAAGTAGGTGGCTACCTTGGAACAGCACCCACCGGAGTAATATGAGAAGCCCTGGAGAATTTCAACTGAATTTTCGACTTGAACGCGGTAAAATACCCGCCGACTTTCAACAGAATACCAGCCGGAACTCCGGCGGGTGCCGGGTCCTATTGAAAGTACTGACCAGGGATCAGTTGACGCAATAATTATACAAATTCTCAATACACGTAACATGAAATATGCGAGATATGTAAGAAGAATGCAAATGTTGATATAGGAGATTTTCAGCGTCAATACACTGCCCGAAAATGAGGCACGCATCTATTTTATTTGAGCTGCGCAAATTCAGGTGACTGGTCATTCCCTAAAACTGGACATCAGGCAACAACTGAGAACTCACCTAGTGGTTCTTCAACAGCTCCCACCACTGTTCCGTACACTTCAAATCCAGACAAAGATAGGTAGTGGGTCTGACCACTTGCATTCTTGCCAGCTTGCTGTAAACGCACATGCCGCCAGCCCTCCGGATCAGAAGGAGGTTCTAAAGGCCATGATGCCGTGGAGCTGACAATTAATAAAGAGAAACAAGTTGGGGTCCGTTCATTATATATGGGGTAGAGGGGGGGGGGTCATTTGCAAATTATATGACCCCCCTGCTTTCCAGTCTTAGTCACATAGCACCCCCTCAAATAGAATTTTTTTGGGAATGACCCCCTCCCCGCCCCTTTCTAAAATAAGTTAGAACAGCTATTTTAAATTTTCTCAGAATTTCGCTCGACCCCCCCCCCTCCCCTTTTCCCTGAATTTTTTGGGCAGCCCCCCTTCTCAAAGCCTTTTTTTTTTGGTGTGCTCACCCCCTCCTCCCCCCCCCCCCCAAAAAAAAATCTCAACAGTTCCCCCTCCCCCATCCCATAAAAAAAAAACTGAGCGGTTCGTCAGTGAGTCTACCTGGACAACTGTGCAAGTAAACAAAATAGCTGTTTTAATAGTTAGCGTAAACGACATTTGCTTCGTAGATAACTGTACACAAACTATACCCAGGTTCATTCAGAGAGTTGTCATCTGTATGTGTGTACAGAGTTGTCCAGTTCTTGCCATCTTTGCTCACTTGGAAAAGCCAGTTACGCAGCGCAGACCTACGGACAGTGGACAGAAAGGAAAATCAGACCTTTTGGATGAAAATGCTGTTTACCTCTTAATCTGGATTTTTTTTGCATCAATATAGATCAAGTTTCAAGGTTTCACTTTCAACGATAATCTGAGATGTTTTTAAAAGAACCTCTACAGGAAAATTGAATCGACGAATCGAGTGTATGTTTCTTTTATGAAATAAATATACATTGGATGGTTACGGGGGGGGGGGGGGGGTGATGTGACAATTCTAACAAGGCTTGTTTTGGGAGAAAAACAAAATTCTTCCGGGGATCTGGAGATTTTGCCGAGAATCGGGAGACTCGGAAATTTTTCTGGGAAGTATGACACAGTTCCGGGACATTGCAGGAAAAGAAACGAAGTTTGACATTTTGACAAGAATGTAACCCAAAAAAATCGGGAGGATCTTTCAACTTTCTGGGAGGACTCAAAGTTACACGTAGTGTTGCTCAAACAACGTTTGTTAGAGCTGTCACCCCCACCGTGAGAGTTATTCGTTATTGATAAATGAATTCAGAGTCTACCTTCCATAACCACGCGCATGTCTTAGCGTGTAACAAGTTGGAGTGAACCACACTCCAAGATCAATGGCAAACCATGCGTTTCTGAAACAAAAACAGTTTAACAGTTGGTAGGGTACTTTGGAATAAAGCTCTTCCAGCAATAACACAAGCAATCCAATTCGTTGTAAAGGACCAGACGCCTCTGAAATACTACTGTTTTAGCAATACCCGGTGGGTAAAACCTTTCTCCTCGATCCCCATGGAAAACTCCACCATTTTGTTCTTTTGTTAAGGATTGCAAAAGCAATGGGGATGATGTAGGCCGAGGCCGACCGCCTAAATTTACCAAAGGACCACGTATAAGAAATTCACCCTTGCCACTTCAAAAACCTGGGGGTGAGGGGAGGGGGAGGAAGTATTTTTTCTTTTCTAAAAGAGATCACGACACAGAGTTAGCTTTAGCAGGAATTTAACTCAGTACACCCTGACAAAGAAAAAGAATGTAAGTTTAGCTATTAATTTCCACTTACTTGTCATCATTAGTGTGGCAGTTGAGTGCCGCGGTATCTCTGCTGAGGATGTCTTCTACCTTCCCATACGGAAGTCCTCTTCCCTCGGAAGTGCTAATAGACACAATGCCGACAGAACCCGGGTTAATCCAATCAAGGATGGACTTGCCATTTGTGCCCAGCCAGAAAATGATTCCGTTCTCGTCAAAATCCTGCATATGGGTGAATGTTATCTTGTTGCCTCCTCGAAGGAGACGCACAAAATTGTAACTGTTTCTCTCATAGTCATACCACTGCTTGGCAACCTGTGAAGAACAGTATAACAAAATAAGCAAGCTTTTGCACCTCTAGTTTTGTTTTCTATTTTGCGAAATGAATCTGGTAGCCTATCACGGTCCATGATTTCCAGTTCGTACTGCGCACTCTCCAGAGTTTACGCCCTTGTTTTGATTAATGTAAGACGTCATAAAATGTAACATTTTGCCATTTTACAGTCGAGTGAATTGGCCTTTGAGTAGAAGTGTGGCTGGAGGAGACCTTGTTGTCATGCTAACTAGTCCGTATTTACATGAGAAAGACAGAGAGATTTGTATCAAAACAAGGCCATCCCCAGCCACAGGACTCGCGTTGTGTAAGATTCCTCATTTACCCAGTTGCCAACATCTACATGTAAATATGTCTTAGCAATTTTAATAACACAGAATTTCCGCTCAATCCCTTTTAATATTTCTCACCATGTTCTCATGATTATCCAAGGAAATGACTGAAACTGACAAGTGTTAACCTGTAATTCCTACAGAGTAAATTACGCTAAGAAGTCTAGTTGCAAACTTTCAATCACCACTTACACATACGTACCATTTTCAAAAGATATCTTTCTAAATCTCCAACAGTAGACAGGGGCTCCATTTTCAACGTTCTTCCAGTTCTGTCAATCAAAGAACTCTCGCCTGGAGCTCGTTCCAACTGGAACCTCAGTCGCCGCGCCAGTACCTGAGTGATGAAAACAAAAAAAATCTGGTCAGAGGACTTCCCTCAAATCAGGGTTCTGTGGCTATTTCGGTTTTCTTTACTGTCTGAAAAAAGACTTGTAAAGGCCCGTTTACACAGGCGATTTTTGTCGCGCTTAAGTTGCAACTTCAAAATCGCACGTGTAAACCAGGTGCGATTTTCCGCGCGAAAATTGCATCGAGTTGCCGCGACAAAAATCGCCTGTGTAAACGGGCCTTAAGTGAAGCCCAGGGAAGGGGTTCATCCCAATGTACAAGAAAGTGTGTTTCAGCAATTACTGATACAAAAGATGGGTGCTCGCCAATTAAAGAAACCAACCAGTCGAGAATTTCGAGCACAAAACAAATAATTCAGTTTGTCCAAACATAACCTTGTTGTACAAAATGAACCAGCATCGCCTTGAGGCTCAAGACAAATGAGGTATCGCGTATTGTGTTCAAAGCAGTGATCAATAAGTTCTTAAACTTTCCAAATAGAGTGGTGCCAACTACTTGATTTTCCACAAGGAATTTCTTGGATCTAAGTGTTAATGGTAAGGTTATTAGATGAGCCTGAATTGAATTTGATTTTAGCTGAGTGTTCTGAAACAAAGGTTGCCTCTAAACATGTTGCCAAACACTGAGTTATTTCACCTGAAGTCCAGATCCAGGACATTCGTAAGTGAGAAGAGGAAGCTTTTCTGTAGACTCTAAAACAGCTACAAGTTTCTTTACAAGAATTGACGCAGGAGTAACTTCACCACTTCTGTAGAAAGCAAAAACAAAAACAAAACAAAAATATTATCCTGTACCATGTGGTGATCAATCAGGCCCTCTTTTCAATTTAATTTTACATACTTGGTCAAGTATAGACAGAAGAGCATAACTGAGCTAAGTTACTTATAGAGATATTTCACTACAACATTCAACAGAACCTTAATACAAATACATGAAACCCACATACTTTTCTTGATTCAGTTGCTCCTCCGTCTCGCCAAACGCTGATTTGAACACCTCAATCCTTTCAGCAATGCACTCCGTAGCACGATTACTGGCATTTTCATTGTCAGGGGATGTTGGTTTACCAGACTGTGGTCAAAAATTTTTTTTAAAAACATTGCACTGTTAATTAGCACCAGCCATGCCCACATGAAAATAGAGCAACATAGCCATCTTTCTTACCTGATAAAGGCACCGTAAAAGTGCTGATACAAGACCAGTGGATTGTAGCTCATAAGATGAAACCGTGGCATCATCTTGTAAGACATGCAATAAACCTTTCAAGGCACTGAACATCTCTTCCTTCCATGATTCGTTGCTATCTGCACCCTAAAAAAGAAGATTATGACTCTCAAGTCATTTTCATTTCCTGTACTAATCAGCATTGAGCATGTCAGAATAAAAAACTTTAGTTAATGGCTAGTAAGACTTCTAAGTTTCCCCAGTTTCCATATACAGGGTACCTTTCCCCCACAAAAGGTCAATGGAAATTCCAAAGGGGAGAGGGGTGATGAAAGCAAAAGTGTTAAAAGAAAAGTACAACGTACATGTATGGAGCTAAATTGGAATTTCCAGAGGGGAAGGAGGGTGAACCAAAAAGCCTTCCTTGGGGGGTATAGATCTTTTCTGGAACCAGACATTTAAAGTTAAGAATTTGATCAAGAAAGAACATACTTTAGTGAGGTTCTCCTGAGATAAACAAGACGAATGTAGCTGGGTGACAATCTCCTGTAACTTAGCAACAACTTCACGCGGGGCTGCTTGAGCAGCCAGAAGATATTTTTCCTGAATCTCTGCAGCCAGATTTCTAATCTTCAACTTCTGAGCTTCGACTTTTGA
>OX419342.1:6960995-6973495 GCA_948470475.1 Galaxea fascicularis | reverse complement strand
GGAATATGAGAGACAAGCAGTAAAAATTTATCCTGAAGGCTGCGTATACCATAAATTTTCCAGCGATTGCCCCCTCGGCAGCCCATAATTTCTCAGTCAAAACAATATAATTCAAGATGGCCGCCGTATCGGTAAAAAGGTCTATTTCCACACACACACACACACAAAATAATGAATGGGGATAACTCTCACCATTTTCAATTGCATCTATCACAGCATCAGTATCCTTGCTTCTTATGCAGTCAATAAGCTGTCTGTGGGACCTCTCATTTGAGCTGTCAAACCTCCGCAGACCACTTATCCCTCCCTTAGGAATACTAACACATGACTTGGGCAATGCTCGCCGCCCCTCAAACAGCAGAACTAGGAGGAGGTCAACCAGTCTCATGGTATCAAGAACACACCTCTCGTCACCTTGAAGAGCTTTTTCAATTGCGTCTGGGAGTCCAGCTCTTAACAAGTCCTAGAAGGACAGAATGGCATGTGCATATCAAGTTGAGAGCTTTTACTTTCAATACCTTAAATTACAATAATTTTGGGAAGTTTGGCTCATTTGGACTGCACACACCAGTTACATGATCTGATGCATCTGTCAGTATTTCTTTTATTCCATTTACCTTTTTCAACTTGAACTATTGCTTGACTGGGGAGCAGGGTTGATGCAGTGGTGAGAGCACTCGCCTTCCACCAATGTGCCCCGGGTTCGATTCCCAGACTCAGTGTTATATGTGGGTTGAGTTTGTTGGTTCTCTACTCTGCTCCGAGAGGTTTTTCTCTAGGCACTCTGGTTTTCACCTCTCATCAAAAACCAGTATTTGATTTTATTTCATTTGATTTGTAATTAGATTTCAGGGCCACAAGTTTATTAGCCCATGGCTATTACATGCTACTCTGACTAAATAAAGCTATTATTATTATTATTATTATTATTATTATTTATTACTATTATGAAAGAGAATGGTTACTTACGTGAGTAACACTTGGTGATCCACGGCACAATGTGGACAGCAGACTAACAATAGTGGACACTGATGTATTGCTGCTTTTGGTATCAGGTGTGGCTCCACTGCTTCCTGTTTTCTCTCCTGCAGAAGCTGCAGCACTTGCTAACCTCTCTAGTAACTCACTGCTAAGGCCATGTTCAGCTAATGGGGCAGGATCAACTCCACGACGGGTGAACCGGTCAGCTAGAGATGCAAAGCATCTCAGGGCACCATCAGAAACCTTTAAACAATAACATTGAAAGGAAACGTATATAAACACTTACAATTCAGTAGTTTAGAAACCTTAAAATAAAATAGACAGTCAATGACTGCATGTGGCTACTGCTTTAGAATCTTCCCATACACGTGCGAAACGTAGGTCAGTTGTTGAGGAAGCAAATCACCAGCCTTTAATCTTAACAAGTTCTGAGAGTCACGCAAGTCACCTTTTTCTGATCAGAGAATTTTTATTTCAAGGGCAAAGAGGCCGAACGGAATGCCAAACGACGGTATTTCGGATGTAAAAACGTTTCCGAAAAACAAGCCGGAAGGACAACAGTTTCAGACCTAACTTAGTTTCTTTAAGGTCGAACAGCTAGGAATATGTGTCGCCGGCTTTTTAAAGTCTGACTTGCGTGTCACATTCTCAAATGAGTGAACTTGCGAAACGGCTTGTTGAGACAATTGAAACTCCTTTCCTCGAAACATTTTCAGCCTAAAATTAAAATAACTGAGCAAGACTCACATTCAAAAACGATGGTCAACGATAATGGTGCAAGAACTTGTTAAAAAGATGAATATTAAGCGTGTAGATTTCTGTACAGTGAGTGCAAAGCGCAAATTTGCATAGTAACATGACCTCTGCGAGTGCAAGAGATGTTTATCACGGAGACCAAAATAGGTTTTGAGGGTCTTTTCAAAGGTAAATCACTTTGTCTCGAAATGACGCCTAGATGCGGACGTTTTTCAGTTACACAATATCTTACGGTCTATTTTGTGAATGTTGTGCGACGAATTATCCGATTGTTTTGTGAACCGTGCGATGAATGCGATCCGGATTAAACATTGGCGCCTTTGGTCCTTGAATACAGTAAATCTGATATTAATCTCCTATGAGCCTTCTTGCATGGCAGGCTGTGAAGTTGAAAATTTGCCTTCTTTAGCCAATGACATAGTAAATCCTAAATATATGAACTATATTTACGGACACGTCGCCTCCAGAGCCAATTCGTGCTAAGTCCGGAAGCAATCGGGTCAAAATCGGCAGAGCTCATTCGTATTCTATTGTTACAGTCACTCACTCACTCACTCAACAGGACAGCATAGTAGCTTCGCCTCCTCTAGGAGCACGTAGCCACAAAAATAATGTGTGAGAATTAATTTGGATAACTGTTACACTGTACCTTCCAGTCCCAACATTGCAAATGCATACATGCATTAATTTTTTAACTTGCCCAGTATTAGAAGCACCAAATCTGGCAAACATTGAATCCACAACACTTTGCGGGTTAATTGTGTCTTATCATCTGCTGCTACTGTTCTTGGATGCTACGAGATGCCAAAATTCACTCTTAAAGGACCCTTAACAAATTCTGCCCAAAGTACTGTATTACCTGTAAGTCCCTTAAAAATTAATGCAACTCTTCAGACACTTACTGTTTGGCTAATAACATCACCATAACCTGCACACAAGTATCTGTTTGGGTGAAAATTAATTTCATTTGTTTCCTAACACTAATATTATTCATGGATCATAAACTATTAGGGTTAGGAGACGAAGGAAACTGAGAATGAAACTACATGTACATTGCGTAGGTTGAAATATTTTGACCTGAATTTCATCTTGACCTACAAAATTTAATGTACACTATCCACCACCCATTGATACAATCATGTGATAAAATAATTAAACATTCACTATAATATTTAGTTAGGAAAATATTATGCCCAACACTTACATATGGGTCTTCATGTCTTAGAAGGGTTGAAAGTGATTTTACGCAAGCCTCTAGGTTGGTGTCCTGTGGTTCCATTCTCCCACAAAGTCTAGATACAACATTCATAGCAGAATGAAGGGTATCCTTATGCACAGAGCTCCCAAACTCCCGAATGAATGTTAATGAACATTGCAAACCACCAGCTTCAAACACAGCTCCTGCCTCACGAGTACAGATCAGTTCCAGTACCTGAAAGTAATATTCAGTCACTAAATTGTTCATGTTTTTTTGTCCTGACTCCCATTAATGCATTCATACATGCAATTAAAATAGAAAACATTACAGCATTAGCTCTTGGAAAGCCTGTTAGAAGAATTCTAATAGAGAATTTGTAATGCAATTTCTACATCATTCACGAAGTTTGAGAATTATACAGTAGTGGGCTTTGGTAATTTGTTATCAATATTTCAAACAGTAAATATTGCTTTGAGCAAAAACTTTTCAGTGGATCAAGCCCAGCTGAAATGTAACTCTTTCTTTTGGTGAAAACCTGCACATGATGGACTCCAAGGTCCAAGTTTTTTTTGTCTATCAATTATATAAGGTTCATATAAATTGTAAATAATGGTATCATTAATTAGCCTTCATTTTACCAATTTGTAAAGCGCATTAGATCATATATTAATGAATTTCACGCTATAGAAATAATAAAATTATTATTATTAAATTGTTTGAAGCTGAGTTAGCACTACATGGTGTAGTTAATCCTGGATAAACTACATTGTACATGTGACATAGTAGTCAAACTGGATTAATGCTAATCATGCTTTAAACAGCTGAGACCAAGAACTGTGGATTTCACCCAGCTATCATAAGTGCAGAGCTTGGCTACTCACAGTTGTACAGACAACGACAAATAAGCTTATGTAGTTATAACTAAAAGGAAGTCTTTGCACTCACTTTAACACACTGTTCTCCCAAGTCTTTACTAGTTCTTGAAGATAAATCAACTACAACCAGTCTACTGCACAGAGCCTTGATGGCTCCTTCCACAGCGACAATCCTTCTGGTACATTCGGCTGACACATCAAGGTAATATGTGATGGCTCTAGCAGTTACTTCAAGCACATTTTCAGGGGCACACTCATCCAAGAATATACGGCACAAAGCTGGGAGAAATGTCCGAGGAGGACAACTGAAGAGAAAACATGAGATGTCAGTTTTGTATTGAGTTAATTTTAAAAGGATGTTATGGCAAACAACTTTTAAGTTGAATAGGATTACAGGCAAAACATCATCCAATTGGGCAATGAAATTGTGGTGTTACTTGTTGTTGGCTAGTTAAGCTATGCTGTTATAGGCATGTGGTATGTAGTGTACTTATTGCTGTTTACAGTCTTCATAGCCAACAACACATCTCACTGACAGATGACCAATAAAATTACAACTTTGTTGACCAATCAGACCGACGCCCATAGTAATAATTTAAACAATCTTGACTCTGATGAAGACTTCTGCTCTGGTTGTCAAAGTGTCAATGTCACCATTAACAGTCATGCTTCACTTTGTCATGATATGACTTCAGGGTTCTAAAAATTTACAATAATGATACCAATGATAACAAAAATAATGTTTCATGGTTTTACTTATCAAGAAGTTTATTCTTCAGATTTTTTTGACTGATGTGAAGGGAATTTTTTGTTTGCTTTATATACTTGGTAGTAATTTGAGCACTGGTGCAATAACTTACAGTGTAAACCCTAAGGTTCATCATTTCAACCTTTTGTTTCTTTTTATCTTTTAATTTGATAATTTTTCATCTTCATGAAAACTATAAGTTCCAAAATTTTCCCCTAGAAAAATGGTGACTTACTATTTTGAATTGGAGCTCATTTTGAACAATGCTGCTGTCTATTTCTAGGCAAGTCCGGAGTTAATGATTTATAATAAGAAATTTGAAGAATGGATAAATTCCATAAATACACAACATGTCAAACAGGTACACTGTTCAACATTCTCTTCAAAAATTCAAGCAACAATCACAAAGGCACTGACATTATTTTAGTTTAAAATGTCATCTAAATGATCTTAATTGATGAAGAGACATTTGTCTAAACCTTATCGCAAGCTGTATAAGTCAAGGGTGCCTTACAATAATTGGAAATCATGAAATAGAAGTGCTATTCTTGAACGGCAATTAACTTACTGATGTATAAAATTAATATTTTCAAAATAATGTAAAGTTCTAATGGCATGCACTGTAATTACTGTACACACATTTGTGGAAGGAAATGAACTGCATAACAAAATTGGTTGTTTCAATAGAAAAAAGTGGAAGAGGAATTCCTCTCAAAATTATAACGTCAGTCTTGTAATTGGTTGAGATCATCATGATCAAGCTCCACGCCACACGTGAATCTACTTCAATCACATTTTTACAAACTAATACAGTATGCCCACGTAAATTCACCATCTTTAGAGACCGTGAGCTGTTGTTCAAGTGAAAACTTTTAATTACGAAAAGCCGAGACTAAAACATTATCTATCGCAACAAAATGATTGTTTGCATTGAAGTTAAATAATTTTATTAATGCACAGGGAAAAGCATCAGAGCTAATAATGGACCGGCTTGAAAAGTATTTGGAAATTTACAAAATGAATTTCGCTTCGCGTAAAAATACTTAAATACTAAATACAACAAAGCCACAAGATAACGTATTAGTTTATATCAACAAGACGAAATACAGCTGTAAATTATATACCAGTCCAGTGTTAGTGTAAAGTTATAAGAATTTCTCACCTCTCAAAACACCGGTCGATATTGTCTGACATCAGCAGCAGCATACACAACTGTTCCAACGCTATTAATTGCATGTCTCTTTCGTCTCCTTGCCCCATACTCAGCCATTCTAAAAGAGTATCAGGGTCCACGTCCACCATTTTTGCCAAGAATGAGCGTCGATTAGAGAAACAACGGAATAGATCTAAGACGACGACTTTTCGACAAATACAGTTCCTTGAATTGTGGAACTCAACTGTGGACACAGGTTCGATAGACTGTTGTTCAAAGTTCACGTTTTGAGAAAAAGGTAATTTCTTGGTTTTCCAGCAGTTGCCCGTAGATGGCTTCACGTGTTGCAGTGACGGTATTATAATCGGTATCGATAAACGCAGAATTAACCGAGATTAATCGTTCCTTCTTCACGTCACGGAAACACGTCTTTTTCTCGGGAGGTTCACCTCGTGACCGGTTTCCTGCTACACCGACGCTTACTTTTCCTCACTTACCCATCTTAACTCAATGTAAATCCTACAACCGGGCCTCTCATCATTAAGTAGGTCACTGCCGCTATTTCGGTAACAATTACGATCGAAATTAACGACGAATTACGGCCCACATGTCCTCTCTGTGTTTCTTCTCGTTTCGTTTCTTTTACTGCAATGTTGTCAGATCCTTTACCCCAAACAAAGCCTCGTTTGCGTGTTGTGTTAAGCAGGGGGACTGGGACTTAGTCGCCTCATTCCTCCAGCGACAGCATCGCGTTTCGACCCACGTCTTGTTCTTGTGAGGCTCATGCAGATTGACTTGTTTTGTCGAAGATTTTCTGCTAAACAGCCCGTGAGATGGAACCGATTTTGGAATGCAGAACGCCTCCTGCATCCCCGGAGCTTAGTCGTCTCGTGACAAAGCGGAGATGTCCGTTTGGCGAGTCCCCGCAGCAATCAAAATTTCCCGCAACTGAAGCTGTTATGGCGCACACAGTTGATCAAAGTTCTAACGGTATGTTTTGACTGCTGTGAAACTATACTCAGCAAACATCTAACGAGCCTCAGAGTGATAGAATAAAAAAAATATAAACCACTTTCGGGTACACACACACACGCACACAGAATGCGGAGGTCTGCCTGCTGGGTCCAGCTAGGGAAAGATTAGCCCCAGACGTTAATTATACATGCATCACTGTTCCTAAAACAAATAGAGTTTGAGTCACAAAATGCATGTTCAGTAATTAATGTATGGGGCTGTGTGGAAATCTTGCCCAAATGAGAATTCAAAACCCAAACTAGCTGGTGCTGATTCAAAATGAAATTTTAATCAAGTGGTCCATCCGATAAACAGTCACTAACAGACCAAAACTTAAATTAGAGTTTGGACTGAAACACTGAGAAAAATTCCATAACTAAAAACTTAACTAAAACCACAAAGGTCAAAACTTTTCCTTGTGTTGTGGCAATGAAAAGAACCATTTTGTGTGGCTCTGAAGAGAGACACCCTACCAACTCGCATGGGAGGTGCTCTAGCTACTTTCCCATTCAAAATCCTGGCTGTGGACCTGGTTCGCTACTCTTTGCGACAGATATATGAGTTCTTTATCATCCCACAGGGGAGCAAGGATGGTGCAGTGGTGAGGGCATTCGCCTCCCACCAATGTGACCCGGGTTCAAGCCCAGATCTTGACATCCTATGTGGGTTGAGTTTGTTGTTGATTCTTGTCCTTGCTCCGAGAGGTTTATCTCCAGTTACTCCGGTTTTCCCCTGTCCTCAAAAATCAACATTTCCAAATTCCAATTCAAGTCTGGAGGCCACAGGCTTGTCAGTTGTATGGACTGTTAAGTGCCACCCTCATTAAACAAAGTTAAACAAAATTAAGTACAAAATTTAGTGAGGTAATTATCATTATTGACATTGCAGATTGTGCTTTTCAGCTGTTAATGAACAGCCAAAGAAACCAAAGCAGAGATCCTGGCCCCTCCCAAACAGATCAATCAGCTGTTATTTCGTTCTCTCTCTGTTGGGTTTGCCATCAACAAGGGGAAGCAATGCCATGTGCATTCTGCGAACACAGTGTGTGTGAAATGTGTGTGCGTCAGTGTGATCGATGTTTTGGTGTATTCTGTGCATTTTGTTCAACTATCAAGTATGACAATCATGAGGACCGTCCTTTATGCCTTACTTGTCATAATGAAGAATTGAGACTCCAGAAACTCAGAGTGGCTAATGTAGGAGTTTCACAGCAGTCAGGAGTCCAGAGACAAGGCAAAGTTGAAAGGTACAGGCTGCTTACTGCATAGGATAACTACAGTATTGCTGGAGCAGATAACATCAAGATTTTACTTTTAGATGCTTGTTTAGACCTTTGGATCTTGTTCAAGAATCATCTGTTTCAATTTACTGGAATTATTTAGCCTGGGTATCAGGTGTTTCTAGGGTGGGGAAGACAAAAAGAGCGGGAAAGCGAAGGAAGAAATGCCTGACACAAACAGCTTCGCAGAAGCCTTCCACCCCCACACAGCACATGTTATAATTAGCCAATCAAAATCACTTCCGGTAACTGTCATGTGTCATGAGAGTAAACTTCAATATGGTGTCTGTAACCCCTGCGCTGGAAGCTTGACTTCTGGTTGAGTCACGTGACGTGTCTTATTGTCTTTTGACCAATTAGTTTAACATCCAGAATCTGGATATTGGACCCAAGCGAATCAATGGCTTTGTGTCAGGCCCTTCTCCTCTTCCTTCCCCTCGTCCCTGCTTCCCCGATAGGGCCTGATACTCAGGCTAGGAATTATTTATTTATGCCTCCCTTTTCTTTACTGAGAATCATTGTTACGTTTCATTTACACTCTCCTAATTTCCAAAAAAGAGATCTCATATCATTGATTAGCTACTGGTCAGCAGACTTTAAAGATCTGGATCGAGTTGCTTGAAGCATAGTTAGCACTAACCATTGGTTAAGTGGTATTAAAACCAGGGCTGTGCTCTAGCGACACCCGGTCACCCCTGACGACTTACTTTTGCCATTGGATGACCAGGAAATATTAGTTTTTGCACCAAACTTATATGCTGGGTGCCCTGGATTTCAAGTGTTTAGAGTTTTGGGCACCCAACTATTTTTCTTGTAGCACAGCCTTGAAAACCTATAGGTTGTCATGGTATTTAACCTGGGTTAGCGCTAACCATGCTTTGAGCAACTCAACCCAGGTGCACACAATGTGGAAGCAACTGCGTTAATTGTGAAGATGTGTGGATAGTGATGGTGATGCAGGGCTGTCAAAAAGCACTGGTGACCAGTGATATTGGCTACAATTCACCTTTAAAAACAGAGAATATAGGAGGTAAAATAGTGTTGTTACCCCCCCCCCTCCCCCCTGAGTGGCATCTACTTCCCTACATTCTCCCTCTACTTAAAATCTTTTTGACAACCCTTGTGATGGAAATGGAAAAGGTGATGGTGATGGTGATGATGATGGTCATGATAATCAAAGTGATTATGAATTACTAATCACTTAACAGTAACTTGCAAAATTGCCTATATGAGGAAGTTGTCTGTTGTATTCAAGCTCTTTAGACCTTGCCAGACCTTTTGGTGGCATTATGTATTTATGAGAATTCATTTGCTGTGATTATGCAAATCTGTATCAGACATTGATAAAAATTAAAAAAAAAAAGTGTTATTGCTGATTTGCTTTGAGCGTTGTATGCTTCACCCCTTTCAGTATTTTTCTAAAACACGCAAAATGTATTATAAAACCAATGTGTGAAACGCATGCATGGCACAAATACCATGTATTAATTTACTACAGGCAGTGTTGGCTGATGGGTAATAGGTCAGTCACTGGTTGGCTGATGTGATATGTTGACCAATACTGGTTGATCAGTGGTCAATGGTGGTTGATGGTCTATTAATAGTCGCCTAATAGCCAGTCGATACAACCATAGATGTATATCGGTCAACAGTCAATCGATATACCGATCGATACATGTCGATACTTCGCTGATATTTCACCGGCGGTTCAACGATACTTTACCGAGAATCAGTCGACTACAACCTTGTTTCCATGGTCTCTCTTCTTCCCGTTCGAGGAGACGCCGGCGGGACGATAACTTGTTATCGGGATCAAAGTGCCTGCGCTTCTACGCAAATTTGAGTGAATCCGGACGGTTTTATCACAAGTGGATCCCACCATGTTGTCGTGCGTCTGTTTAGTTTATACAGATCGCAGATGGCGTCTGAGTTTGTTGTAGAAGGGAAAAACTGTACTCAAAAGTAGGGTAGTGATACCGATAATTCAAAGATTATGTATGGTTCAATTCTACATATTACCACACCACAGGGGATTTGCATTTTTTCTTACTATTCCCCATCCCGGAGAACACAGAAAGAGACAATTCCCCACCTCCGGGGCCCCTCATGGACCACAAATACGCTATTTATTTTGTGTACAATAATAGACAAAAAAATCTCTCCGTACAGGCAGCATTCAGGGCAAGTTCATTTGATGGAGAACTACACAAAACTACACACACACACACACAAATGATAATAAAAAGGAAAAGAAAAAAACGGATTATTCCTCATTACTAGTATATATGTGTTTATATATGTCGGATCTTATCTTATCAGTGTATCGACTTCAGCAAGAAATATCGGTGTCTGGTTTGACAATTTGGTGTCTATGGAAAAACAGATTGCTTCCATTTGCAGACCCCCATTCTACCATGTAAATAACGTAGCTAAAATTAGGAAGTTCATATTTTTTAAGCACAGTGAGACTCTTATTCACGCATTTGTCAATCCAAAGCTTGATTATTGTAATTCCGTTTTATCCGGGCTTTCCAAGAATCAGATTCAAAGACCACAGTTTATTCAGAACAGTGCTGCGCGTCTCCGATCCCCGTGGGGAGCAACTAGCACGATAAAATAACGCCCGTATTGAGATAGTCACACTGGCTGCCTGTGACCGAGAGAATTGATTATAAAGTCTTACTTCTTACATTCAAATCACTACATGGTATGGCACCTGAATACCTTTGTGAACTGTTATCTGTTTACAATCGATCTCCTGGAAGATCGTTACGCTCCTTGGGCAAATCTCTCCTCGTAAAACCGGAATATAATCTTAAACCATACGGGCATAGCGCCTTTTCTTGTGCTGCCCCTGTAAAGGGAACAGTCTTCCAGATGATGTAAGATCTTGCAATTCACCGACTGTTTTTAAATCTAAGTTGAAGACATTTCTTTTTAAGTGTTACTTTAATTGACAGTTTTAATTTTTAATTAACTATCTTCAATGATTATTTATTTTATTATTTTAATTGTAAATATTGTAACGCGCTGTTGAATTTTTAGAAACAGCGCTATATAAGCTCATATTATTATTATTGTTATTACTAGTAAGAGAGAAATGGCCAACAATGAAAAAGATTGCGGCAAGGTGATCATTCCGATCATTTGTCAAGGCGCCGATTATTAATATTATTGTTATGGTTAAGTCACTGCTAGTCTCCTTCGCAGCCGTCTTTAGGCTCGTCACGCAACGTTCCTCCCGTGACGAACCTGAAAACGGCTGCGAAGGAGACTAAGTCACTGCTCGTGCAGAGAATAACACAGAACATCGGGCCACTTCCTGTGGCCTAGGATGCCCTGCACTGTCTGATCATGTACAGCCATCAAGTGTGCAGCACTTTTCTCATGATCTTCCGTGTTCCCCACAAGCACACCTGTTGCAGGAGTTCCATGGTAAGACATTCCCACTGGGTTTAGCCAGTTTCCAAATCCCCTTGAGATTGTCCCCAGTGCGCCGATAACTACTGGGATGAGATGGAACGATCGATACTTGATCTCGTGCTTCAAATCGTGATATTTCTCAATCTTCTCTTTTTCTTTGCTAAGCACCCTAACGTCGAAGTGACAGGCTACGTCAATAATAAGGCAGGATTTTTCTTCCTTCAGTCAAGAGCACAATATCAGGCTTGTTGTGGTCTATGCGGTGGTCTGTTTGGATTTTGAAGTCCCATAAGAGTTTGTACTTTTCGGAGTTACAGACTGGATCACGCTTGTGATCATACCAGTTTTCTGTTGCCTCAAAACCACCTCCTCCTGATGTACGTTATAATGTCTCCACGCGTCTTATGTTGCTTTTGAGCAAGCGCAGTGTACTCTGCTGCTATATGGCTGGCCGTTTCCGCTCTTTCGCCACACAATCTGTATAACGTAATAATCTGCTTGTCGATTACCTTCTTTATACTATTTGTGCGTATGACACCTGAGCTGCCATCAGTTAGAAATCCTTCAGTTTCCCTCTTTAACCTTTCTCTTCTTAGCCATTCCCAATAATTTGAATTCCTGATTTCACAAATTGCCCATGGAGGGGTTTATTGCGGTACTTTTGGGTACGCTCGTTCAAATATCACCTTAACAACCTCCTCCTTGAACACAGATTTCAGCATCCATTCCTGAGATCTTGCAAGACATTTATTTAGGCTGTTTATCTCGACATTTTCACACGCCTCGATGCTAATTATTCCACGTCCACCCTCAGCTCGGTCCACATCAGCCTGCGGATGTAACGTTAACGCTCGAAAGCTGGTCAACTGTTTGCGTGTTTTACGATCCGTTGATTGTACCTCTCCTTTATTCCATTCAATAATTCCTGCTCCGTACCTTCGATCGTACGCGTGTTGCCCCCATTCAGCTTGGATTTGAGTATCATCATTATCTACGCAAATATTCCTTTTGGATCTTATCCTTCATCTCTCTATGCTTTATATCATCTGCCTCTAGCACCCCAAGATACTTAT
>OX419342.1:6873495-6955995 GCA_948470475.1 Galaxea fascicularis | reverse complement strand
AATTACAAGCTAAATTCTACATTACAATGTCAATTTAAGTTGAAATTCAGAAATGGTATACTTTGTAATGATGCAGTGTACTTAAAGTAGGGTGTGATGTAAACGAGGCGTCCCTCGATATCGAGTGAAAATGAAGTTACTCGTTTTTGGTGTTTGTAAAAATCGACGGCCTGACATCATCAAATAATCAGTCCCAATCGAGGGCCCAATAACCGAGATTTAGAGGGTCAGTTATAAACTTCGTTCTGAACGAGTGACCCCACGATAGAATCAATACTCGGACAACAAATCGTTTATCGAGTGTCTGTCATATCGTGTCGTTTTGTATCGAGTCATAGTTACCTGGTTTCCCAGAATCGATGAGTGATCCGCAATTTATGTGCATATATGCGCGACAAGCTGAAGAGTGGTTTGGGGAAACTCCGCGTCGTGGCGAAGTCAAATGTCTCATCAACATTCTCGATCTGTTCTTTTATTCAATCAAAGCACGTGGGTCAAAATAATCCTTTGTTCGATGCCTCATCCAATGCTGGTTTAGTCACTTCTATTTGTGGGAAAGCCCCGATTGAGGGCATCCGCATCAGTCGTCGGCCGAGTTTCACCAGTTCTATGGGCAGTTGTATTAGGTCAAATATAATGACTCATCAACCATATCTGTTTTGTATTCAATCTGAAGCACGTGGTTGATATTAAGCACGCGCCAAAATAGTCGGCCTTTGGTGAAGGCCTGGTGTCCCGATGTGCGATGTGCGATGCCCGATGTATGATGCCCCTTGTGACGGTAACCTGTAACCTGTTTGTACGAGTTCATGGTATAAACTCGTATACACTCTTCCTGTGATTGGTCAGCTGTAATCCGATGACGACATACTCTTCCCTGATTGGTCAGCTGTAATCCGATGTTGACATACTCCCGGACTAATTATCACCGCGCTACCAATGGCAACTATTTAAGCACTTTAAGAGCCTAAATATATGGGTCTATCAAGACAGCTTCCGTCAAGGGTAGTCCCATTATAAAATCAACCAATGATCAGTATAAATAGGGACGTTCATCATCACAGTCAATATTATTAGAAGTCATCAGCCCGGTGAGTACATGAGTATTCGCTAAAGGACAAAACCCGGCATTGCTTAAGGAAAATGCATCGACGTTTGATGCTCTTAGCAAGGTGGATTTTATACTCCATTTGCATCGTTCACCTCTGGATTACAAGGAGACAGATGGAATTCAAAAGACCTGTGCAGCTGCCTGTGGAACACCCAGTGAACGGTGAGAAAGCGAAGCAAATTACATTGATTTATCTGCTTTACCAGTCACTAAGTCTCTAAGCGGATAAGTCAGTTGTGTTATCAAGGGATTGTAACCAACGCTTCGTCAAAACAAGCAATTTTCAACGAAACGTTGGACAACGTGTTTTTCTCGCTTAGTTTACTTATTTTATTATTTATTCGTGTGAATGTCTTGACAGAAAGTAAACACAGTTACTTAAATACGATATGGAGAGAGAGACTAACTGATGTGATGCCCTACTAGTGTTTGAAGAACTTCCATCAAAACCGAATTTGAAAGTGAAGTTTCGTTTCGAACAAGGCAAAGCTTGTGTTTTTTAGGTTTTTTCATAAGTGAGGTAAATGCTTTCGTAATTTGCAGTTTATGATTTGTACGAAGTATCACGTTTTGTTTTTTTTTGCGCCAATCACTAAGACCGTCTTTGTGTGTCTGAGATTTACGGACGCTGTTTCATATCTAAACTATTAAAATTTTAACTGTCATGCTGTTCAGCTTACTTAGCCCCTTCAGACAAAAACAAAAACAGAAAAACAAAAATGTTATTCACCGGCTTAGGTCGGTCCGTACAGGGAAAAACTGGGCCCTCGGGCCGTACTCAAGACCTCGGGCACGGTGTTTCCCTATACAGACCGTCCAGCCGGTGAATAACATATATTTATCCGGGCGTTATGACACTTTTCAGCCCGCTCCCGGTAGACACAACGGTATAGAAATATCTCCGATTATGGCAGCGGCACTTGGCCAGAAGGAATGTCTTTACACTAATTTATACAAGTTATGTAAAAGAAGTATATTATTTCAGACCTCCTAGGCCAGAGAGAAAGACAAGAGAAATTTTCGGCGCTTTATGATCCCCTCCCCCCCCCCCAAAAAAAAAATTTTTTTTGGAGTGCAGTGACCGGAAATGCCTCGCTAGAACACTGTTTAAAGAACTCGTTGTTATAAAAGTGTCGTACTGAACAAGGTTGGCAGAATGCTAAATTGCAGTATTGGATTATTTTTGTAGGGTATTTTGGTAATTTATCTTTCCGGGTATTTAAATTACATACGCGTAACTCTCAGGCATTTTCTTGACTTCTTCCGGAATAAAACGAAATGAAAAGGCTTCGATGACATTCCCCTTTTTTTTGTTGACTCCCGTTCCTCCCTCCACATTTTAGGAACAGCCGATTCTAGAGAACAAAAATGGCGATCGATCATTTTGTCGCAGGGGCTTTATGTGGCTTAACAGTAAACCCCACCCAGCCCTCTAAGAAGACATGTTTTTGCGTCGACAGACTTGAGAGAAGGAACGAGAATCCCAACGGGAATACTGCTTGATAAGAGTGGCTTGATTGGTTAAAAGCCGTTCAGCAAAATTCTTAACAGTGTTTCATTGTCTTCCCAGTGAATTGTGCCAAGAGATGTTAATCGCCAAAAATGAAAAAAAAAAAAACTGTGGTTCAAATTTAACTCAAACTTCGTCAAACACAACAAGTGAGACGGGTCAATTAAAGGTAATATTTTTTAAGGACCTTTAAGGCAGGTAATTCATTTTTCACAGCTTGTCAATACTTCCGTAACATTTGACGATGAATGATTACGGAACAACAACACGGCAGAGTTCAGGGACTTGAAGCTGTAATTTTTTTCATGTAATGCAGCAACCAAGCTGCGATTTGCTTTAATTACCGTCGAACTATTAAAATTCATGGACATTTACTACGTGAGATACCTGAACTCAAGAGGTGGATGCAAATTTTTTAGCGTGGCCATCGGTATTTCGTTGCCAATTCCGTTACGTGTAAAATGTGAATGTGCCTGTGAGTGCAAGTGATTGTGACTGTGTTTGAGATTGTCGGTGGTTGTTATTGTTAATGACAGCTAACCAGGTAAACGACTCAGTGTCATTTCATAGATTCTACTCCAGTGGGAACACCTTTTTGTTTGCTTTCTAGATCCAGAGGGAGCACCAATTCCGTGTACTGAGGACTTGCTGCCCTTAAATGGAAATGAATCAAAACCGCACGGCAACGATGTGGGAATCTGTGTTTAGTCTTGATATCCATACGTGGCTACTTTTTTAATTCAGCTCACTGTAACAAGTACATGCATCGCTCTAGCAAACTTATCACCTGAAGTGGGTGCAGGCTCACTTTCTCTACGAGATAGCATCGTGAACACTATTTCAAATGACAATATTACCGAACTCAAAGGTTGGCCGGTCTTGAGAAGAAAACTCACAGAAAAAAAATAGGTCTCTTTAATCAGATTGCCAAGCTGTAGCTCCCTCCTAGTCAGTACCGATAGGTTTGTCCTTGGCCATCATCCCCAACAGCAGCGTCTCAAGAAATTCAACGTTCGGCATTCACCTTTTACCAGTCGTCTTCACAGCCCACCAGCTTCATCCGTACAAATAGACGTCTCTCAAGAGATATATTTCCGCCCTCTGGATAACATGTGCCTTGAGCAGGAACTAAACTGACGGCTTAGGAAATGCAAAGAGTACTATGTGTGGAATAGACTTCGGCTCCTTTCCCAGTGTAGTACTGCTACATGAACCGCTATTTTTTTTTTCTAGGCAGCATTGTAGTTTACTAAACGAAAGATTAACGGTCACGCTAAGTAATGTTTTTCAATATACATTCTACCAATGTGCTTGTTTCTTTTTCCGTCTTATATAAAACGTCTCTGAAAAGCCCTCTCGCGAGTAATATGGTTTCGATTTTCTTGTGAGAAAACCGTCACACTTGCGTTACTTTTTACGCATGATCAGTCTTTGTACGGTCTATACAAATTGTACCAATACTGGGCGGCGGCAGGTGAGTTAAGAACGTTGACATCTTTGGCTGTTACAAAGGTTGTGCAGTACGAATTTATAATCACCTGAGTAGAGTGGTTTTCTATTAAAGACTATTCAGACTTTTTTTATTTGCTCGATTAAATCTCCTCTGAATGTACTGATGTGTATAGCAAAGAAAATTTTTCGATAGCGATTTTCCTTTCCCGTGTTTTGATTTCTCAGTCATTTTCTTATTGTGAGCTAATCAATTTGCTAAGAAATGGTACAATAGTGCGTTGTTTATAAGAAAATAAGAAAATGTCGGAGAAATCTGTTTTTCGCAAAGCTTGAAGTCCTGAAATGACGCCACAATTGTTCCCAGTCTCCTGTTTTCGGTCTCACTGTTTTGTACCCCACCGGAAGTGAAATTCGACGCTTTTGGTACATCAAAACACGGGGAAGGAAAATCGCTATCGAAAATTTTTCTTTGCTATACTTATCAGTACATTGGGGAGATTTAATCGAAGAAATAAAAAAAAAAAGTCTGTCATATACACTTTAAGTGTTGTGAAATTTAAACCATAGGACTTACTCTGGCCAATCACAAGAGACGAAGACAACTAAGTGAACCAATCAGAATTTGAAGTAATTACATCTAAGAGATGCAACGGGCGGGAAAATGCGCGCATTTCAACTTGCGATTTCTTTGGTTTTGCTTCTCATTGGCTGAGAAAGTGGCGCTAGTTTTTTTTCAACCAATCACAGAACGAAATAAAGTAAAAATGACCAAAATACACGCGAATTACTTTCGACAATCCTGAATTGAAAACCGCTGTAACTCAGCACTGGTGACAAGGTAGCCTGCACTTATATAAGGCTCTGAAACTGTTGGGATGCTGAAGTTATTATTTAATTAGGCGATTTTATACGCCGATCACTGTGATCCCTTTTTGCCCCCCTCGCTTGTCCTTTCAGCCCCCTTCGCCCCCTCCCCCCCCGCCAAACAATGTTGTGCGGCAATTGCTGTGATCTTGAGGTTGAAACAAGCAACATCGGATGGGGGAGCGGGCTCTTTTGCACAGTTTTTTTGCGTGATAAAAAGTAATGTTTGTATTTGGTGCACTCAAACTACTATTGAAACACAACGTGTCAACTAATTATGTCGTCGATTGTAGCAGAATTCTGTAGCGGATCGGTAACCAGCGGAGACTAAACATAGAAGGAGCGATACGACTAAAACATCCAAGATTGCAGATTAGCCTTGCCTTGCTACTTTCTGTACTTCGAGCTTATGCTGCTGCTTATAATAACCAGCTGCACGATGCAGTACTCTAGGCGACTCGTCGCAAAAGCATTAATCAAAATCTGATACATGCAGTCAGCGCTAAGAAGCTTCCTAATTCTTCAAATGTTATATAAGTAGAAAAAGGGGACTTTGCAGATCTTATTAATGTGTATGACCATTTTTAGCAGTCCATCAAACCCGCACAGAGTTTATATTAACTTTCGCAAGCTACTGTCCTACCCCTATAGAGACAAATTTTGTTTTATCGTCACTTAGTTAAAGCCTGTTCGACAGCATACATTTTTTAATCAGTCCGCAATTCAGTTTTGCATGCAGGTCTCAACAGCAGCTGATTGCTTCTCACTAGAGTTGACTTTGAAAGATTTACACAGCCATCGTACGACGGACCATGTTTCCTGGAGGGGGGCAATGAAGGATTTTCCTCTGCAAATTTTTTTTTATGCACCTCTGCAAACATTTTTTTCTAACACCTTCCTGCAAACAATTTTTCCGATCTTTTTTAACCACGTTCTGACACAAAAAGTTATGCTGCCGTCAATCATTATTTAATTTAATATTTTACAGCGGTGACAAACGAATCAGAAAAAGAGAAATTTACAAAGCGGATCGTTATCCACCAATCACCGCCGCGGACGTTACCTTTTGACACCTCTGAACTCATCTTTTTCGTTTTCTGAGACGTGGAGTATGATGATTGGCAAAACCGTTGCTGGAATTTTAAATGCTCAGTCCTTGTGTTACTGAAAAGCGCAATATTTTAAACTATTTTGCGAAGAAAATTTCAGAAAAGCTATACCCAATTTATGTTAGACATGTAAGCTCCTAGTAATAGCTTGTTATTTCTTAATAAAACACTTATCATTTTAGTTCCTACCGTAGCCACTGCCGCACATAAAGAGCATACGACAGGCAAATACGCAAAGGGAGAAGCAGGGCTTATTTTTTCATTAATAGGTTGCAAGTTTCTCTGACCTCTATGCAAACTATTTTTTATACATATCATGTTTGCAAGCAATTTATTTTGTCTGTTTAGGCCAGGTTGCGCATGCAAACATGATTTTTTTCAATATTTTCCATACCCTCTTTCCCTTATTCTGGAGTAAATTATCAAAAGGAACTCCTCTTCTTCCGAATATCTTTGATTAGTTGTTTGTGGTATTTTGATAAAATTTGATTTTTCGTTTGGCAGTTTTCACGATAGTAATTTTGGTTCTACAGTTAGCTTGCGAGCAAGCTATTGTACAGATGGAGAGTTTTCTTAGTTCATTTTTCTTTCTAGTCGTTTCACTGAAGTATTTGTTTTGTAGAGGAGATACGTCAGTACTTTACTTGGAATTTCCGTATGGCAACTTACGGGAAATGTCTGCACGAAGACTTAAACAGTTTGAAAACACATATAATAACTAATTTTCAGCGGACTACATTGTGGAGTTGGAGACACTGAGTGTAGCAACACGTTTGTGTACCCTACAGCCCCTACATCGATCTACATCCGGGAATCTAACAAACATTGACAATATCACTGACACTGGTTGCTTCATACGGAAGTAGAGATGTTTCACTGAATGAAATAATTTTCCAGCCATTTGTTATAACTCCTAAATACAATCGAAACATTTCTATCAAATCCTAAGCTAACTTTGTAATTTAATACGTTATTTCACCCACTCAAAGACACATTTACTGCGTGAAATATATCACGGAAGAAAACCTTCCCGGTTTCCGCCCACCCACGCACGATGAGATCTTTTACGTGACTCCACGTTTCGCTAATGACGTCACAAAACTAAAGTATGTGTTGACCCTCATTGTGGGCGATTCACAAAAATCTGAGAAATTAAGAGAATCATAGTCAAATTTCATTTTAATTTTTACTTCATCAGTTGCTCCCAGCCCACACGTTAGGGAAAATGTAGATATGACGCATTTCTGGCTGAAACCGAAAATAGTGTCTTTGCATTCACGATATTTATCTAAACAAATGCCACTGGACGTTATTTGGTCAACGCTTAGTCAGTATTAAAAAATGTAACTGGTAATTGTAATAATATGGAATGTTTGAACCTGTGGCGCAACGTTTAATCAATCAGCTAATTCACTTTAAATTTTTGCATGCATAGACCGAGAAGTACCTTATAACGTTACATTTTCTTCATCGCTTATTTGACAAAAAAGCAACTTGGGCAAATTTCTTGAGACATGAAGACAAACACCTTATCAACGTGATCAAGAGCCGGACATTAATCGATCGTAAGACAATAATTACACATTTGATGCAATCTTTCAAAATAATTTTGCTGATGAAGTTGAAATACTTTGCATTACAAGCATGACAGTGCAAACATGTTTTTTTTGTATGGGCGAATAATTAAAATTATTCGCCCATACTCTGTTTCCTGACTTTGTTCCAAACGAAGCTGATGGTTCACGTTTCTTTGCCAAGCGATGACGTCACAAAAGTGAAAGAGCGTGTTTTACTCGCATATCAAGCTGCAACAAATCAGAGAAATCGAAAGAAGTACCTTTTTCACATCGTCATGAACACGAAGCAGTCTTTACATTACGTAGATATGGAGCCGGTACGAAATCAGAGAAAGCGAAACCTTGATCACGCGTTATGCCTCGTAATTCTCGTGCGATGCATACACACATGTTTAGCTCACAAGTATTTGCATTAAGTCTATAAACTATTTTTATGTTCATTTATGCACATTCTGCTACATACTTCACTGGCTCACTGAATCCGAAATCGGAGTGCTGTCGCAATTTTAATTTGATCTCTGCAGATATATGTACTTTCCATAAAAAAAAAAAATTATCATACCATACGACTTGACGTCACTTTGCAGTGACTGCTTAATCCATGGGTCTTTATAAACATTAAATAAAGAAATGTTCAGATGAAACGGTGCCTGGTTCTTTGACGTATAGAATGTAGATAAGGCCTTAACGGTAAACCGAAACTCACTGTGTGCCGAAGCAAACAAATCCTGACGTATTTGCGGAATTAGGACCATTAGTTAACATAAACAATTTGGTCTTTTGTTTTACTTTACAGCAATTTCCCTAATTACAATAACAAACAACAGCTGAATCATTCATTGCTGAATTACGCATTAGAAATAGTGAGGCTGAGCCCTTCATGAGGCGGATCACAAGATATGCCCAAGCGTCCGGCTGGTTGAGGTCAACTGCTTGATACATATAACTCATCTGTTGAGTTCCCAAGCGTCTGACCATTTGCAACAATTGTTTTAGTGCTGTGTATGCATTTTCGGCCATTCAAACATAAAGATATGTTCTTTTCCTTTTTTCGACGAAGTAATCTTTAATTAAGTGGACGAAAGTGACTCCATATACCAGCTCACCACTTTACAAATGGATTAATGTGCATGTCTTGGTGAAGAGGTCTCTCAAGGTGAAAGACGTCTCCTAGCAGGGAAAATCAAATCTGGATTAGCCAACGGTTGGTCGGTATATATACATATATCGACCATATTTGTTTCCCGTGAAGTGAAAAACGAACCATTTTGTGCATCGCTACACCTGTATTTATTTCAGTTTTTTTTTCGTAAATTGCATCGTAAATTAAACAAATACTCAGATCTCTGTACGTAGAGGCTAGGGGAAGCCAGCCTACCCTTAATTCTGCCGGCAGAATTTTGCCAAGCATGTAATTCCGCTATCGACATCTTTTATTTCCTGGTTACAGTCACGACATCAGCGTGGGGTCTGTTCTGGTCCCTGGACCGTGAAGGTTAAATATGACTGATGACTTATTTATAGTTTTCTAGTGAGATAAGTCATCTAGGCCCAAAAATAAACTGACACCACGAGCAAAGTCGATCTTTGAAATCGTCCGACTGATTCCAGAAAGTAGCACCCAAGTTTGCAAACTTGCAGCAAGATTTTGCCAATTGGCTGCCCATGAAAGCGGTCACAGGAAAACAAAATGGTTTCGGTGGTTTAATCTGAAAAATAAATAAAAAACTGTCATGCTGATCCAGGAAAAAATCCGGCGGTGTTTGGAAAATACGTACGTTGATAGTTTGTTAAAAATCAGAGAATAATACTGGGTGCGAAATTTTAGAATCCAGTTGATCAACAGAGAGAACAGTTGCGGTTGACTGCTTCATAATGCAAAATAACAAAACAGAAATTTCCGCCAGGAGACCCAATATTTTTATGCCTGGTTTCCATATGATCGCTACGATCGCCACGGTCGTTGCAGTCGCCGTGATCGCGGAGAAAAGAAAGACCAGTGATCGCTGCAAAACCCAAAATTTAGCGATCGATATCATTGCATGTCCGCTGGAATACAGACCATTTGGGAAAGTTTGATTGCTGCGATTGCCACGATCGCCGAGATGGAAATTTTTCTATCTCGACGATTTCAGCGATTGCAGTCGCTACGATCGCTGAGGTAGCAGATCAAGACGTTTCCTTATGATCACTGCGATTGCTGCGATCGCTGAACACGTTTTTCGGCGATCGCAACGATCATAGCGATCATATGGAAACCAGGCTTTAGGCTTTAGAGGTACGATTCGCCACTCCTACTTAAGCCATCCTCCTGCTTTGCTTAAATAAATAAATTAATTAAAAAAATTGTTTTTATTGATGATTTTAGCGGTTTTGAACGACAAAAAGTGCGAACATAGTGCTTAGAGGATTTCAGTGGCGTTGGACTTTTATTACATTGTTACAAACAGACGACTAAGCAACAAATAAATTATTAATGTATGACAGGACCATCGCGTGGGAACAGATAAGCATTCACCTTGAGTGAACTTTGCGTTCAATCTAGTTAATGCTATCTGGCCCTGACGCGTGATTCAGCAACGATTCATCTGTAATTTATTGTTGTAAATGGAGGAATTAATGCGGAGTAAAACAAAAAGTCATTTTTTATGTTGTTCATGGTCTTATTTCCGCAAATTCGTCAGGATTTATTACGTCAATGTACAAGACACCGACTCATTTGAACATTTATTTAAAGGGAGTCAAGGTCCATAGGATTAAGTAATCTCTTGTGACGTATTCGTGTGTACCTGTTAATTTTGTTATGGAAAGCAATATACAGCATCTGCCGAAATCAAAATTTATATTACAATGTCACGCCAGTGTCGGATTCTGTAAAAAAATATGCAGAGGAGCATGAATAAATTGACAGTACGAAGTGATCGAGTTTCGCTTTCTTTCTACGTAATGCACGCGTGAAAACTATTGTGTGTTCATGATGATGTGAAAAAGTGACCTAACAAACAGATTTCTTACGATTTCTGCGAGATGCTGCAGCCTACTACACGAGCAAGACAAGCTCTTTCACTTTTGTGACGTCACAATGAACCCCTACTTCGCTTGGAATAATAACATATTAGACTAAGCCAGCGATTCTCTATTAATAGCTACATTAGTAAGGCTGTAGAATTTGTCTGCAAAGAATATGTTTGCATTGTCATGCCTGTAGTGCAGAGTATTTCAACCTCATTAGCAAAATTGATTTTGAAACATTGCACCAAACTTTCAAATAATTGCCTCGCGATTCACATGAAGGCCTTGAAACCGTAAAGGTGATTACCCAAACGCTAACTGTTCTTTTGTGAGTTGAAGAGTAAAAAGAGAGGAAGTAATATCAGTTGCCCTCTCGGTTTATGAATGCAAAGAAAGAAAACAACTGACTAAATTGACGCTATACGCTACAGAGATCTTGCTGCAGGGAAGAATACCTTGACTGGTATTTGACCCGTGTTAAAAGGGAAAAAAAACCCAGTAGGAGTGTCATTACAGTCAGATATTTATAGATTGCAGGGATTCGGTATTTTGGGCTAGGGCTGCCTTTTGTGGATGTTTATTCATTTGACTTTATGACTGGGTGATTAGAAACAAGTTTCGTTAATTCGAAAAATGAATTATTTTCGCTATTGAAGTTGGTCAATTTTCAAAGTAGAGATTCTTTGTAAGTACGGTGGAAACAATCCGGCCTCACTGAAAAAGTTCTAAAACGGGCAGGCAGTTGTATTTAAGGCACTGAACCAGAAGATGGTCATTTGGGCATAAGGTTTACAGACTCGAACGTCACAAATTAGTATAATTATCCTTTCACTACGACTACTGTTTGAATTCGTCGCCTGGTAAGTCCCTATTAGAGGCAGCAGAATCATGTGATTGTTTGCAATGGAAGGTGGAGAATCCAGGTTCCGGACACACGCCGGCTCCCGTAATCAGGTTTAGTCACACCAAAATGGGGGCTCTAGCTGATTTCCTTTTACAGGGCCCAACTTATCCTGATACAAACATTGTTTGGGTTTTCCCTTTTTTGGTTATTTGTTTATGTAAGTACCAGGGGCGCGAGAAGTCATCGTAAACTGGCAGCCTGTAGCCTTTGTTTCAGTATACAGCTTTATTACACGTTCAACTTTCATAAGTAGAGTGATTCTTTCCTGATTAAAGCGATGCGAGCAAAATATGCCCTAAAATGGGAAGTCCGGTGGACTGCTTGGAAAGCAGGCTTGCAGCTTGTGTGACAGGTATTTTTAGATCCGTTTGAGCGTGGCCCATCCCGGGATTACAGCACAATCGCTTGACTACCTTCTGCCTGTGCATTTCCTTTTCTCGGCGCCTCAGGAAAGGTGCCGATCCCGAATCTGCAAAACTCTCTTTACAGGTTGCTTTCCCCTTGAATAAAAATTTAAGGGCTGTTAAGGAGAAAAAAACCTCCCAGTTATATACAGGGAGAAGTCAAAACAATCAAGGTTGAACTAATTAATTCTGCCGACTGGATACATATCCAAGCATATAATTGGAGCATGTAATCAACATCTTTTATTTCCGGGTTGCTTTCTTGACAGCACCCGCGTGAGAACTCAGTGCCATAGTAAGATTTAGTTAGTGAAGTTCAAACGTAGACTCACCTTCTTTTACACATGCAGTTCTGAATGAACTACAGCTCCAACGGCGATCAATGAATGAATGAATGAATGAATGCATCAATGCATACATGGCGCCCAACTTAAGGCAACTTCAGCCGCGTTGCTATGAGCTTTTATCGCAAGAAACCAAAGACTGAGGAAGCAGTAAATAAGTTAGTTGCATACGTTGTCCTCAACAGGGAAATTACCACAAGGAAGACGGTCGAGTGGGGACAGCTAATCAGCCACATCGCGTTCAGTCTAGTTAATTCTATCACTGATGCGTGATTCAGCAACAAGTCAGCGGAAATCTGCTGCTGTAAATGAAGGAATTAATGCAGAGTATTAAAATCAGTCATTATGTTGTTGATGGTCTCACCTTGCTCATATATGATGAGTCAGGACGTATTTGTTCTTCACTATGACTCTGACCATTTTCACGACTAAAGCTCAAAGTCTTAACTCAGAAGCTAAATCCGATCGTTTCGAATTTTCTGCCTAGGGAAGGCAGCTTATATCCCTGGCTTATATGCATTTTTATTCCCCAGTGTGCCTGGCAACGATTTACTTGAAGACTTATTTATGTATATAATGTTTAAAAATTGCACTCCAGTGTGTGCCTGATAAGCAAGATATTTGCAGAGATGTAAATAAAAATTAGTCCGATTCAATGAGCCGGTGTAATACGTCTAATACGCAGTAGTGGAGGAGACATAAATAAACAAACATTAGTTTACGGACGAGATGCAAATACTGCGATATTATGTGCATGTTCGCTTGAGAATTGGAAATAACGTGTGATCGAGAGTTGCGGTCTCTCTGAGTTTGATTTCCTATGTAATGTTTCACGTGCGAAGTCTGCCGGCATGTTAATGATCGTGTAAACCAGAGACCTCGCCAAAGATTTGTTTTGATTCCTTCGCTTTCACCTTTTTGACGTCATTGCTTTGCCAATGTACAGCAGCCTTGTAATGAAGTCACTAGACAGCGTGTGCGGGAATAATTAAGAAACACTAATTAACGATTCTCTATTAATAGCGACATTAGTAAGATTACAGAATTAGTTTGCGAAGAAAGTCTTTGCACTGTCATGCCTGTAGTGTAGGTGTTGAAACCTCACCATCAAAATTAGCTTGCAATCAAATTTTCGAATAATTGCCTCGCAATTCACACGAATTGCTAGGTTAGGTTGATGCGTTTTTGCTGTAACAGCCTAGCAAAATGTTGATTACCCAAATGCTAATTGTTCTTTTGTGAATTAAAGGAGCAGTAAAGAGAAAGATAATATCATATGCCTTCTCGGTCCATGAACACAACGAAAGAAAACATCTGACTAAAATTGCATTGACCGGCGCTTTCCGCAACAGGCCCGGGGTCTTGCCGCAGTGAACAATACCGTGACGCATGGCGAGTATTTGACCCTTGTCTCAGCAGGAGGAAAACTGATAGGAGTGTTATTACGGTCAGATAATTTTAAATTTGGAGTGATTCCTTGACTTTGCGACTGACTGATTAGAAACAAATTTCCTTACCGACTTGCGTTGAAATAGATCATATTCACTACCATTTAGTGACAGAAAACTGTAATTGTGGTTGTAACCGATCAGATTTTTAATCCATCCCAAGTCGCAGCTAACAAGGCTGCCAAATTTGGATTTCGTCCCCCGTTCAATGGGAGAGTCATGTGATAGTTCGATGGGAACTTTTAAACAATGAAAGGAGGTGAAGTTATGAATTCTCCCTCCTTCTTTTTGGTTAAAAAAGACTCCAAACTAGGCAGGTTCTAAACATACTCGTTTTGGACGGGGCTGGATTTTCCCTTTTTTGGTTGTTTGTTGGTCTATAAGTGCCTGGGATGTGAAAGGTTAATGTGTGATCAATTTAATTACGTTCCGCTATCTCGGAGATAGTATAGCTTGCAGCTATTTTTAGCATGCGCTCGATGCACGCTTTGAACAGCAGAACGATCTTTTTCTTATGCGGTGGGAGAAAAAATAAAATCCAATATACCCATCCAGTGGATTTTTCTCCTTAGTGATTCCTTACAAAGTCAACTCAAATTGTGTGACAGGCGGCTGTAGCTCCCTTTGAATTCAGAAGTGTGGCTGTTAGATCCGTGGATTTAGGCAGAAGTTTTTGACCGGGCATTTCCCTTTCCGTTTGGCGTATTAGTGAAGGGCTATGCAGTCCCGAATTAACAAACGTTAATTAACCTGCCTTTTCAAAAACAAGGTGAGCATCAGTTGGGTTATCGCATGAGTAAAAACAACACTCAGTGGAGAGACGCTGGGAAGGGCGAATTTCGAAATTTGGAGCTAATAAATTAAAACGACAAAGAAACAACGAAGGCACAACAGAGAAAAACTGTGGCAGCGTATTGTCAAACATGGACAAAATGAGCATGGGTTCCAATAAACTGAAATTCGCTTTTCTCTTGGGCTCACAGAATTACCAAGTTAAACCTCATTTATTAGGCCTTCAATGTCGTTCAGAAATAACTTTTCTTGATAGTTCTGTGGCCGTGATTGCCATGTTTGGCATTTATAATGAGTCAGGCCGAGCTATTTATTTTTCAACAGTAAGGCACATGTGGGTGTTGCTAACTTAAAGGTGAGTTTTGGATAGTTGGCATGACTCTGCAAATTTATCATTTTCTAAAGCACGCGTTTGCCCTGAGCCTTTGCGGACCGTAGTTTTACAAATACATTTTTTTCGTGGAGAACTGCACGGAGCAACACGCGGTCCTGATTTATGACGTCACGAGAGTGCTTTGTGACAAGATTTCGTAACCTGGTTGAAACTAAAATTTCTCAATTCAATCAGTACCGGCTGACGTCTTGCAGCTGCAAGTACGACGCTCAGTAAACAGAAAATTGCACAATCATGCCTCAGGTTTCTGTTTTTAATACATTATCATTCATAGCCATTAAGTGCCATGAATGGAAAATATTTTTTGACGTAATGATGAAATGGTAGCTTTCAAAACATTTGTGACTAACGTAATTTTCCACAATTTCTACGTCTGCAATTGCAAATCATAGCTGAAACGACACTGAATCGTGTTAGGCAAGAGCTTAGTACGTGCGTCATGGAAATACAGTGTGCATGTCGGCAGTAATCGGTTTTGTTCCGGCCGCCGGGTTCGTCTCCGGGTTTGCCCCTTGATTCGAGTCATCGAGCCGGTATCATTTTCACAAGGAATCCCCCATATATTTCGACTTCACAGATTCGCTATTTTTATTCGTTTTCCAGTACACGACATTCTGGTAGCTGAAATCCTCGTTTTTTCCATGCGAATCGGTAATGGTGCCGGTAGGTATTTTTCCGATTGCACCCTGAACGAACAGTGGAAACATTTTGGATGATTCGAGGATATATAGCAAAAATAAAATAAAGCGAAATCCAATTACATAAAATGAACGATGTAGTTATCTCTTTTCATATTCTAGAGTGTTCGTTTTATTTCGACGTTCTGACTGTATTATGCCTGAAAATGAAATTGCTAGGTGTAGACCAACTATTTGTTTACTTTTTTCTCGAATTTGAATATCACAGTGTAATTAGCTAAATATTTCTCATTCATACAGATCAAAATATGGCTTGAAATCTTGCCAGCTTTATGAGGAAAGATCTTGTTGTTAATATTCAGTGTAGCAGGTATCGGGTGCAAGCTTAAACGGGCGTGGTATGAATTTTTATTTGCGAAATAACATTAAATAAAACTCCGCCATCTGTCAAATGGAAGCGACGCGCTTCAGTGCTGATAGCTTATGTATAATTTACATTAATTTTATGAAGGCCGTCACGCACGATTTGTTTCCAGAACGTTCACGCATGTTGACGCGAGCGGCTGAATCTCGCTTGAAACCGAAAGAAAACCGGACAGAACTGGCCAAATGCGAACAGAATCAAATCGAAAGACGAATATCCAAAGTTTGACATCGCTTCATACAAAGAAACAGAACACAGATTTTGATTGTGACTGCTGGGATCTTCTGGCCGTTCTGGGCCCTTGTTCGAGCATGTTTATTTGTTATTGCCATAGTAACAACGGGATAAACTATTCCTCTGATTGGTCGGCTGTAATCCGATGACGACATACTCGCGGACTAATTTTGGAAACAAACGTAATATTGGCATAATTATCACAGTGCTGCCGATAACATATAACCGAGTTCAACGGGGCTTTCCCAGAAATAGAAGTGACTCAACCAAGCCATACCAGGGATTGACCAGGCATTGGATTAGGCATCGAACAAAGGATTATTTTGGCGCGTGCTCAATTTTTGCCCACGTGCTTTGGATTGAATAAAAAAGCAGATCGACAATGTTGATGAGACATTTGACTTTACCACTGCCTATGGACACAAACTCGACCGACGAAAGAAATATCTTGGCGGGAGGAGCTAACATGCCAGTTCCTTATCATTTGGACGAATCCGACAGTGACTCAATAGTAAGCACAATAATGATTTCATCTTCTATTTTGTTTTCCTCTGCTGTGTTTAGAATTCAACGACAACTTTACACTCCTCAGTTTGACGCGCTCATATACGCACATAATTTTAATTTATAATGTCTCTGTATTGGCTAATGTCACGTCAGCCCGAAAAATTTTCCATCTGGTTTTCCATTGTTTACAACCAGTTTCAGGTAAAATGTGATGATTCATATGTTATCTCGTAGATTACAGAGCTGATTTATCTTTTTTTGAGCCAGAATAACGCTGAATCAACCGATTAGTAGCTTGGTTTCTGATTACGGTTATGCAATGAAAAGATTCCCAATTTACCTGACTCGGCAATTGCCATTTGCGTACACATAACTATGGGAATAATCACCCAAACTAAATTTCGTTCTTTTAAACATCGCTGGATCAAAGTCTGGAACGATACAAGAATTTGGTCTACACTGATCAAATAAAATATAATCACTTCTGAATTGTAACGTAAAATTTGCTCGTTAGTATGTAGCTTCTAACAAAAAAAATTATGCACGATTCTTGTTTGTTAGATGCTTCAAGCTCAAGATGAAGCAGAAAATGTTGAGCGAATATTTTCTTTTTTTTTTTTGTAATCTGATAATCAGGTTTCAAGCGAAGATGCGAGTTATACCGAACTTTTGAACGCACCAGTGCCCATGACAAGCAGCGGACCGAAGGAGGAGATAAAGATGGGACTTCGAAATGCCATACGATCGAGACGAGTTGCCCAAGGTCTTGATGGAATGCCTTCTATAGAGCCAAAAAGACCAAAAATTGAAACGGTAAGCCGGCGAAATTTCAACATAAGCGAAATATTTTTCATAGCGATCGTATCATTATTTCAAATTTAACGTTGTTATCTTGTGGTTTTCGTCATAAGTGGTGGTTTACATGCCTTTCGAGGTCGCGCATTTATAATGAGCTGTTTGCATCTTTTGTCTTCAGCTTTCCTTAGAAGAAGTGGAAAAGAGAAGGATCCGAAGGGAACGAAACAAAGTAGCGGCTTTTAAATGTAGGCAACGAAGGAAGGAACACATGCAGAAGTTACAAGACGTAAGTGATTTATTTTTACATCAGTGAATAATATATTTGCATGAAATACATGTAAATCATATTCAACTTTGCGACATCGATGTGTCACGCTGAAACCATCTCACGTCGCGCACGTCACATGACAGGCATATGTGAAACGCCACTTCCGGTTTTTGCCGGAAGCCAAATAACGCTTGGCTCTACTTCATGTAAACGTGGGCGTGTAGTCTTCTTTAATGTGGCGGATGGGCGCTGCCAATTAATGCACAATGAGCGTTTCCGCGGGGTTGCCGAGGCCAATAACTAAAGAATATTATCTAGGACGGAAATTTAGCCTTTCAATGAAAAAGAAAGCTATTAGTCAACATCGAAGACAATGAACATCACGTTTATTGCCTGAAAAGTAGGCATACGTGGTTTAACTCATCCAAGTATTTCCGACTTGTTTGCTTAATAATTAAACCTTGCTGTAGAAAAGACAGGTCGTACTTAATTACAGTGGGTCTGGCCCTTTCAAATGCAAATTCAGGCGTTTAGAACAGTGATGGGTGGAAAATGTGAAAACAAATATGAAAGAATTACAAGCCATTTATGTTGAGCTCTGTAAATAAGTGTTTTTCTCTTTCTCTCTTGTTAGGAAAGCGACGAGTTGAACAATGAAAACAGTGCTCTGGAGAGAGAATTAGCTGCGTTAAGAGCGCAAAAAGAACAGTTGGAGAGCATGTTTGAAATGCACAAATGTATCATGAAGGAAATTAAAACAAAAGAAACGAAACCCTTAGAAGTCCTGAACGAAGCCAAGTCGCAAGCATGTTCAGCGGAAGTCCAATCTACGACTCCTCCAAGCTCACCGGATTCTTTGAAAGTTTGAATATTTAATCTTGAATCACGTTGCAGTGGCCATGGAATCTTTTCAGGTCCTCATGTTACCCAGTTCAAATGAGCTGTGAAAGTTTACGTTTGAGGTGCTTTAGTCCAACAAGCCAAGTGCAGGACAAACTTAGAATGTTAACGATTATGTGTTACAAAGTTGCCTGAGAAAGACGTATACGCTATGGACAAAGAAAGTAAGACAGTTGACGCTTAAGATTGTGGTTAAAAGAGTCGAGTTTCACTAAATTTATCGTTGTACAAGAAACAATTTAAGACGTTATGGGAAATTAACAGATAAACATAGAAAACATAGTTTACAGGTGAGATCAGTTCGAGTTCAGATTATTTCAGTTACTTAAACGCAGAGAGAAAAAAAGTAATATATTCAGTTTGTAATAGTTTCGTTCCCTATAGATATTTTAATGTATCTGCTTATTGTAAGGTTCCAATTCCTTCTAGCATCCCTTGCTTTCGATTTGTCTAAGGGAAAACTCACTTACATTTGACTGACGATAACCTAATTTTATGATTTAATTTCAAATTAAGGTTTTTCGTTTCGCTGTCCGCTCTGGATGGTCACAAGTCATTCGGGGGATAAATAGAGATAAAGGACTGTTCATTATTTCCATTCTCCGTCATCACAAATTTCCATTATTCAATAGTATTCCATTCAAGAAAAAAACATAATTCCTTGTGAGAAAATGCGGACGATTTCTAAGAAAATTTCGTTATAACGTTTACTCACAAATACTAAAACCATTACGCCATTATTCCAGCGCCACTGAAAATTTTCGTTTATCCTATTGCATCATTGCTCTTCATCCCCCGAAATTCGTGAACTGACAGAAGACAGAAAGATCGAAAAACATATTAGGGATACTTAGAACTGAGTCCAAACAAACCTTCAGCTCACTTTCGGAATTGTTTGAGTTCATGAAAATTGTGATCAATACTTCAAAAGTTAGTTGAGTGAATGTACTGCGCAGGCCAACTAAGTAAGTTTTGAATGTCGTCAAATCCGTTTACGAACTGAACGGTTTGGCACTCGATTCACAGAGTCATCTTTCTGTAAAAAAAAAAAAAAAAAGTTGAAGATTGCAGTCAGTCAAGATAAAAAGGCATTCGAAAGAATTAAAGCCCTTCGAATAGTTTTGGCATGACTTGATTTTCTTATAGTGTAACTTATACAATGTATTTATTGCGGTACTGATATTTCACTGACAAATGCCTCACCGGTTCTAAGACGTCTCAGTAGCGAAGGATACCCTTAAACATAGTAACTTATTGTACTTGTAAATATATAAGATTCTTCCCCTACGTTTGGGGGTTGTCTTCTACAGTTGCGTCCTGACGTGGAAAAGTCAGTTTCAGTTCTTTAATATTCAATATCACTCGTACAATTTATTGAAGAGTGCCAAATTGTTTAACTTGTTAGTAAAATGGAAGAATAAATTAATAGTACTATGACGATACCACTGTATTTGTTCAGTTGCAGGTCATAACCCGCGTATATCTGATAAAATATTCTTTATACTCCCAGCCTCCCTCGAAAACTAAGGAGAGAGAGAGAAAAAAAAGAGAAATTGGTTTATTCTAGAAAGGAATGTTTGACACAAGATATCATACCCCATTTACTGTCGACAGAAAAAAAAACGGGTTTGCTCTGTGCTTATGCGAACTGACAGAAGTCCGAAATAAGTAAGAGTCATTTTCTCTACGTGACCTGGTATGTTCAATTTTTTTTTCGCATAAGTCTTCGTAACTCGTTTGTTCTAAGTAATTTTATTATTTTTGAATTAAGTTTTGGAAGTGGCATTTCTAGGAAAAGTAGGAATTATCAAGTTAATCTCGTGGGTTTTTTTGTCCTTTCAGCTCCGTGACAGAAACACCGCAATTCTTTCTGTGTTAGACAACCTTGCTTTTTCACGTACAAGACTGCTTATTTAGTTTCGACATCCCGTGCAGTAACACTTATTCAGCCGGGACGGTAACATTAAACTGTTTTCATCGTGAGGCGGTAACTCTAGCTACAAGCCATGTTGGTTCCATTTCCGCAACTCTTCTGTTTGAGTGTGCATGTTATTTTGCCGGTACACCGTAACCCGTTGGCTTTCCTTCAACTTAAGGCATGTTTTGCTTAATATCGATAATTGGCTCGTTACACTGAGACCTTGCTGAATTGATAGAAGGCTAAAATTATTAATGGTCTTGGGAAGCCAAGGCGGACTTTCAAGGCGGACACCATTGATCATTATTCCGGACCGAAATGAAGATACTACATTTTTGTATGTGACCTTTTCCGTAAGTCCCGTAGAGTACGCGCCTCTTTGGAAAAACGTTTGGCAGGAAATCGTACATGCCCCGCTAACTCACGACATGACGGTTCAGGCCATTTATTCTGCGTATTGTTTAGGGTCTTTTCTCTCTTTTACAAAACGATCCGTTTTTCGTGCCGTCAATTTGAAACTTTTCTAGTAAACCACAGTGCCATCAAGGCGTGCATGAATCATCTACTCCCCATGCAGTCAAATTTGCCAAGGGAAAGCTGTTGGTTAATACGCTCGTGTGACGCTAACTTCGGAGAAAAAAGGGAAGATCTTAAATTCATCCTTTCAGAGTAAATTAGATGGACTCATCAAACTCTTCTCCAAGTTTCGATCCCCCACACGTACCATACTTTACCATAGGCTGCACGTACAATTTGCTGCAAGGACAAAAACCTGATCGTGCATATTGGCACGTTTTCTTATCATTTTTTCCTTCTAAAACGCACTGCGTAAACCGGACGTATGTGAAAGTACGGAGACTCGAAAACACTACTTTAATTCAGTACAACTTGTTCCGTTGCTGGATCGTCGTCCTTTCACAAACCTCCAATTTTGAATTTTGCTCTATCACGGTTTTCTAATGCAAATCCAAATATATACTCCAGAATGTACCGGTGGTGTACATTTATAGTTTAATGTAAAACCCTCGTTCTTACGGTAAACCAAAGGCTATTATCCTGATTTTCCAATTGAATCTTGAACTGAATTCAATCGAATGATTGTTCTTTAATCTTAGTTTCTATTTGGCGAAATTTCAAACGTTTTTTTTCAGTTTTCTTCGTTCAGTTCTTGGTTCTAATCACACAAACAGTAGGCTATTATTCCATGATCGAAGGTACAAAGTTCGCGACCCCCGGAAGTTCGAAGTTCAACATCAGTTTTAATTTACGAAGCATTACGGTTGAGAAAAGGACATGCTAGTGAGCTGTAACATCAAATCACGTAAAAGGCTTCTTTGAAGAATTTACCATAGCAAACGTTTTTTCATTTATGTAATAACATTACACTGAGCTGGTTTTGTCACGACAACGCTGTTTTGCTAAGTTGTTTTTTTTTCATTTAAGAAAAAACACTGCACGGAATTCGCAAACAAGCATTGTTATGACGTAATTGTATACTTTTTTTGTCTTTGTTTTGCTTAGCTGACATTTTTCCTTTTAAGAGCTAACCCTGCATGGAATGAGGAAACTAGCATTGTTATGCCCTGTTTTATGACTCAATTATATGCTGTTTTTGTCACGATAACTCTGTGTTGCTTAGCTGAAATGTTCCCTTTTAATTTAAGAGGTAACCCTGCATGGAATGGGGAATTAGTATTGTTATGTCCTGTTTATGACTCAATTATATACTGTTTTTGTCATGATAACACTGTTTTGCTTAGTTGACATGTTTTTATTTAAACGAAAACAAAAAAATAGAAAACTCTGCATGGAGTGAGGTTGTAATGCCGATTCATTGTTCGTCTATTGCAGTCTTGCATTCGTTCGTTATAGAGTTCTAAAGTGATGACGTTACAAAAATATGATGTCATATTCTTATAGAGCATGCTAAAAGACGTCCTCATCCCAAAAATTAGCTTCGAATTGCAATTCCCGGTGGAGATATAAGAGATCAAAGTTTGATGGCATTCTATACAAACCCTTCAAAATTTATTTCTGTTCCTTCAGTTTAGAACAGACTCAAAATTAGAGAGATTTATATGGGGCAGTATCAAATTTCAATCCTTCATATTTCAGCTAGGAATTACAATTAAGAGTTAAGTTTTGGCAAGGAACCTTTTTTAAGGATACTCCATTCGAAAATGGCGCCCGATCCCATAATTTCACAGATTTAATTTTTTGTGACGTCACACTTTAGAACTATAAACAGGACGAACAAAGTAATAAGAGGAAAAACATTTCATGATGATTCTTAACAGTGTACGCCCTTTCCTTTTGAGTGGTCACAATACAGTGTAAATAAGAATTTTAATGAACACTATAAGAAGTAGAACTATTGTTTTCTGCCGTTTTCTTTTCTACCAAAAATAGGGTATCCCATGAATGGCACAGGAAGCTTGCGTGACATCAACAGGAAGTAGCTCTGTACAGTGGAACCTCGATTTAACAAACCTATCAAACAACGTTCTTCAACCCCAAACTAGTAAATCATAGGAAAAGAACCTCAATATAATGAACCCTCAATATAGCGAGCCAGTTTCAACAGTCCCTTGGTACTTCGTTAAATCGAAGTTTTACTCTCAAGATACAGCTTTCAATTGATCAGTCACAGCAAACATTTGACAGGACAACCACTTTGTTTGACTCGGTTTTCAACCTCAAACGTCGGACTCGCTTTATGAATCCGACAATGAACTTGGCCAAAAGAAATTGCTTCCAGCTTTGATATCAGGCTGAATAGTCTTCACTTCAAAGATCACTTTTTAGGATTTTGTTCAGGAAAATCACAGGTTTAGATGCTTACACTGAACGCACCAATGAAGTCGTTACCTTTACTAAGCTATACGGTTGATAGTACCGGCGATCAGATTTTTCTGCTATGACCACGAAGAAAAACATAGTTCTTTTTTGAAAACTGGAAGCTACTTTGTTGTCGACGGCTTCATTTTTTATCATTTGTAGTCGATAACTTGATTTACACACGACAAAAACTGTGACGGAGATGTTTTGTCATCGATAACTTTTCGGTTATCGACATCTAAGAAGTTATCGATAACAATTTCCCTCGCCTGTTGATGCCCCTATAAGCAGAATAAATAAATAGCGTAGCCATAACTTACGTCGTATTTGCTTTCACATCCGAATGGTCATGGACGGCTTTTTGACAAAGAGCAGGCAGGAAAAATCATTCAGTGAAACAAGGGGACTGTGTGAGTCAGTATAACACGATAGTTATATCGCTTTTATTTGAATCATGATCAACTTTAAACATGATAGGATTCTAATCAAAAGACTAAATGACGATTTCTAAAATTTTATCGCATGATCCAGGGTTAGATTTTTGCAGTGATGAAGATTTTTAAAATTAGGTATTTACGAAACAAAAATAATGACGTAACTGTGCCACTTCAAAGGAAGTTGCTGGAACAATTCTTGAAATATTTCCAGTGAACCCACCTTAGAAAACATTCTGTCAATGGAAATTTAAAAATTTGAAAACAGTTTTAGAATCTTAAAAATACCATGTTACCATCAGTTCTTCCGCATTTTTGTTTTCAGAAAATACTGAATAACATCATTTATGAGAGATACCTGCACGATATTCCGCCCAAATAGTGCATTTTCCTCTATTCTGTGAGCACTCAAATAAAGCCAAATTTAGAAACAACTAAAGCCATTGCAAACGTCATATCATAACTATTATTTACTAAAATTCCAACTTTTCAATTACGAAAGTCCGTACGAAAAACTAAAGTCATCATTTTTCTCGTACAAAACTAGGCAAAATTGGAGTGATTTTTAATGTTTGTGTCTCCCACAAACTCGGCGAATTTGTGTAAATTCCATGATCTTTGTTCTGCAACCGACGACGCAATGTCCAAATGATATGCAGTCACAGTTGCATCTAAGATGTCTCAGTTTCCAAGCGGTTATAAAATGCTAAGGAACTAGTTCGCTTGTCAGCGCTGAAAACTGAACTGAGAACAAATCAGTAAAAGGAGTAGGCAGGACCATTAACGGTGATTATCCGGCAACAAACGCATTTTCTGTCATTAGTAATTGCATGAAAACAGATTGATTGGTGATAAAACGTCTGGGAACAGCAAAGTGTTAGATTTAGATGTCGGTGGAATTCAAAACAAATTTGAACTATTGGACTATTGAACTAGACAGCGATTGTATGTCCTTTCCCAAAGTCTGAAGTCTGAATTCTGAAGTCTGAAGTCTGCAGTCTTAATTTTACGGCTTGGCTTTCGGAACACGTCAGCTTTCGGAACAAGAGGAGCGGTCTGCACTGAGCGGAGCGTATATAAAATCATTTCATGTAGCTGAAACAAACAGTCTGCGAGTGGTCTTAACGCTTCATCCGTTTTTTTCCTCGGCCTTCAGCAAACAGAAAATTCTTACGGTCAGCAAAAATAATTCTGAGACACTGGGTGAGAGGAAATTTCAAATAAAAATCGGAGGAAGCGATCGAATACAATTGAATTAGCAGAGCCCTGACAAGAAGCACTGATGCTTAAATGTATTGATGTGTCACTCTTATTCGACGGAAAGCCAGATTCAGTCTTTCAACCCAGATCCTAATTGTACAAAAACCGGGTACTTCGCGAGGAAACACAAACACCCTTGTATTCAGTCTCTGAATCCTACGCTGAAACGGGAACCAAAATTAACTTTTAAACATAAGTGTTACAAGGAATTCACAGATCGTGGGCTTCGAATATTCAGTGTTAAATCGACAACTAACGAAAGCGGGGGTAAATTTCTGAACAAATAGTACTCTTTTTGCCTTTCAAACATTGCAGAGAGGCCACGCTTCAATTTTCAATCTTACTGACGAATTTGATAAAGCTATGAAAGATTCACAAAGAAATCAATTTCGTATGAAACACTTCTGATAACCTGTGACTCCTTTCAAAGTGTGGAGCGAGAAGTGCGTGATTTACTTTCAGTCGAGCTTTGACTATACCTGAAACATGGCTGCATGGCTGGCTGAATAAACTGTTCATTTCTCTTAAAACCGTTACCTTTCATTTTAGTTTGAATTTTTTATACTCTATGCATAAAACGTAAATCTGGAATTGAACAAACAAATGAGTTAATTTCGATTTTCGCAACGGAGTCAAGCGAAAGTTATTAAGCAGTACATTCGAGGTGACGTTTACTCAAACAGTAGATTTCAAACCGCATGGTTTCTTTGCCAAGAATTTGGGGAGGGAAGATACAGTCGTCAAGTTAAAAGGATTGGAGATCTAGATTGTTTCATCATCCTCAATGAGAGATAAATGGACCCAAACCACAAGCTTTTTAATTAATTCGAATACTTTACTTAAATTTGAACTGTCGAACTGCCGATAAGAAATGTTACTCCTAAAAGTTAGCCTTTAGACGTTCCTTCGGCAGCCTGCGACCAGTCTGCGTTTTCTCTCATTTTTGCTGCGGTCATTTAAGGAAATGAAGAAATGAAAGCTATCTTGTGGGGGTATCTCGTTCCGGTATGTTGATAAAACATGATTATTTTTTTATGAATTCCGGTTCGAATGTGCGTTTTTGAGGCGTTTATGGGTGAATAGAAAGTAAAATTGCTTCTGGAAAAATCTTTGTTTTGCAATTCCGTTTGTGTATGTGGACACATAAGGAAACAAGACAAATCTCGGTAAAACGATTAATCTCTTATGTTTTGTGGACTACATTATTAACAAAGTATGAAAAAATATAAGATTTCATCGCCTTGAGGGACCTGGAATTCGTTGTAGAATGATTATGATCCAAAGACTAATGCTTTCCTGGGTTGCCGATTGACATGCAGCTCCGCAGTTGTAACTCTACTTTTAGTATGTGACTGAAGCTGCACGTTTGGACATTAAAAAAAAAATGAATAAATTCAAATAATATTTTTTTGTTCGTTTACTCATCCTGTTCGGGGAGGTGGGTGGGAGGAGAGGGAAGGGGGAGGGAAGCCTGGGGAGGGTACTTTTCAGGCATGCCGGACTAAGCGTGAATACATTACAATTGAGAGAAGAAATTAATCAACATTCTTAAAGCAAATAGTTTCCCTCGCAGTATAGTATTGCACAGAAATATGCTTAATATGTCTGATCTGACCACGAAGGGTAGATCACTATTTTGCTTACGTCAGGCTTGTGGCTATGTTTACCAAAAATTTAAAGAATGTGACTGCACAAACATGAACATTCTTTAAATTCATGCTGTTATGCCCATCTGCTGACGCAATGTTATTACATACGGAGAACTTCTGCAATGAAACAAACTCCATCAAAGATAAACGTGATTGAAAACTAAATATCAGAATATATCTTGAACTAACGCCGTCTATGCTAAAAATATCGAGGCTTCATATTTTTTCCTGGAATGCATGCTTAGCTGCTTCAATCCTTTCTAGAAGTTTCGAATTCTGATCCACATATTTTAAGAAATATTGCGGCTAGATTCAGAAAAAGGGTTGGAATGTTGAAAGTACGGAATAGATTTCGTTCAACTGTTGTACTCGCAGTTCAGCAAGAGCTTTTCTGATCACGTTAACAGCTGTTTGCTAAGCTTAGTATACATGTTACCTTAAAGTACCAACAAGGAAAAGAAGTGATTTAACTGTTTTAACTAGTTTCGTGTTCTACGAAAGTCAGTTAGGTATCCATGCGATAACGCAATGGCTATGATGAAAGGAAAACTTTGAAAATTTTCAAAGGCGCCATTCATATTATTTTGTTTAACCCTTTAAATCTCAGGTATCCTTGCTCTTTTTTCAGAAGTATAAGAGGTTCATTACAATATCTCCGGTTTTAATGTACTGGAGCTCAGGTTTAGTTGTCACGTGACCCACATCGGCGGTTGATGTTTAATGAACCAGTTCACAAGCTCAAATCCGATAGGTTTATCGCTTTTTAAGTGTTTTTCGCGCAGCAGAAGCCCTTTGGCGAGCATCATTAAGCTGCGATAAGGGTGGACGCAAGCCTCTGAAAGAAAACAGAGGCGAGAGGCGCTTTCATGCTGACTGTGGCGCCAACAATAGCGATGTTTTCTAGTAAACATGGCGGTTCACGAGTAAAGGTGTCTTTCTGGTCGTTCTGTGGAAGGATTCCAGGACCTACCCAGGCAATTTAAGTAAGTTTTGAATAGCAAAAATTTCAATCGATGTGATATTTTGCTGGTAGGACTGGGTGGTCCGACACCATAACCGAAAATTCTGTAAATTTGGAATCGAGAGAGTTCTATGCTAGTGTTATGGCGAATTTATCCAGAACTCTTTTCTGACACCAACGAGACAGAATGAGATACGCGAGACTGGCTCTCAAGAAATTACTGAAGCACGGCCAGCAGAAAACGTGAGAACAAATCTTGCATCCGGATACCAAGGTCTGGCCTGAAGGTTTGCTGCTGAACTAGATTTTTGATCAAGATTTTTCATTAAAAAGTTGACGACAAAGAAGTGTACTTTTTGGTGTTGCTCTTTGAGCAAAAAAGTAGCCTTTTGGGATTTGTATTTCAATAAATCAATGCTGACTTGACCGGGAAACCTCAAGTTGAATTGCTTTTGCGGCTTGCTCTGATGTCGTGAACAAGATGTCGCGCCAACCAAGTCTTGGTAAATTTGGCTTTCCCAGCCTAGTCCCTTGGCGTTCCCTCTTGCCCCCTTGTCCGCGCGGAATTTGGGAAGGAGTGCGCGAGAGAACGCCTAGCAAATACTGCCAAAATACCCCTGATTTTATAGCACCTGGTTGAACTTTACTACTAATTTCCACGCCGTATGCTGTGAAAGCTTCCCGCCGATGCGACAATCCAGGATAACGGAAGTGTCCACAAACGACGGTGGTTCTAACTTTGTGGAATAACCTTTTTAGTCCAGTATTTTGCATTGTTTTTCCGTTCAAAGTTCTGTCTAAAGTTACATATATTAAGCCGCACATGTTTTTTCCTGAGCACAATTTTTGTAGAACAGAGTGGGAGACCGAGTGAGATGTGGAGCCTGCCACCCATACTTTATGTAGCAACCTCAAAGGTATATCATTATGGTAATGTACGGTCTATCTGGCAGCCCGGGTATGTTCTTAACATGTTCTTAAAACTTTGGCTAATCTCAGCCTCAACATTCTTATACAAAAAGTTCTAAAAAAAGAGCGCATGCCCACTCATAACCTGGCACATTGACCCATCAGAGTTGAGTACTATCATTTAAACCCACACATGTACAGTTGCCTAAAGTACAGGAGGAAACCGCTCTTCAATTATGTGTTATTGCCGAAAAAAAATGTTTTTGCATCAACGTTTTGAAGAGTAACAGATGACAATGATTATTAATGATGGTAAGGTGTAATATGCCCGTGAGAATGATGATATCTAGTCGCTTGGCAACGGGCGAAGGGACAACTGAAAAGAAATCAGAGTCCCAGGCAGGAATCGAACCTACAACCTCCGTAACACCGGTCGGATGCTCTAACCACTGAGCTACAGGAACCCCTGGTGAGCTAGGTTGTTTATCTAGGTTCTTATACAAAGTGTCCCACTATGGTCTGCGGGCTCGACAATGTAAATGCTATTCAGACATGATAATGATTATTAATGATGGTAAGGTGTAATATGCCCGTGAGAATGATGATATCTAGTAACAGATGACGTTTTGCTGAATTCATCTCGCTAAATTGCATAGCGGTCACGTCCGACCAATAATGGAAAGTTTTATAAAAAAAATAGAATTATTTCCTGCTTAAAATTATTTTAATCGGGAGGAAAGTGCCCAAACCTGGATCCATACGGTTCAGGCTTTGCCCTTCTTCAGTGGATTGATTTCTGTTATGAACTTCCCGAGGACATCGAAGTTTACTTCATTTCCAGAAAACAAAAACAAGAGACTTAACCATTACTTACTTTACTTTTATTGTATTTCGCACTATTCACACTTGGTTTACTTGTTAGCTCCGTGACAATTATATAGCAAATGGTCTTAAAAGAAGGAAAAATAAGTATAATACAGCCAAAGAACAACCGAAGTGTACACAGGGACTGGATCAGAGTAGCCATTGGTCTTCGGGCGGTTCACCACCATGTTCAATCTAAATGCGGCTACAAAAGACAAATACAACAAGTACACAATTACGTAATTACATTGATTGAATTTGTGTGTGTGAAATGACCCACTTACAAGCAGATGCCAAGATCTGTTCATTTTCCTATTAAAAAGCTACGGTCTACTGCAGTTCAAATTCGCTTAAATGAGAAAGCAGGAAGACCCTGGGAATGACGTTGCTTACTAATGGGCAGTAAGAACCTAAACCTAGGTAAAGAATGTTGTACATTTTGTCTGTGCTTGGCAAAGGGGAGGCCCCATTGTTTTCCTTTTGGAGGGGGGGGGGGGGGAGGTGGGGAGAGTCTAAGTATCCCGTATCCTATTAAGTTTTGGCCTAAATATCCCATATCCTGTTAATTCCTATTGTTTGTATCCTTAACTTTGATGCTCGAAATCCCGGGATCTCTTCATTAAATCTCCCGTATCCCGTGAATTTCCCCACCAAATACCCCCTATTCCGGCCTTATCCATATAATTTTTACCTGAATATCCCCTATTCCGGCGATAACTCTAATGAGGCCTCAAAAGGGGATTGACCATCACGTAGAATACATAAATGGAATGCCAAATTTAAAACAATTGGAGTACAAATTCCCACTGAAGGAACAAGGAGTGCCAAATATTCATCGGGAAAAACCCGTTTTTAATTTATCCTTTCACTTTGACCTATTCCCTTCGAATTTTGCTCATGTTTGCCTTTTTTTTGTTATTCCATGTTGTATTCCTTTCGTAATTGACGTTATCTTTTCAATTTCTAACTACCTATAATTTTGTACACGGCTCTATTATAAATTGCTGTAATTTTTTCTCAACTGAAGAGGAATGAGAAGCAGCGTAGTACAATCAAACATGTCCCTTTTAAAAATGATGATTGTTGTATTTTTTCTCAAAATTTTACCATAATAAGTGTTAGAGGATGAGCACGAAACAGGCGTTTTCCCGTTATGCTTGAAATGGGTAATCGCCAATCAAATTTGTATTTTTTTGAAACGGTCTTTGCAGGAAGTAGCTGTTACAAGGTGAGACCAAATTAAGCCGCAACGCATTTATACAAAACCTTATAGGGCTTGAAGCAATGCTATTGTCGCTTAGTCCGTATGTATATTAGTAACACTAGGCGGTAGGTTAACAGTGTATCACTTGTTGACGTTGCTAACATTTAAGAAAGCGTTTGAAAGCATCCATATTGATCGTAGCTTCAGGAGACGTACAGCCTTCAGTGCCAATGGCTCAAGATTTTCCTTGGCCTAACGGGCGTTTTCATGATCAGTTCAGTGTACTGATTCAGTCATCACTTCTGCCGAAGACACCAGCGTTCGACGACAATGGACGAATCAAAGTAAACATAGAGCAAGGGGACATTGCAGGAGATTCCGTCTGCTTTTCAGGCCAAACTAGCTCAAAATTTCGAGTCAGTTTAGGTAACTCTCCGCCATTAGAACATGTGTATAAAACTGGTCTGCCAGCTGCTGGGACTCATCACACAGTGTTTATTAAAGAATCTGAGCACAAAGGCCACGAAGAATTAGCAAAAGCCGAGAAGAAGAAAATAATGAATAAACTGAGGAAACGAATCTTGGAAAAGCGTCCAGATCTGGAAAAATATCTCATTTTGTTACAAAGAAGCAGCGCCATGGAGCGCCAAGGATTACGTCGTCCGAAACGCACCAAAGAGGTACGAATTAGGTTAAGAAGAGTGCGAGCTAAGAAAAGCCATACTGTAACAGGTAATAGCGTTGACTTTGCCGCCTGCAAGCAATTGTCTGAGGTAAAATGAATGAACCGAATTTTGTTCAGTAAAAGATCGTAAAGGAAACAGGGGCACCCAACCAGCAAATTAAGAAAGAAAACCTTTGAGGGATATTTCTAGGCTCCTTGTATTGTTTAAAGACCGTTTTAAGAGTTGTTTTAATCAGCTAGTAAAATTTGATCTGTTCGGATTTCTTAGCTGAAAATTGAAGTGCCCGAAAATTTTAGGGAATGAAATCTTCATATCAGAACTTGCTAGCTGAATGTTACCTTCGAAGAACTTCTCTGCGAACTGTTTACTTACCCGAAAATGCTAAGCGACCTTTTTAAGAGCGAAAAATTTCAAAAATATCCCTTCCGAAAATCTAAGGGACTGTTTTCCCCTGGATTTCCCTGGTTGCGAATCTTTTAGGTGATGTTTTAAATGAGAAATCAGTAACTTTTTGGCAATGCATTATCCGAAAGTCTTAGAACCAGTAGACTCTCCCGAACAGATATTTCATCGAAGTTTCTCGTTGGGTGCCCCTGAGGAAAACGAACGACTGTATGCTGAATAACATAATAAGCTGGCTTTGAATTTCAAATACAAAAGCATTTGAAGTTACAACATTGGGCTGTCACGGTACTATATAGCTTCACATTGTCTCATTATACTATTGATCCTGGGCCATAAGATGTCAGCATACTTCAATTACAAAGGTGGATTAAAAGAAAAAAATGAAATAAAAAACACCAACTTGAAGGTTGCAGTTGTGAAGTTTTCGGTGCGCTCGGCATGTTTTCGTGACGATTTTTATAACTTCGACACTCCTCCCTGACTTCTTCGAATCTGAAAGAAATTTCTGCCTTACTATTTTCGAATGGGCTATAGAGGGATTGATTATAAGCCTGTGGAAACGTTCCAAACATTGCTGGTCAGCAACATCTAGCTTTGTTGGGCTCAACTTGTGCAGTGATATACGAGGTAGAAAGGTTTATTTGCTCACAGTGCTGGGTGTTGTCGGCAGCAGCAAACAACTCCCAACATGATAAATAAACGGCGGGATCGGCGGGATCTACGAATAGGGGATCATTGTCAGTACCTGCCATAGGCAACTGGGCACCTACCCCTCCCCCAAACCAACATTATTGTTAACTTATAATAACTTGTTGGGGTAGGGGGGGGGGTAAGTGCGCTGTTGCCCAGATACTGACATTAACCCCAGGATACCTGCAAGTCTGCCGGCCTTGAAATACATTGGCTGGACTATGCTTACGCTATGAATTTCCATAATAGCATCGCAAAATTAAAATCACGATGATTAAAATAAAAATAAAAATTCCAACATTTGTTGTGATAGCATGAGATTTCAACTTCTGTTGGCTGTCATTAGAACCTGTTTACTTTGAGGGGACTGTTTAGCCGGTTTCCAAATGACCAGCGTAACTGAGCTGCTCTAGCCTCTGGCTTCTCTGTACTGTGACCTACTCTCATGATGTCACAGCAGCGTAAGTGTCAGTGTCCCAAAACATGGGAACGGTGGCCATACTGGTGTACAAGGCTACGCCTCTGAGAGTTGAACTTTTTTTGTTTCATAGAATTAATATGGCTGCTGGTCACGTGAGTAAAGACGATCCATTCGTTGAGGTGTTTATTCTGTAGACTGCCTCAAGACTTATACTGACCATGTCTACTCCCCCGAGTCCTCTGCCTAGACAGGATATCTCTTTTTTTTTTTTTTGTAAGTAATTAAAACAGATAGGTCGACAGTATTTGTTTTGGAAACTTATTGTAGCAGCAGATGCAACGTTTTCAAGTCCACGATATTTCTTAAGCATAAAATGCAGACTGTAGGTTGAAACTTTAAGATAAACAAAATAAAAGTTACGACAGGAATAAAGTAAAAAAGGAATTGCTCAAGGGAAATATATAGATTACTAGAAACGATAATAAATGATACTTACATTGTTATGGCTACGAAAAACTAGATATCGACGGCTTTTAGCGAAAACTGGATATAACCTAAGTGAAAAACTGCGCGTAGCGCAACTGCAAAGAAATACTGCCCAAACTTGCGAGAAAACTATCTAAGGATTATATATGGCAACACAACGAGACTAAATAAAGGTGTAAATGACTTTAAACGATAACAACTCGGAAAGAAACAATGAAATGTAAAACAAGAAACACTAATAAACAGACTACAAGAAATGATAATTTTGTTTACGAGGTCTAAGCCTGTTAAAACCTACAGTAAAATCTTTTGCTGAGAATTTTCATAAATTCTGACATTGTATTTTATGTGAGTCAGATAGCCTCGATTTCCCTGGCCAAAGCACGGCCAATTGGCCAGATAGCTGGATTTAAAGCTTGAAAATATAATGACTGCTCTTTTCTTACTGGTCGTTTTTCGAAACCGAGGGGCCGGCAGTTCCTTCCTGAATAATCGATTGGGCGCGAGTAAACTGCGAAACCTGAAGTGAGCGAGGGGTAGCTCCCCGTCTATGGTGGACTGAGGTGGTTACCCATCAAGGGTGGGGAGAGATGGCTCCCCGTGGAGTTAAGCCTTGCCCTCTCGACTACTTGGAAAGGCGTAACCTGCGATAAGGGGCTAGTTTCGTTTCGATGGCAAACCTAGAGTGCCGACGTTAGGGGACATAAGCACGTTGCTAAAATTAGGCCTCATTGTAGGTTAGGAAAGGTGGCGCTAGCAGTGCACTCAACAAAACGATATGTTTCAGGATACACGTGTGATTAGCACATGGTTAAACTGACAAGAGAGAACCTGGGAACGAGAACTGATTGTAGGTGTTAAGACCCAAGACGTCTTGCGGGTACCCGCACTGCAATCACACAAACATTCTTGTGGTTGTCACTGGTCCACTTTTGTTTCACGTTCAACAGCTGCAAGACGTTTGTTTCTTTGTTTAAAAAGATTATTCCATCCGCATTTCCGTGTTCTACACCGGGAGGAAATAGAGAGGAAGAAAATATTAGGTCATCGTCGCTTGCAATCTCGTAACCCTCTCATGGGGCAATTAATGTATCGCTAAACCGACCAATCAAAGAACAGTTGATCTTATCCAAGGACTGTTAGCACATCCAGCGGTGCGTTCATGGGACAACATCGTAGGAACGGTGTGGAAGTTGATTTTGGGCCTCCGTTTCACCCTTGACGGGGGCCTGGCAAAGAGAGAAATACCCATGGAAGCTAGAGTTCCCGTTGCACCGGATTTTGAAGAGGTAAGAACCCTCAATCACTGATAAGTAACAGTAAATGGTTGGCAAGGTACCAGGGCTCAGATCAAGCAATGTTCCCTAATCTTCAGCGAAGCTTATAAGATGAGTTTACTGTGGTTCCCCGTTAGCTCATTCTCGAATTACGACAGCATAAAGGCAGCGAAATATGATCCTCTCGTCTTCCAAAGCAATTGAAAAAGAGCTCGTTTATTTGGCAGGCGGGCGGTGCCAATTACACGGTTGACTTGATAATGTGTTCGATATTTGACAGGATGTTTTAAAGGAGTTAACGTCAGGTACCAGAAAAGATGTTTTCATCATTAATGATGTCCGTGAAGTTTGAAGTGAAGGACCAGCCAAGCCAGGCAAATTGCTGATTACAGCGTTTTGTGCAGCCTTCTCGAAACGTTTTCTCTCTGCGATTACTGTTTTTTATTCCGCAGACCTACACCCCAATGACGCATGGTCTCACTCCAGCGACAAAAGATTTTTCAGCGTATTTGGAATGCCCTCCGTCATCTAGCTTCAATTTGTTTGACATGCAAACAAAGCCTGAGATGAGATGTCATGGTGAGGATTGCGGAGAGGACGTGGACATGGACATGGAATACTTAATGGAAATGCCTTTGGGGAGTGAATGCGAAAATGGGAATGAATTGGTTTGTCTTACTTTGCACGCAAGTAATAAATAAGAGCTAGTATTAATTTCACTGGTTCTAAGAGAGTTAACACAAAAAATCATCGCAAAAATGAGAATCCCTTTAGAGAACATCACTAGCGTTAAATCTTTTCAGTTGCAAATGCTGAGAAAACTTGAGAAATGTTTTGGAAGAAGTTAGCTTGTTTGTACGGGTTTGTTTTGCAAAAGTTGCCTTCCGCACAAAAACACTGAATTGCCACCAGCTGGTCACGAAGATGGTAAAATTTTCCAATGATTTGAATACCTTCACAATAAACTTGACACAAGCTCGCCTATTTTTCTTTTATGGCAAGATACAACATTTTATCTGCGAGTTTAATTTTTCTTTGAAGTAGAATTTGAAATTTAAGAGAACTTAAAAGGTACTTTCCGATGAGCGCAAAGTTCAAAAGACCTTTTGCAACAGTTGGTCATGTGATCAACTTTTCATAACACGAATGCAATCCATTTAAGAGTAAATAGGCTACTTTTCGAAATATTAAATTCAGCTTGATCGGCGAGGCCCAGAGGACAAACAGTGGAAACGAATTCAGTGCGAGATATGTGAAAGATGATTAAATATTAATGTTTCATTTTCCTTTGTTTTGTCCTCTGGGCCTCGATATCAAGCTGAATTTTGTCGTTTGGAAAGTAACCTGGTTTATGCGGAGTAGAAAGAAAGACAGAGATTAGTTATCATGAAAGGTGTTTGTCATCGTGGTTTGAAATGATAGTTGAGCCGCTTAAAACTCAAAAAGAGAAACGCCTATGGCCGTTACAAGTATTTCATTGACGGGAACTGACACCCTTGCCATCCAGTCACAGTCTCTTTCCTTATTATCACAATAAAAACGATTATAAAATATTTTGTAACTAATCACAAATACAACACAGAGTCTGATCATGGGCGGGCGGCTCGTTTTTTGATGCCCGCTTTCGAATCCTTAGCCCTACTAGTCCTCGAGGACTAATCAAGGCCGGTTTTCACTAAATATAAGCATAAGCATAAGCATAAGTAGAAACATAAGAAGAACGGACACTCTTACTTGTCTTATGATGCTGTTTTCACCATGCACTCGGCATAAGCATAAGCATTTAAACACACGAAAAACGGAACTGTTCGTTTTTCTTGTGCTTAAGCTTATGCTTATCGTGTGAAGCGCGTTACTGGTGAAAACAGTATAAGACAAATAAGTGGGTTCGTTCCTCCTATGTTTCTGCTAATGCTTATGCTTATGCTTATGTCGCTGCTGTTTTCACTTACGCTTTTGCTTATGCTTATGCTTATGTTTATGCTTATGCGCTAGTGAAAACCCGTCTTATGGCACACCTAAAATACTTGTACATATAACACAAAGCATTCCTGCACGTACTCTTGTGTAATTAGCAAACCGTTACCAAATGTATATACAAATCTATTCCTTGTTAATTTTCCAATCTTTGAATTACCATAAAATCTCTTCCTTGTGGATCATTGCCTCTAAATCTTCCCCTAAAATTAATTTTCTAACGCTTTCTCATCTCGAGACAATACCTTCTATTTCTTATCTTTTCAAACTGCTAATATAATCTTGTCAAAATCTCAGACGAATCCACTGGCTGAACGGAGGAAGTGCGTCACAAAATATGGCTTTCTTTAATCCTACGCGATGTCTTCATGCCATAGTTTCTTAGTCGACGTCCACAACGACAACGAAATTTCAGCAGATTAGAAGATCTTACAATCCGAATATCTTTGTAGAGAACCTCCTGAACTTTATCACTTTTTGGTGCAATGAAAAGCTTCGTTTCGCGGACAATGTTTTCGCTTTTTTCAGCCAATCTTTCAGCCTTAGATATTCTGGGAAAGTATCGATTACCTGGCCTGAAGTGCCTTACTGATTGAACGGGAAAAGTTGCGTCTCAAGAATTGAACCAAAAACAAACACTCAAACAAAGAAGCAAAACTGAACCAATTGCAACCAATCCATCAGGCAGTCAACATTTAGTTCAAACAGCCAAAAACACACGCACAGAAATAGATTCTACTCTTTTGCGTCTGCGCTCTGGGCTAGGCCGAAGTGTCTTAGCTGGCCCATAGAGGTTTTCTCTCTAAACGCCACAAGTTACTGAAGGCGGTTTAAGTGGATTCTACTTAAAGGCTAGCATAGTGTGAGTGGGTATTCGGGAAGTCTGGTAACTAGGGGATAGGGAATGGGCAGGGAGGCCAGAGACTGTGTAACCAGATGTCTGTGCCGTTGATATTTTCTTTGACAGGTGACTGCTGACGAACAGGAACGAAGACGCATAAGAAGGGAAAGAAACAAAGTGGCCGCGTCTAAATGCCGGAAGAAAAGAAAAGAACACGTGAAAACGCTAGTCGAGGTAATAATCGAGGCGCAAATGACAACTTTAGGAGCTTCATCTATCTCCTGCTAGAACTGAGTTGCCTTTTCAGTCCTTTCAATGACAGTAGTTCCTGAAAAAAATAATGTTATTTAAATAACTGTTCGCCCTTAATTTGTAGTTGGACTTGCAGATACCACTCTGTGAGCACTTGTAGAATGACGTCGATAACATATATGTTTATGCATGGTTTATCCCGACTTTAGGCATCCGAGGAGCTCGAACTTCAAAACAATGATCTTCAGGGACAGATCAGCAAACTGCAGGCGGAAATTAAACAACTAGAGTTCATGCTGGACTCCCACAGCTGTTCAAAGTATTCTCAGAGTCAGCTGCAAGAAGACCAGGAACTCGAGATGAAGGTTAATCAGTAAGGGAGGGCGAAATAAACTGAAACAAACTCCATTATTGGGATTGTGATTACAGATAAAGAGGTGACTAGTGCGCTCTGGAGAGTAAAACCAATTCACGCGGTCTCAAGTTGTTCGCCTGATTTTTAACTTCAAATGCGGGAAGTCGTTGAGGAGCGTAACTGATCAAGCGTGGTTCCCCAGGCCATTGTGCCGCGAGAATATGAGGGGCGGCGAATGGTACCTCTAAAATCTTGGGTCTCGTAAACTTTTCATCCTATCTCGAAATCTCGACAGCCTTTGCGAAGAGTCTCGAAGTCTCGTTTATGGTTAATTTATTTCGGTCTCGAAGTCTTGCATGTTTTGATCTCGGTCTCGGATTTTCAAACAACGGTCTCGACGTCTCGGCAAGTCTTGGATTTTACCATTCGCCACCCCTATAAGTATATGTTGTGGTTCAATTTTATCCTTGGTTTAAATTTTATTTTCCTTTGTTTCACAAGGCTTATTATCATATTATCATACCTTAAAGATCTTAAAACAAACGAAAATAAAATCTAAACCAAAGATAAAATTGAATCAGATCATAGCAAATGATGTCGGAGAGTCCGTTCTACTATCAAGGACGAGTCATACGACCATAACAGAGCCAGATAATCCGCAATCCAGAATTAAAATGATAATTCGATACCTGCTTGAGTTATGAGGCATGTTTAAGTGGAGGACTCTCCCTTTGGGTTTAACATTTCCACCCAAACCTGAACTGCAAGTATTTCAGTCGATTCTAACTTTATTCTGCTTTTGCCACTGTTCCGGGATTATTATGGCTAAACCGACGGGTGTTCTCCTCTGCTCCCACTGATAACGAAATACGGGTTTGCCGAACATTAAGATTAGATGGTTTTTCTTTTATCTGTGCTCTATTTCTACCTTTTATGCTAAAAGAGAGTACGAGAAGTCTGTGGTTCAGTCAGGTAACCGTAGGTATTAATCCGAAAACCGTCAAGTTCTAATTCCAAAAACTTGGAAATAATTGTCAGAAGAACTATTTTTGGTGTCATTAAGAAGGACGTTTAATGCTTCCTTTCAGGAAGATCACAATTAACAACAACTTCCTTAGCAGTGTGGAAAACATAATAAAACTTAAAAAAATGTGGAGTACTCATTAATTCGGTGGTAGAATCCTTGACTAATTCATATTTGTGGTTGTTGAACATAGCGTTTTGTTGTAAATGGCATATTTTAGCGCCAGTTAATATGAATGTGTTTATTAGCTTTAGTTGCTAAAAATGACACTCGTATAGTGCGTACTAAGTGAAAGAATTAAAGATAGATACATTATATATAGTATTTTGCCAGGCTTTTGCTTCTTAGCTGCTCCCTGACGAGTTAATGGCCGAATTTATACTAGAGACGAATTATCTGTCTTGACGGATTATCCGTCAGACGGATAATTCGTCCAAGTATAAATTCGAAGACGAATTTTGACGAATGATTTTTTATTACTTTTGAGGAAGCAGTGGCTTTTCCGGACCCATCTTTAAATTGGCATCCCAGGAAACCTTGCGAAAATATAGAAACCAGCCCCTTTCATGTGGAAACTTCGTCAAAAAACCGTATACGTTCCGTCTTGATATAAATTTAAAGACGGATAATCCGTCTTAGACGAACTATCCGTCTGTTAGCACGTCTTTAAGACGTGCTAACAGACGAATCAACCTCAGACGGATTTTGCTCCCTAATTCGTCTTCGCACCAGATTTATACGAGAGACGGATTATCTGTCTGAGACGGAGAATTCGTCTTTAGTATAAATTCGGCCAATGAGCTAAGCATGCCGTATTCCCCGCTGAGAAAAGCGCGCGTAATCTTCAAATATTACATATCTTAATTAATTTTGCCTGTACTGATAGTAAATTTACCGAGAGCAATAGGCATTCTGCCCGACATTTTTCGCTTTTGAAACGAAAAAGCAAACAAACAAACATACTTTGTCAATTACTTCTTATCAGTGGCGAGTGACGTTCACGGTCATAGACGTGCATCAGTGTCGCAGGGCCTACTGTACCATCGTGAAAGCGCAAACATGATACATCAACAGCTGCGCTCAGTTGTGGATTATCTGACGAAACATATAGCGTAATTCAAATTGAACCATTCTGAGAACTAGCTACCAAATACCCTGAAGGATTTTGATGATTTTGACGAGTAAGGAGCTTTCTTACCCTCAGGCTGATTTATACAACAGTTGCATTGAATTCTGAAATTGGCATATCCGTGTTCAAGAAGAATAATAGAACCATAGATCTTAATGGACTCTTTAAGGTGGCTGACCAACGCATGCGCAATTGTTAACTAATAAGTATAGGTAATCGCATGGGGGTCGAGTAAAATTAAGGATTAATCATTATGCGTGCTGTGCGACGCTGGCAATTTCGACAACTTCTGAAAACACAAGTGATGATTAATCCTTAACTTTTTGAGGAAACATGCGATTACTTGTTTATCACTAAAAGGGCAAAATTAGTTAGGGAATCGTGGATGCCGTTTATTCATTTCTCATAAGAAGCCCGCTTAATGCGAATACAATTTTCAATCAAATCTAACCAACCAAAAAAACAAATTTCGTTTCAAATGAATAACCACGTTGGCCATTGTAAAGTTTGTTATTTGAACTGATTTACGAAAAAAACATACATAGTAATCGTTCCTCTTGATTACTAAAAATGCCCTCTGTCTCAACCAATCAGCGTTCAGTAATTTTGCCCTTTAGTAATAAACGAGGAAATCATTCAGAAGTTGAGAAGACCGGCTGGTAGGAATTTTATGTGACAACAAGTTGAGATTCGAAAAAGACAATTGAATGATATCAAAAGAAAGAACTAATATCTGAGAGCAGTGATGCATCGAGGTTTAGCTGAACCACTTTAAGGCGAAGTAGACCATTCCACTGGTGACGGCATTTTCGGCGATTTTTCGATGACATCTGTTTTGGATGTAATCTTCCGATACCGGCCATCGCCGTAACGTTCTCAAACTTCGTCGTGTTCTCACCTGTCAATTTTTTGTCTTAGTCTTTGTCTTCTTCTCCTCGTGCTGTCCTTTCCCCCTTTTTTCTGTTCCTGTGTACCTTCACACCTCACCTCACACCCAATCTTCTTGAGTTCCTGTCACCAAAACAACATGGCTTTGTTCCGAAGAAATCCTGTGTTACACAATTACTTACAGTACTTCACGATCTGGGTAAAACTCTGGACGCTGGACAAGAGTCGGATGTTCTTTATCTCGACTTCAGTAAGGCATTTGATTCTGTGCCGCACAACTTACTCCTGCACAAGCATCATTATACGGCATCGATGGTCCACTGTACAGTTGGTTCTCCGATTACCTTCATTCTAGATATCAGAGGGTGCTCATAGAAGGTTCTTTCTCCGATTGGGTCCATGTGTCATCTGGTGTCCCTCAGGGGAGTCTAATGGGTCCATTTTTGTTCATCATCTTCATTAAGTCTGTCTGTGATGAAACAGCAATTGCACTGTTTGCTGATGACGCCAAATGTTACAGATCAGTTAACGACTCTAGTGATTGCACTAATTTTCAGCATGACATTAACAAACTTTATGACTGGTCCCTCTGATGGGGTTTAGCTTACAATTTAGATAAATGTGTAGTTACTAGAATAACTAGAAAACGAAACAGCTCTATTCCGTCTCTTGCTATTAGTCCTTATGAAGCCGGAGGACACGCCCTTGTGGTCGTTTCCTCACAAAAGGATCTCGGAGTTATTGTCACAGACAAACTTACATGGAACTCTCACATTGAATGCGTTGTAGCCCAAGCCAACCGGATGTTGGGTTTTCTCCGTCGGAATTGTACTGACATTGGGACCACTAGCAAAAGAACGCTATATCTTTCCTTTGTGCGTTCCCACTTAGGCTATGCTAGTGAGGTTTGGACCCCTCAAACTACCGTCCATCACTTGCGTATTCTGGAGGGTGTTCAACGGCGGGCAACTCGTTTCATTTTAAACTGTAGTTACAAAGTGTGGGAAAGACCCGGCTATAAGTCCCGCTTAAAAATGCTAAAATTGTTACCATTATGTTATTGGCACAAATATCGTGATATCTGCTTTTTCTATAAGTGCATGCATAAGTACTACAATATCATTGTTAACGAATATTTAATAGATAATTAATGAGGCACATGGCATGATGAGAAATATTGCAGCCAGCTGAGGCCGTAGGCCTGAGCTGGCTGCAATATTTCTCATCATGCCATGTGCCTCAGTAATTATCTGTTATAATTATTGATCCCCATGAAATTCTATTGTTGTGTGTCTGTGTTGGATCTTCGATTTTAGTCGCACGTATGTAAGATAATTGTGATGCTCATTGCTATTGTTGCTTGTTTGTGATGAATATATCTTCGATTTTAATGATGTCGAGGATTGTTATTGTAGCTCAGTACTATAGTTGTTCAAAACAATTCCAACGATGGAATTAATTCGTGCAAGGTGTGGAACACTGCAAATTTGCATACTATAGCCTACTTTATAAGCCAGAGAATTCAGTCATTTCAGTCAGTTCGAACCTGGGTTTAGAAAGACGATGGATTCGTCGGAGCACGAAGGGTTATTTATTACACAGAGCTCTACGAACGCAGATGTTTCAGCAGAAATCCCTGGGTTTAGAAAGACGATGGATTCGTCGCAAGACGAAGGACTATTTATTACACAGGGCTCTACGAACGCAGATATTTCAGCAGAAACCGAAAGTAATGTCGTGTAACAAACGGTACTGTTGACAATGTTGTAAGCTATCAGTTTTTGCGCGCTTTATAGATTGAATTTCCTAAAACAGGCTGCAATATTTTTAACAATTGTAGCCTGTACACTGCAATATTTGTAATATTGCAGCATGCTTATTTAGCACGTAGAATTATATTACCCCTGATAATTTCCCTGCTAACAAAAAGGACCGCCTCTGTTTTCCTCAGACAGTTGTTTTGCCATCTTAAAGACTACAATCGTTGATTTAATGCAGAGAGAGAACAATAGAATTTCATGGGGATCAGTAATTATATCAATATAATCACTGGTTGTACTAGGAATGTCAACAACTCTAATTTACGACCTAATCGTGTCCGTACCTCCTTATTTCGTGACTCGTTTTTCAATCGCATTGTTCCTTTATTGAACAATATTCCGTTTGATATTCGTGCAACCAAAGGTCTCTCTACCTTTAAAAACCGCCTATTTAACTACTTCTTCAATAAATTTATCGCTAACTTTGACACTTCTAGAATTCGGACATGGAAAACAGTCTGCCCTCATTGTCGCTCTATTAATAGAAGGAACTGTTGTTAATTATTAGTCCTTGTTTATGTATGTTTTAGTATAAGTATATAGATTTGGGGCTGACCTCGCTGGGACTTGGAGTCCTTTCGTTAGTCCCTCATTTAGTGTTTTTTTTTCTTTTGATGTCTTATTCACTAAATGGAAGCTACTATAAATAAATAAATAAATTCACTGTATTGCTCACTGCGGTTCATTACAGTCCTACTTGCGCTGGAACCCAATGTTTGCTCTTAGTCGGAAAACCGAGCAAGACTGGGTGTAAATAACAATTCAAAATGGCGGACAGAATCTTGTGTTCTGAGTTAGAGCAAACGAAGGCCGTTTGTCGATGAAATTAAAACCCCAGACGTAATTGCTTTGGAGAACCTGATTGAGGGATTTGAAGATGGTGTCCACTGGTGTTTTCAAAGCTAGTTCCTGCGGAAATAGCATCAAGACTGCACGGAGAACTGTCGCTCACAAATCGTGTACATTTCCATGTCTCGCACAGAAGAAGAGGACAAAGTGGAAAGAAGGTAAACAGTTACTTGAAGCAATGATCGGATGTTTGCAGCATCATAAAGCAAGTTACAAAGGTGTAAATTGAATAGGAATTAACCAGGTGAATTAACATTATCCTAAATCGATGCCATCTGACAAAATTGTGACTTAAGCTTATTATTCACGAATCTGCCCACACCACGCATAAAAGACGAGTGTAATATTGATGTCCTAGAACACGAAAATATCGGTAGAAAGGGAAAAAACCTCGCCAAATAAGGGTGCAAGTGTTTAGCTGGTACCCGATCGAAGGCGTGAACTTGCGGTTGTATTCATGAACAGCTGAAGGAACCCGAATGCATATTGGATAAGTAAGCATTGGAGGTAACGCCTTCTTAAACTGACAAAAATTCACGCTGAATTGTCCATCAAGGAAGAGCAAGTTTTTGCTTGCGCATTTCCTTAGCAAATAAGCTGTACATAAGAGCACATGTATGCAAAACAGAAGAGAGGGGAGGTGTACTTGTGTACTTGTCCATTGAAACCACCATTCCCCGATTTCCGGGAAAGAGCAGGGAATTTAACATTCATGTAGTGTTACATGAAACCATTTCTCCGGTCAATGGGGAAACATTCCTTGTTAAAACCGCTGCCACCATGTCCCCCTGTCATTTTTCATGGCCCGGGTGTTTTTTTTTTTGGCTGACAGGCTGACTTACGCACTAAACACAATTTAGATTTTGGCTTTTTTCAATAGTTTGTCATGCATACAATTTTTCCCCAAGAGGAATTCAGGGATTCAGAAAAAGATATTCAGGCTATGACTGGGTCAAATAAGGAGATCCTCCGACCCCAATCACTTATGCTCTAGTGATGGAATCCTTCTAGACCTTCCTGGTGGGAAAATGTTGCGGCAATCTTTTGGTGACCGACCTTTTGCCGTTGCGGCTCACACACTGTGGAATGCATAACCTCTCACGATACGAAAATCTCGACTACTTCCGAGTATTTTGAATCCTCACTAAAAACTTATCTTTTGAAAATTCGCATTCTTCGTTGTTATATCTTTATCTGAAGTTGATGACCAACTTTAAGCAATGCCAAGAGAGACATTGTGAGTCATCGTTACATTTTGTTTCGTTCATCATCTGAATATGTTAATCGGATTTTACGGTTAAAAGGGCGAAAGGTTTGTTCCTTCATTTGAAACTCGTTCAGGCCAAACAATTCAATGAAAAATACCCCCATTTGTTGGTAGCATAAACGCAATTCTCGACAGGTTATGGGTTTTGGCCTCTCCAGTCCGCCCATAACGATTTCCGAAACACGAACTTCCTTATTTCCTTTTGTCGCCAACAATAAATGAGTGGATTGAAGAAAGAGTTAAGCATGGCAAACGTACGAGGCCAGGGTAGCAGAACGTCTTGTAAGCCACGATAGCGATCTTTTGGCCTAAAGAGAAGAAACAAAGCCATTGGAACGAAGCTTGCAAGTAAAGCTCCAACAACAAACACCGTAGTTTTGAACGCTTTGTTTTCTCTTGTGAATCTCTCGGCTTCCTCTTGAGTTTGTTGTTGTGCCTTGATCGCTGTACGATGGCGTTTGATTTCGCAGAACAAAATTGCGTAGGAGATAAGTATAAAGAGGACGCAATTTATCACGAGGAAAGCTATCACCAGGTGTGAATACTTGGCAAAAAACGAAATTATGCCAACACAGACAAGCAAGCAAAACGCCCAAACAGTTTGCACTGCGACGCGAATGTTTTTGGGAGTGACTAGCGATAAGTAACGCAATGCATACTTAATGGCAATGAGCCTCTCCGCTGTTACCAGCGAGAGATGCACCACTGAAAGCAACGGCACAAACGAAAGAAGCCAGTTATGGATTTCTCGAAGCATGCACTTGTTGGGGATACCATTCAGCTGAAAGGTTTTCCACAGAATAAACGATGGCTGCACAAGGAACCCGCTGAGCACATCAGTCGCAGCCAGGCAAGCCAGCAAGATGTTGGCATTGTTTTGGAGTGATGGTCGTTTTTTCACGGCCATTATCACCAGAACGTTGAGCAAAACTGTGAACGGACAAGTGACGCTGTTAACAATTATGGCAATGATATAACTTTGTTTAGTGGCAGTTGTGAATTCACCGTTGTCGATGCCGTTATGGTAACGATCTGGGCAAGCCGTTGCAGATACGTCGGGACTGTATGTAAGGTTGGTTGACGCGTCCTGCTCAGTGTGATTTGCCATGCTGTGAATCTCGTGCTAGAAATTCGAAAATCTTTAAAGATGTCTCGCTCTTTACACAACCAGGTAATTTTTGCTCTGATAAAAAAAATATATCGAGCGCTAGCTTATAACACTCGGGAACTTTACTTAATAAATAGACTGCAAGTGTTTTAAGGTCCGACTCTTACTAAGAAAGCCTTTCATTGCAAAGAATGGTTTTCTATCAACTCTTGAACATAATTAAGCAAGGCTTATACTTTCACCGATTCCGGTTTAACACAAGTGTTAAATTGCTATTAGTTAAATATAAATTAAAACTCTATTTCTTGAAGCAGTTGGCTTGAAAATTTAAGATGAAAAATGCTTTTTCGTTTTTGGGGATAGTTCAGAGTTTTGTTTTCGAGGGAAGGGGGGAGGTGAGGGGCAGTTATTGTCGTATTGGTGTATTTCGCATTCTCCGTCTGTCTTTGACGAAAGGTGCATAAGGTGTTTCTAATCGCCGTAAATATATATTTTTTTACAAAAATTCCGTTCTTTTGTGTCAGTTGAGAAAGAAATTTCAATGGTAAAAGGTTTCAAGTGTGTAAGTACATGAAAGCTATTGAATACCTAATCGTGACATCGCAAGTTTTTTTAAGGATATAAAACTCGATTCGTCACTTAATTTTTTCAGGTTTCGTAGTTGTTTCAATAGTTTATCATGTTTAAGCGGTCTGTCAGCAACGCGTATTATCCCGGCACTTCGTAGAAAGGTAACACGGTTCGAGTTGGCTTTTACCTCATTGAGGTTTAGCTTCAGTCTATTGTCATCTATTTGTCTACAGAAAACAGTATATATACGCTCAATTCACTGAATGTCACAAGCCTTAGATCAAGTGCCATTGACTACTTGCGTATTATGATCAGCTCCTGCGTATTTGGTCAATAGAACTAATTTTAGTCGTGCGTCGTGAAACCGAAAGCAAAACCAAATACAATTCTGTGAAAAATCACGACATACGTAAGCTATACAATGAACCTATCAGAATTTGGAGCAAGAGTAGGGGTCGTGAAGCGCGGAAAATTGCGCACCTGCAAGTCAGGATTGGTTTGGTTTTTTCATCACCCTCAATAAACAAAACTCTTTCAGTCATGTATGATGCAACTTGAAATTAAAGTAGTCGATTGTTCGTTCTGTTGCTACGACTAAATTCTGCTAAATGACTGAACTGACCGTGAACCATAAGGATGGGATCGTCTCTGCGTCTTGAAAGAAACTTATGACACAAAAAGAAAAAACTCATCTGGTTTAAAAAAAAAAACAACTAGAATTTAAGGCAAATGCAATGCTATGTTGTAATTGTTGACACAGCTCCTGTTAGCAGTTTATGACATAAGTTTCTAACACAAAACTTAGCGAAAGGTTGGTGAAATTAAGTACACTACCTCTTGGTTTTGTGCTGTCCACAGGACAAAAAAAAATTGAGATGAATTTGTATGCACTCATATCACCGCAATTATCCATTTTCGTGTTGGCATGGTAATAGTTCACCGGCACTGATGGAAAGAGTATTGCAAACTTGCAAAAATGCCAAAAATTGATTCAAATCTTTTAATAGAGCAGAAATATTCTGTTACCGCTGAAAATTTTACAAAATGTTGTAATGGTAAAGGAGCTAAGGTTGCGCTTTTAAGTCGAGTATAGAAACGTCTGTAAAATTTTTGGACTTAATTAAAGAAACTGAAAAGATATGTTTTTCCTAATCGTGATGACCAGCTCTGTAATTTCAAGGTGATCTAGTCAAGCAAAGTCGATGAATTTTGTTGCCTGACTAATGTCAAGCTTTAAAATTACAGTGGTAAAAGTCTAATTACTATGCATAGGTAATGAAGTCAGGGGTTGGACTGAAACAAATTTGTGTCATTTAAGAAGAAAAATTTAACGGGCTAAAAGAGAGAAAGTAAGTCATGTTAGTAAAACACGAAAGTATAGAAGATATTTTGAAACAAAAACAGCATCTGACGTCGCAATTTCAAGGCGTTACTTCATCTCAGAAAAGCAAATACATTTCTTTGACTAAAGCTTGAGACCGACGACGCGAGGAAAATTGAGAACTTTGAGAAACAGGTGGATCTAAGAACAAACATTCATGAAATTTTTTAAATCCAAATTGAGGTTACTAATAGCCTCCTACGCAGGCTTTCTTTTGGCTCGTCTGCGTAGGAGGCTAAATTTACGTTATTGTGTTTTTGTTACATCAAATATTTTTCTTGAAAGCCTTGCGTGTAGGGATGAAGGGATGTAAATTAATTCGGGGCCATGTACCCCCGAACCGTGCTTTGGCACAACCTTCGGGGTTTAAAGGTGTCTATTTTTTGTTGTACTGAATGCATAACAACAAATAAATAAACTAAACTATAGAGTAGAACACAATTAAACGCGGCGAGGCTGACCGTAATAACCTCTAACACATCATTCTTGGCTGGTATTTTACTTCGTAGCTTGTATTTAAGTAGTGATTTGCACAAGACAGAGACAAGCGTAACACCAAGCAAAAGCTTTGTGTGAGTGAAAGACAGGACAGTTTGGTGGTCAAAATGCCCAAAAGCGTTTTGTGTAAAGCCTGGACCATTTGTTGTCCATAATACTGAAATAAAGACGTACACAGTGCGATGCACCGAACCTGCGACTTCATCTGCTTGCTTGTCAAAAATGCGATTGAAAATACATTTAAAATTCAAACTGAAAAGAAACGTTTTGCCAAAGATGAAATTCTGTGAGAAAAATTCTGGTAGATTACTAATTAAAGCGAAATCAAAGTCCATCCATTATTTGATAGCAAAACTCTTTGCCTTATTTAAAAAGACATGAACATATTAATTTTGTAACCTTAATTTCAACTTTGAAATTGGCCAGGGTGCCACCCGTTCAAATGTGGTTTGGCCATATGAGGATTCAAACATGGTTTTTCTGTTCCATTCTTTTCAGTAGCCGTTATATTTATTTCTGACTGCAGTGGTGAATCCTTCTTCCCGACTGAAGCGCTTTCTTCGGTTTTGTCTGGCGTAATTGAGTCGTAAAATGAGGAACGATATTTAGGTCTTGGTATCTTGAAAATCGTACATCAAAACTGAACCAAACATCCAAATGGTGGTCTTTGAAAAATTCATCAAAAATTTTAAATCTTATACAGGTGTATTGAAAATACGGACATTCAACGGCACTTCACGGCACTTAATGTATTGTGACCTGACATGAATTTATTATGTTTTGCAGCAACGCCAAAGTTATAGCTTCTAACTGAGACAAAAGGACAACGCACTATTTTCTCGGTTTTCTTTGAATTCAGTGGATATCCAACGCCATGCGTCATTCCTACAAATTATCCATTACCGTAACAAATAACCAGCCTTTGAGACCAAAAATATAAGTCGAGGTTGCAGCATTATGAACAAGGTGCTATGTTACCGTTTGGAATACACAAGTATAATTTCGAGAGTTGCTTTATGTGCTTGACATCCTTGTGTCGATCATGCCTCAATCGGAAAGGGGACAAGTAGATAGAATCTTAATTGAACTCATTACGCACGGAAAGTAAGAGGCAATGTAGAAATGGCAAAAAATCGATCAATTTCCAACATAACGTCTGTGTGTGCTAGATTCATAAAATGAAAGGTACCGTCTTTATTTTTGTGAAAGCGGTTGCAAGGGATGTGTTGTTTTCTTCAGTTTAGCTTGAAGCCATAATTAAGCGAATATTCCACTTCCCACGCATTCATGTCATAAGTACTTCATCGCTATTGAAAATAAACTTTGGAAACAACGGCATCATGTACAAACCAAGCATTCGTCTCTTGGATCATATTTTAAATTCGATTTACTAATAGTAAATAATAAGTATTTTAAATCTTATACAGGTGTATTGAAAATACGGACATTCAACGGCACTTCACGGCACTTAATGTATTGTGACCTGACATGAATTTATTATGTTTTGCAGCAACGCCAAAGTTATAGCTTCTAACTGAGACAAAAGGACAACGCACTATTTTCTCGGTTTTCTTTGAATTCAGTGGATATCCAACGCCATGCGTCATTCCTACAAATTATCCATTACCGTAACAAATAACCAGCCTTTGAGACCAAAAATATAAGTCGAGGTTGCAGCATTATGAACAAGGTGCTATGTTACCGTTTGGAATACACAAGTATAATTTCGAGAGTTGCTTTATGTGCTTGACATCCTTGTGTCGATCATGCCTCAATCGGAAAGGGGACAAGTAGATAGAATCTTAATTGAACTCATTACGCACGGAAAGTAAGAGGCAATGTAGAAATGGCAAAAAATCGATCAATTTCCAACATAACGTCTGTGTGTGCTAGATTCATAAAATGAAAGGTACCGTCTTTATTTTTGTGAAAGCGGTTGCAAGGGATGTGTTGTTTTCTTCAGTTTAGCTTGAAGCCATAATTAAGCGAATATTCCACTTCCCACGCATTCATGTCATAAGTACTTCATCGCTATTGAAAATAAACTTTGGAAACAACGGCATCATGTACAAACCAAGCATTCGTCTCTTGGATCATATTTTAAATTCGATTTACTAATTGAATTTATTTTCCTCAAAACGTGTTATAAGTTTGCAGCTGTTGTTGCAACGCTAGGTGTGTGGATCAGAGGAAACTTTATCTGGCAAGGAGCACACCAGTGTACTACTCAGTGATGCCAAACCTAACAGTACTCGAGCCCTCGACCGACCTTTCCAATGGCAGAGATGAACCTCAGACAACCTGTGCATCATGAAGGTGTCAATAACGGGGACTTCACGAGTGCCACAGAACTAAGTTACCTCGTCGCCATTATTTTCAACAGCATCACTTGTCCCTTGCCAATTCTGCTTAACGTTTTGTTTGTTATGGCCGTGAAGAAACAACCAAGCCTCGAAAACAACGCCAACATCTTGCTGGGCTGCCTGGCGGCGGCTGATGTGCTCAGCGGACTCCTTGTGCAGCCATCGTTTATTCTGTGGAAAGCATTTCAGCTAAAAGGTATCGACAACAACTGTACCCTTCGATCAATCCACAACTGGCTCTTCTCTTTGATCTCTCTGCTGTCTCTGCTCCATCTTGCTCTAGTAACTGCGGAGAGGGTAATCACTGTGAAATATTCACTGCGTTACTTTTTAATAGCCACACCCAACAAAATCTGTTTTGCGGTGACAGCGGTTTGGGTTTTCTGCTTGCTCTTTCGCGCTCTTTCTTCGAATACTCCTGTAAGCCAGGATTCGTCCTTCTTTTTTGGGCTCGTTGTGATATCCTGTATCCTTTTTATACTCATTTCTTACGCAACTTTGTTCCGTCTGTCCATTCGACATAGAAAAATGATTAAAACACAGCAACAAACTCGAGACGACGCAGAGAGATTCGTCAGGGAAAACAAACCATTTAAGACTACCTTATACATTGTTGGTACTCTACTGGCAAGCTTTTTACCCATGGGTGTACTTCTTCTGTTTAGGCCAAAGACGGGCTATGCTGGTGTATATGACGTAATATTACCCTTTTTAACACGCTGATTTATTGTTGGCGGCAGAGGGAACTCAGGAAGTTCGTACTAAAGATATTGCCTTGCATAAGCTAACCGGATTAAAAGTCATGAACAGCCACCATAGGATTAGATTTCTCGGATCAATGGCAGCATCTGAACATCTGCGCACCTACCCCTCCCTTAACCAAACAAGTTATGATAGGCTAATACACTACTTGCACAAATCCCATAATACCGTTCATCTTGGGGGGGGGGGGGGGAGGGGGGTTATTTGCATTAAAACAATGGGTATCCTGTTCACTGAAGCATGATACAGTCCCAAGAGTAAATTAACTTGTATTGTTTTTATGTAAAGAACCCCCAAAACAGATTGCATTATGGTATTGTGCAAGTTGTGAATAAGTTCATACGTTAATGTTGGGTTAGGGGAGGGCTAAGTGTGCAGTCGGACACATTCGACAACCGAGAGCTTTTAGCCCGAGCGAGTTACATAGTTATGGGATTTTTAAAAAGAATGTTGTAAGGCACCGTTGATCTTTGAAGATTCGTTGCCGCGGACGGCAGCAGGTACCGGAAGTCAACCTAAAAACGGAAGTGAGAATTTACCAGCTGTTTCTGGAAGTCAAGAAGGTAACGGGATTGGAAGAGAAGTTGCTCATTCTTTCAGCAACGATACTTCTCGTGGCCCCATCCTTTGATATTAGTTTGCTATCTACTAATTCTTTAAAAAGAGATTGGTCACGTTTTTTCCCTGTAGCGCAAATTTTGCAAATTCAGCCTTTTGTAACTGCTCTTGGCAGAAGTGAAGGTGTTAATGAAGGGTGAGGACCTGCAATAATTGACACCAAATATTCCCTGAATATTCGAGAAAACAAAAAGAAATAAAATAAAAGTATAAAAATAACCGCAAAAATCGTCAGTATTTCTAGATTCCAAATAGCGCGGGAGAATAATTTCTTGATAATTTCTTTGTCCGTAAATGTGCAATATTGTTATGCAACATTTGCGGAAATTTATTCGTTGCCCACCCCTTGATTCATTAGCGGTTGCGTCGTTGTCATAGGCTCTTCCACAAGAGCAATAATGGTATCTTCTATGTATTTGTAATTTAAATCATTTGGACGCGCTGTCGTCCTCGTGGTATCAATTTCAACTACGACTCTTCGCCTGGTTTTATTTGCACAAACTTCTAGAGTGGCATTTGTTTCTAAATTTGTCTATCCCATATACTCTTCGCTGATTGGTCGACGCGGAACTGTACAGATATTGATGGCGTCAATTAGCCGAAATGAACAAGGTGATAAATTCAATATTGACAATGTCATCAGTCCCCAAATAAGTGTTACATTGAAAGAGCTTCTTGGTGGCGTCAGTTTCTACTTCGTATTAATTCTAAGTACGCGGAAAACCCAGCCAAATTGTTTTTAGGTTGCGCGTTGATGAGGCACGACTTAAGAGGACAGGAAATAGGACATGGATTTTCCAGTAAGCTCACAGGTAAGGGCTATACTTGTGACATTACTGCAATACACGAGCTAATCACGCTAGCTGGAGCTCTACAAACGATTTAGAAAATATCGCTTTCGGGGATTACAGAATGTTCATTGTGGAAAAAACGATTGCAGTACATAGGACGAAGTCGCCTCTGTTTTTATTCTAACAGATTATGGCGAGATATCCACACTTCATACTTTGACTATAATATTTACCTGCGATACCGGCCATCGGGGCTAATTGAAACTAAGTGTCGTTTGTTATCAGGGTATTTTGACAAGGCCGCGATCATAGCGAGGAAGGTAACGTTGTTCGTAAGCGCGTTTGAAGCAAGTTTGGACAACGAATGCTTCCTGCTGATGGAAAACTGTTCTGCTCAAGAAATGTGAACTAATTATCGACAATAATGGTTTTCCTAGGTGAAAGAATTAACGAGCTCAGGTTTGTTATGGGTGAAATAATTGGCCACCTGTTACTAAACAAGCCAAGATGACAAGCTCTTGAATCGAACCTGCACCCGGGGTCCCAGATTGCTTGATAATACATACGAATGATACGGTTCTTATAGTAACAAAATTAATACCATGCGTTAAAAAGTTTATTCAATTTATTTGTGTTATAGATTCAACTTACACATGAGGGTTGAATAAATGTTTCCTTAAATCCGTGCCATTTCTTTTTAACTCATGTCGCAGGATGACAAAATTCTGCACAAAAATAGATCTGATGTACTGAAATTTAAAACCACCATTCTTCTTAATGCGTGAACGACTTCGAAAACTTAGTTGTTAATCATAGAGAATAAAGACAAAGTTTATCACTCTACCAAACCAAGAGGATTCAGTAGCTCGCATCTGCAGGTAGTCGAGGCTGAGTACTTATTAATCTCGACTTCTTGCACAGTAGGGGTTGATTAGTTATTTTATTGGGCAATTAGTAAGAAGGGCAAGTACTCTTAACATGAATGCCTTTAACTGCCATTGTCAAGCCTCCGCTCTTGTGACGAATTCATCTCCTTAAACTTAAGACATCGTGGTTAATGTTTCATTCTTACCGGCCACCCATGTGTTGATTTACACCGCGAAGGAATTAAAAGCCAAATAGAGAAAGGCCGTCTCCAAAACGGCGATAGTACAATTGGCATTGTTTGGCCGCCTTTCCTGAGACTTTTATCGGGCATACTTCTTTTCCTTGCTTTCTTCATGTTCTGGGCGCAGCTGGTCAAAGCATGCACGATTAAAAGTCAAGCTAACCCATTGTTACTAAAAATTTGACTTTCAGTTAAAGTACTAATCATAAAGATTTTCTTTTCCTTACCTTCCGAAGATTTGCTTTTACAGACGTCAACGAACGAGGTGAAAACCCCTGTCAACCCCGCTTTTATTCCCAATATGAACATGTGTATTCTCCTTACAGTTGTCTCATATTTCGTGTGTTACATGTAGGGAGAATTTGTAAAAGCGTTAACTCAACTGATCTCTGCTGATCATTTCCTGTATTCTCATACCCTGTATTATTGACAAACTGGTGATATGGTGAGGAGAATTTAGTCGGTTGTCACTGTTGGGATGCAAAGGGTTAAAGTGCACCTAACCGCAAAATACTTTTTTCGCTAAAACAAATCTTTGCACCTGTTGGAAAAGCATTGCGCTCTTTTTTGTTCTTTTTTGCCAAATGTTGATTTGCATGAATGTTTACAAAGACTTAATGCGATGCAAATCAGTTTATGACGTCAATTCAAGAATAGACCCACGCCCCTTCTCACTCGGTCATGTACCAAATGATGCTTATTTTTTGTAAGTTTGGAAGCCTATAAATAGCCAACATTTTGCAAAAAAGAACAAAAAAGAGCGCAATGCTTTTCAAACAGGTGGAAAGATTTGTTTTAGCGAAAAAAATATTTTGGGGTTAGGTGCACTTTAACTTTTACTTGCTCGTGGCTCTTGTTAGTCGGCTTTCGAGCAGCTAAACTTGAATACGTATATGTCATATGCAGGTCATGCTGACGAATTCGACACTCTTCTTCCCCCGCAACAGGAGTCAAACCCAGAACCTTCCGATTAGTTTTTTTGTTCGGACGCTCTAATATCGGAGATGCGAGAACAATCACATATTTTATTCATCTAGCAAGCTAGAATTTTACCATTTTAATCTCATCACCAATATTTCAGCTACCAATATTCAGATTCGGTAATAGTCAAACAATCACTTAGTCAAGCTTTGTTTCTTAGAAAATAACATAAATATACAGGTCTGAACCGCAACTAGCTTTAGCTAGTCTCGACGAGTCAATTAAAATAATTAGACAAAAATTCTATAACGTAGTTGAAAGAGAAAAGAAAGAAAAGGAAGAAATGAGGTTACAAGGCAGTATAAATTGAATGTGCAGGACATCTGTCGCGTGGACCAGGTGTAATAGCCTAAGCTTCTAGTCTCCTGTAGTTCATCAGTAGAGCATCCGTAACTAGTAATCGGAAGTTCATAGGTTCAATTCTTGTTCAACTCGAAATCCTTTTGCCCGATTTTTGAGTTGGACCGCATCGGATAAAGACAGCTTTCCTCTTCTCGTTGTTTGTAACCCTCACACTTCGACTTTTTCTGTCAGTATGCTGCCATTAAAGAGGGTCCAAAATAGGGTTTTGCAATCCCGCATCCCGCCACCCTTTTCGGCCTTATCCCGCCATCCCGCCATATCGACAGCCTCCATCCCGATCCCGCCATAAAACTCCGTAAGTATTCATCGTTATAGTAAATAAGAAAGTCAATTTTATACCCATTTTAACTAACTGTGACTGATTAGCTCAATGGCAATTCAGATTTTAATAATTAATTTAATTTTTATACGTATTCAGAGAATTACTTACGTGAGCTTCGGTTCATCTAGGGCCACTTAAGGTATACAGAAATTAAAAAAACAAGTCGACTGTTAAACCGTACTGGACGACCAAATCGGGATGTTACACCGACTAGAAAGTTGACATCTCGAGTAACCTGCTGGTTTCCCAAACCACTTTCCTCTCCTACAAAACCTTCGCATCACCTTCTTCCTTTTCTGCCTCCGATGAGCCTGAGGCTACTGGCGGTGTCGCTATCATGCCCAGAAACGACCTCGACCCGACCTCTATAATCTATAAAGTAAACTAGTCAAACCGTGGAGATAATTCTAAATAAAATATATATTGATGAAATAGCGTGCTCTTTGTCCTATCTCCTATCTGTTGTTTTATCGTGACATGCGTTTCATATTGCCGATCTTTGAGCGATGGTCTAACAAGCAGATAGTAATTATTTGGTCTATTTGCATGCTGTCTTGTTTTCACTAAGACAAACCAACAAGATTCTGTTCGCGCAGTACAATAAATACCCTACTTTCAACTTCAAACAACTGAAAGATTTTAAGAGTTAAAGTGACCTTTAAAAAAGTCAAAAAATGTAAGCTGTTTTAAGAGTCTACAAACTCATTTCACATTGTAAAACAAGGTATCAGTCAGATCAGTATCTGCGCGCCTTGGACGAATGGACGAACACGAACACCGATGTACACGCAAATTGATCCAAATTGGGGTCAAATTGGGTCCCGGCACCAACCAATCGCACTCCGCGTAATGACAGATGCATCATAAAGTATTTATTTTAGTATAAACAGATCGCCACTGAGCACCGTGTACCAAAATAAAACTTCCTTTATCAACAGAGATCTTGCTGAAAGAGGTTTTATGGCCGTTTTTGAAGGTCTTTTTTCACGTGTTCCATCCCGCATCCCGCCATTAATTTTTTAAACATCCCACATCCCGCCTGCGAAAATACAAGCATCCCGGTCTCGCCAGGAAAGTTTCATCCCGTATCCCGCCCCTAAAATTTTTCGTATCCCGCATCCCGCCTTGATTTTAAGCCTCATCCCGCATCCCGCCAAAGCTATTTTGGACCCTCATTAAAATGTCACACACTGTACAAACTAATAATAATTTATGGGGGTAGTAAAACTAGAAAGTCTTGTGCAAATCTAAGTAAAGGATAAGAAGTTAGAGGAGGAGTTAGGTTGGAAAAAGCCTTGCAGGGCTCAATGCTGCATCAAAGCGCAAACTGCAAGTAAGGTGGGGAGGGGGATGGCCAGCTTTAAAATAACCATGTTGGTGCAAACCGTTTTGGGTTTTGTGTGCATAGAGCCGTATGGATAGTCACCCCAGAGTGCTGCAGTGTGGCAAGAATGTTTGTCACGTGACTTGTGGACGCCCAAACACCAACACTAACCCCAACCCCAAGGCCAAAGTTCTGTAATTCTAACCCTAGGTTCCAGTCGAGGTTTACCATCGCTATGTCCTGAGAGTGTCAAATACCAAGTGATATCCATTGTTCCCCTTGAAAAGAATGGCTTACGCACTGAACCTTCTAGATCTGCCAGCTTTGAACTGAAATATTACACATGAGCTATCCAGGCACAAGCGTCGATTTTTACTCGATAAAACTTAAAATACAAGAAAGGGAGTTCATCGCATTTTCTCTTTGTTCCGTTGCATCCTTTCACAATTTACCTCAGTTTAGGAGCTCCTGGCTCAGCAGCTCTTGAAAGTTTTCCAGTAGCTATATCTCAGTTTTTCTCAAAGCGCTCATTAAAGATAGTCAAATTTGACAAGGTTTTAAGTTAAATCTCGCGACGTATTCTGCATGGGGTAGTTGGGTTGAACTTTATGTTGTTACCGAGTAAACTTGGCTGATTACAGATCAGCACTAAATAGTAAACTGTGGTTTATTCACGGAAACTTCAATCCCTGTATTTCCGCCATTATTTACTAGTAGCCAATTTTTACACTGCAACTAGTGACGTGATTGATGTCTCCAATATTATTGCTTATTTAAATGCGCTTTGCGATAATTCTATTTAGTTACTAACATCGCATGCGTCTAACCTGACATTTCTAACAACATTCTTTTCTCAGCCCAGCATTGGATTGTATACGGAGCCTGGGTCCGTTATTCGAAGCGTAGGAAACCCAGTCCCAGACGGTAGTATTGTGCCGATGGATCCTAATTTCGAGATCGCAGACCTTCCAGTCAAGCTTGAACTCCGTTACGTCATAGAATCCAAGAGAGCTGCTCACGGTCTGGATTGCCCAAAGCTCGATTACTGCTCCAAGGATTCCAAGAATCAACAAGTATTTTATATTTTGAACAATTGTGTGAGTTCTGTCGAGGGTATGTACCGACTGATAGTTGCCGCGCGGAAAATTATAAAACAAATTTAACATGGAAGACAATAATCGGCAACTATCGGCCCGGTAAGCCTGAGAGAGAAACTCCCGATTGATTTTGTTGCTCACAGCTAAACTGGTTCCGAACAAAAGCCAGTAAAAACTGGCATTTGGAAATACGCCCTCTATGTTATGATACTTTGGTAGTTAATAATAATAAATAATAAATAAAAATAATAATAATAAATACTTAATTGACCACTCCCTTAGAGGGGATTTATGAATGAAGATGTGGGTGATCATCGCAGTAACTGTTATGAACACTGCTAGGGCAGTAGTAAAAACGTTTGTTGCAACAAAAAACGACTTAAAATGTAAACAATAGAAATGTGTCAAACGGTCTTATAGATTAGGCCGGATAAGGAGAGCTATCACTGATAGCAAAAGTGAGTCTTATTATCGCGAAGAAGAAAACAGTGATTACGGAAACACAACAGTGAAGACGAAGAAATATCGACTAAGAACAAAGGTTGGAAACCACGACCAGAATACGCACCCGCTGGAAAAGATTTTGTTCGTCGCTCGGAGAGGCAGAATCATCCCAGCCGCCAACCTCAACATCCTCCTCCGCAAATTCAGCTGTATACGAAAGGGAAAGATGGCAGAGTTTACGAGCCGAAAGGTACCCGAAAGACGAAAATTAATCTTTTAATTTGTTCCAAGATACGTTCTCCGATTTTCAAGAAGAGAAAGCCCGTATAGAACCTCGCAAAGGCAGTCACTCACAAGAAGCCAGATTAACCACCGCAACCGAAGAGGAATTGCTGTTTGAGCCAAAACGTGACTCCGAGGTACTGCAGAGAGTGTTTTCTCCTTGCACAGTTGGTTTTAGCGCTTGGAACGAACCATGGAACCTAAAATGAAACATACTTTGCCTTAATAAAGGTCCAGAGTGTGTCGGTGAAGTTCAGCTGAAGGGCCCCAAAACAATACATGGCGAAGGCACGAAATCCAACCGCGAAAGCAAGCCACAAGCAAAGAGCGTTGCTCCGTTACTAAGCTGGTCAAGAAATTTGCTTCTCATCGTCGGCAACACATTGACGATCCTGGCGATCACATAGAAAAGCTAGGGTCTCAGATCTGTTAAGAACGCTATTGAAAAACACCTTGTGAATATTGCCAAAGGGACAGGATTGCGTGTGAATATCCGCAATATCGCCCAGAACTTAATGAAATAAAAATAAGAACTTAATGGAATAAAAACAGGACCTGACCGCCAATGACCATGTGCAAACTGGTTGATTAAATTCGTTGCACATTGAGCAGAAAATTAACAGAGATTTATATCAGGAATTGCAGTTCCCGGGCCCAGCTCGAAGTCGGTTAAGTCCGGCAATTTTTAAATTCAAGGTCTACAGTATTTCTGTGTACCCAGCATACCACGAGCGAAACCGTTTTCTTTGGAGAGAATCATTTGAATAGAACATCGAAGGCTTTAGCTAAAGTGACAAGCGAAAATGAACTAATCAGGGAATTTTGATGCCCGGTTAGCCTTCTCAGCTGAATCAGTTGATCATCAAAGAATTTTATCAGTGCCTTTTCAATTTCACGGGATCCTTATGCTAGGTACAGAGAATTCATTTCTCACAGAGGGTCATAAAAACCGTAAAATCCTTTGGTCATCATGTAACCTTAATGGCACCATGCATTAACGCCCCAGAAACAATCCATTGTACAATTCAGCCAAGCCTAAACAAATAAGTTTTAAATCCTCTCCTTAAAGGTCAAAAAGAAGTCAACTCCACGCTCGAGAAATTTCAGTTAGTGTCTTTAAATCATTTCTCGCCGGGTGGTTACGCCCGTTGGTCCGACCCAGTAAGCAAGGAAAATGTTTACATATTTCACGCCAGTTGTTTCTGACAGGTGTTTAGGGGGGACAAGACATGCATTCCGTGGGAGAACAAGACACTCTTCTATAACCAATCGGCAGATAAAAAATGTTGTTTGTGACCTGATTTTAATTAACAATTTTTTTTGGGTAAAAGCCATTCTTTGCGCCTACGGGGAAGACATACACTCTGTAAATTACTTTAAATGACTAGAAATTATAAACGACGATAAGAAATATTTTTAAAGCGCGTTACCCACTCGGAGTATGGTCACCATAACTTCACCCCCCGGTTAAAGACCTGCCATTATCTATCTATGAGTTATGTTTATGTAAGAAGTGCTTATCTGATTTATCGTCAACTTCTTCAAGAGGCTAGGTAAATTAAGTGATTTTGTACTTCCTTATTTGTGCTTGTACTTCTTTAGCGTCTTCTTTGGTTGTTCCTCTACATATAATCATTCGCGCTTTTTTCTTTCCACTGATGCAGCTCACCCCGGACGAAGAACAAAGACGAAAGCTTCGGCGAGAACGGAATAAGGTGGCTGCTTCGAAATGTCGAATGAAAAGGAAGGAACATGTCAATACGTTAAGAAAGGTTGGTGTTCATTTGTGATCTTTTAATTTAGTGTAGAAGTTTTCCAACACGTTTCTAAAATCAGCTTTTGAAATATTAAGACTCCAGTCTTGGGCAAGTGTAAAATGAACTAGACCAAATTTATCAAGATCTAATTTATATGAAAACCACTTTGTGTGCGATCAAACTAAGGGAAGCTACTCCTTAAATAGCTCATAGGAGAGTGCCGTTAAGTAACTTTCATTTGCTTTGTCGCTTTTATTAGTATTTTATCCGCTAACTCAAAAGTGTGAACCGCCTTGCCAGTACAATAAACATCACACGCGGGAAAGTACACTGCATGCTTACAGCTTTCATGTGAATGGTCGCACGTTGGGATCGGTCGAGGGTAAGGGTAACATGTCGTGGGTTAAACATCTATCTCAAGCTTTCCGACGATCACCCCGACATGTTTATATGAGAGCTAACCTCCCAGTAGACGCTGCCATTAAACAGCTTCGGCTTATATATTAACGCCGCATCACTGTATTAAATTGAAAGAAATTCACATTCTAAAACTGAAAAAAACACCTGTTTTGCGCTTCCTTGAAGCAAGTCATCTGTTTGCTTTCCAACTTCTTTGTTTAAGTTCACACCTCTCCGTAAGTGACGTATGGTGGACGCTTTTTCCTCCAACTGAAAGTGACTGGCCTGTCGTGCACGAAAACTTTGTATTTCTATAAATGGCCCGATTTATACCAGAGACGGATCATCCGTCTGGGACGAACATGGGCAAAGAACGATAGTTCGTCTGATAATTCGTCTGCGTATAAATACGGGCAAACAGACGGATTATCCGTCCAGACGAACTATCTGGATAATTCGTCGATGAACACGAATTATCCAGATAGTTCGTCTGGACGGATGATCCGTCTGTTTGCCCGTATTTATACGCAGACGAATTATCAGACGAACTATCGTTCTTTGCCCAAGTTCGTCCCAGACGGACGATCCGTCTCTAGTATAAATCGGGCCAATATTTTACGGAAGTTAATTATTTTCATTTTCTGCTAAAATTCTTAATATGGGACTTAGGTAATTGTTGTTTCCTTAAGAATATCACGAACAGGCAGTGTCATTTCTGTCGGTAGAAAAGGAAAGTGCCAAACAACAGAGAAAGTAGTGCGTTTTTCTTAACAACCAACTGTCGCAGGAATTTGGTCATGTGGAATTATAGCAGATACGAAGAAACACTCCGCTCTTTGTAGATCCAGGCATATAGACGACATTCAGAGTGAAACAACCAACGATCTCTGCAGTTCCCTAAGAATTTGCGCGATACGTGCAAGCAAATAGGCACTGAAAACACTGAGAGAATTGTTGAATTTTTCATAATCGTCTGCTTGATAAAGTTGAGCTCATGTTGTCTTGATTTACGTGACAACGTGAAATGGGTGCTTATTTCTTTGTCCCTGCCAGGCCTCGGAAGAGCTAGAAGCAGCCAACAGTCAGCTGGAATCTGAAATCGCTTACCTCACAGCGGAGCGTGAACAACTTGAAATGATGCTTGATGCGCATGTCTGTAATATGGAAAAAGCCGCTGGACGCGGTCCAGCTTGAATACTTACTCTTCTCTGTGCTCCGTTGCAATGTTGACGTCACTTTTCAGCGTTGAACTGGGTTGAATTAACGTGCTTGCACTGCAGTTGTTTGCCGTGAGAGCGTGTTAATACAGTACAGGAGAAGACTTAGGCTTCGCTTTAGAGCTTTGAATCAATCGAGTTGCAAGGCAGAGCTTAAGATTACTTCCCTCAGTTTGGAGTTCGTTTGTCCCACCTTGAATGCAATTCACCGTTGTAGGAGTTACCCAGAATGAAGGGATTGCTTATCTTATCACTTTGCGAGTACTACCAAGTTTGGAGTTGTGCCTTTCTTAAGTATCCATCAAACACTTGGTTTAAATGACGATTTATAATTAAGGATAAATAGCATTAGACGGTAAATACTGCATGCTGAGTAGCTTTCATTCGTACGGTCCCACTTTCGGATTTAATTTAAAACTACCTCGAACGGTATACCGAAGAGTACCACGGGGAAGTACAGCTTAGTGGCTTTCATTCAGATAATCGCACTTTGAATTCGTCCTCAGACTTAGAACTTACAACCGGAAGGTTGCTGACGGGAAAGTGTTCCTCACTTGAGTTTCAATGCCTTATCGCACGGTAAAATGTCAGTACCAAACACAACAGTAAGAACAATCCAGTGTACCTTTGAGCCAAGCTATGAATGTAGTTTAACATTTGGAGCATGCTCGAGGGCAGAAAGGTTACAAATTCCGGTTTCAGTATTTCAGTAATCAGTAAGTCATGTATTTTGCTATCATTGAATGATTTTCCGACCTAGCATGTACCTTATTTTCGACTGATTTCTCCTCGAAATCGCAAAGACAACTTTTACGTCCAGAATTTTTTTTATTTAATAAGAGAACATTTTTAAATCTTTCTAACACCAGATGACTTTATCTTGCTCGTAACAGGACAACAGTCGACTTTGCTTGGCTTGCGCAAAACGAATCTGATCTCGCGGGCAGAGATGAAAGTAATGTTTTTTCTTTCATTTTTTTGGATTCTTTTTTAGTTATATGTTTTTTACTCTCAGCTTTTTTTAAAATTCTTTTTATTGCAATCTTAGCCTTTGTGTCAGTAGGTTCGGTAAAGCTGGAAAGTTTGTTTTGTACTATCTTCTTATCAGAAGCAATAGGGACACTGTTGTACAGATTGTCTCACGTGTTCAAGTGGTGGCCTTTTTGAATATCATACTTTCGGATTTTGGCCAGCGACGCTATCATCGACACACCCTGTACAGAGCGCGCAAACAGCACTACAGTAGACAATTATCGTAGCATTTACTTGGATGACCGCTTGCCTCAAGCATTTCATCAACAGTCTCAAACGTTAGCGACATCTGATGCAGCATAGTAAACAGCACCACGATCATGAAGTACTGCTCAGTTAAGATTTTGTTTGAATGGTTACACGCGAGGATTTTATCCACGGACTCAAAAGGAATCTTTAACAGTATAAGAATGTAGCAGCGCCACTAGAAGGTACTGATCAGAACCTTCCATTTGAATGGTGGTCATAAACCAGTATTTCTTCCACGGACTTGGGCATCAGTTTAAGAGACGTCCACTGTACAGCGTAATAAACAGACTACATGAAAACAATGATTAATAACTTTCATTTGAAAGAGTCGAGACTTAACAATTAGTGGTTAGAACTGACGTAACAAGAGGATCAGTTCCTTTTGGGTCAATCCATCTGTCTATGCTACATTGCTTGCAATGAAAGCTTGGGCATAAAATACCTAAAGCATGATCACTTATTTAATATTTAAACAGCTTGATTTATGTTTTTAAAGTGTGACAATAGGCCTTTTGCAACGGCTAATCACGTGATTAACTTTTCATAAATACGAATGCAATCCATGTTCTGGAGATAATTTTATAACGAATAGAAGATCAAATATCTTAAAAGCGAGACGTCTATGGCAGTTTGAATTCAGAACGATTTTAATGTGAATCATTGTGTAATCCGTTAAAGTCCTGGTAAAATCTCACAGTGTCTACAAAATTGCCAACTTAAACACTTCCTTTCCATTTCTGGAAACCATATTGCTCTAGTTACAAGTTTTCCAGAAAAAATGGTCACATGACCAATCGTTGCAAAAGGCCTCAAGGGGATTTAGGAACTCCAGAGGTAGATCGTAATTGGAAGGAATTCTTGATTAAGCTAATACTTTTGTAATATGAAAAGTAATATGAAGGAGTGTAGTGAAAAAAAAAAACAGACCCACTTTCCAAGTTGATGCGACGGTTCTGTTAGAAGAGTACAGGCACTTAGACTGGAACACTATCAGGTGTTATCGGCCTAATTTAACCTAGTTGTGTTATACATCCATTTGAAATATTAACGGAGAGAAAAAGTCACTAACTTTGTATTAAATACGACCATTTTGGAATTTGCAATTAGTAGATTTTAGGCCCATTTTTTTGTTAACAATCGAATTCTGGGAGACATTGCTCGTGAAACAAATCGTTATATTCGCCCGTTACTGTCTAGACAAAAGATCCTGATGATCGGAACCGCAGGCCCGTAGGACGGGGGGGGGGGGGGGTTCGAGGGGTTCGAACGATAGGATAGGATAACTTTATTTATATACGGTAAACTCATCAGTCAACTATAAAAACCTACTTATTTATAGAGGTATTGCAAATTATGCAACGATTAAAACTACCGTTATTCTAAAATTACTCTAATTATCAAATAAATATAACTATAGTATGAAATGACAAAATAAAACCTGCTTTACATGAGTGCCGTGTGTAATAAATTCGAAATTTAAGTTGATGAAAAGAGACGCTCGCAGCCAGCCCGGAACGCTCTAAGGAACGAAGCCCCCTTGAGGCCCAAGATGTTTTTTTTTTGCTGTTGCCGACCTAACCGAGAGCCGACTCTTGGATTGTCAGGATTGTCAGGATTGAGCTTGCGCTAGCCTATTCAAAATAAAATATTTGTTGTTTTCACTGTTATGTTTTCGGTTTTGGGAGCCATCGACATTGGGAAACCATTTGAATGTTGCTAATGGTTTGCTTTTTAGTTCTTCAGCCTATTTGTGAATGAATTTCATTTCAGAAAACCGTGTGGCTGGCAATGTTTTTTTTTTAGATTTACTTATTTGAAATGTTCAGCTAAACAATTTTAACATTTCCCAGCAGCTAGTATTAAGTAAAAAGAGTTGAATACGCCTTTTCCGTCGGGGTTTGTACAAAGTTAAGTAGTGACATATTTTCGGCCTCCTCTCTCATGTGTGGTAAGGCGTCGGAACAGTCGCTTGTGATTGGCCAGCGTCAGAGCGGGTTTTCCCGGCATGTACGACAATGTCGAGACGAATGATGGCTTTTTCAAAGGCTTTCCTTTGATTTCGTCATCTATTGCCATTCGCTTTGATACAGCCACCGGTGATTCACTTTACAATGCCTCCAAAAAAGAAGAGTAAAACAGCGAGTTTGATTACAAACTTCTTTTTTAAAGTAGAAGATTCCCAGTCTGAGGCTGAACAAAATGTAGATGAGCTTGAGAAAGGCCAAAGAGGAGAAGTTGAAGAAAGTGAGGGTCAAACTTCGAGCGTCGCTCCAGAGCCCCAAATTGAAAACCTCGATGTAATTTCTATCAGTGAGTAAGCATGCTCAACTAATCAAGTTGAGAGTAGCTAGTAGCCAAACCAGTGTCAACAAAAGCTCGAGCTTAGCTCAAGAAATCCAAGAAACCCCCCATACAATTTCTGCCAGCCGGCAAGCATCCTCGGCTTCCCAAGTTTGCAGTACTAGTGGGCGTGCTGCCACAGATATTCCACAACTGAGATCAGCGCAAGGCGGTAGCGAAGACATTGGCCGCTACATCGACGGTACAAAGACACCAGAGCAGTTGAACAGATTAATCAACGCAATGGATAGGGGGACAAAATATCAGCTTCTTACTAGGTAATTCGTTCCTTCCTTTGACTACAAGTTTCCTGAAACCTATGATAATGGCTGCCACCGCTCCTTCCGCATGGGATACACACGAAATCGCCCTTGGCTCAAATACAACCCTCGTCTAGATGGTGCTTTTTGCGTGCCATGTGCACGTTTCGCTGCTGACCGTTCAAACAAGGGGGCCCTCATCACAATTCCTTTCAATAAGTGGGTTCGATACACTAACGTTATTGTCGCACACGCTGAAAAACAGTACCACAGAGATGCAATGTTAGCTGCTAAGGCCTTTTGCGAAACAATGGAAAATCCAACTGCAACCATCCAGTGTCATATTAGTACAGAGAGGGAGAAACGAATCAAAGAAAATCGAAAACTAATGCAACTCATAGTTAAGGCGGTGCTATATTGTGGGCGCCAGTGCATTGCTCTTCGAGGTGACAAGGAAAGGCTTGACCAGCCTGGAAATCCAGGAAATTTCCGCGCATTGCCAAAGCTGATGTCAGAAGACAACGATATGCTTGCACAGCATTTGCTCAGCGCCAAAAGGGTAACACATTTCTCCCCAGTCCCAAAACGAGATGATTGAGGTGATAGGAAAAAAATTCATCCAAGCAACAATCGCACAAGAGATCCTAGATGCTCGTTTTTTCTCCATGTTAGCCGACGAGGCTACATCTCATAATGAAGAAAAACTCGCCATCGTCATACGTTTTGTCGATAGTAACAGGGATATACGAGAAGAGTTCATAGATTTCAAGAGCCTGGAGCGGACATCTGGAGCTGCAACTTCAAATTCTATCCTGGAGTGCTTGAGATACATTCCCATAACAGATTGCCGTGGCCAGGGATATGATGGCGCGGCCGCTATGAGTAGCGAGGGGGTTGGTGTACAAGCAGAAATACGCCGATGTGCGCCAAAGGCAGTGTAAATCCATTGTGCGGGGCACAGTCTTAACCTTGTGATACGTTCTTGTTGCGGTCTTCCAGAAATCCAAAATATGATAAGCAAGGTGAAGGAAGTGCATTTTTTTCAATTACAGCCCAAAGCGAAATGGCTTCCTTTCAGCAGTAATCAAGGATCAATATCCTGAAAATGCAAGGAAAAGGCCTCTTATAACTCTTTGTATGACCAGATGGGTAGAGAGGGCTGAAGCGTACGAGCATTTTTATGAATCCTTCGAGTATGTCGTGTATGTTTTGGAAGTCATGAGACATAATCTACACCCCACAGCCACAAAGAGCTAGAGGGATGCCTCTGGACTACTCCAAGCCATTACGTGACTTTTGTCATTGGATATCTCTACCTGTCGCACATGAGTACTCTAACAACAAAGTTGCAACGGAAGAGCAATGAGATTTTCAAGGCTTTCATAATGGTTTCGAGTGTGCTCAAGTCCTACCAGGACATGCGCGCCGATATGGACGAGATGTATGATAATGCGTATGAGAAGACAATGGCAATGGCAGCTAAGATGGGAGTGGCATCAACAGCTCCCAGAGTTGCTGGCAGGCAAACGTCATCGCGCCAATGCTCCAGCTCCAACAGCAAAGGAGTATTGGCTGCTCCAACGTGGCTGCTCCATTTCTTGATCACATCATTTTGCAGCTAGGAGAGCGCTTCGATGCCGTCACCGTCCAAGCCTCAAGGCTGCTTGCTTTGGTTCCCTCTGTAATGAACGAGAATCAAACGAAGTTGCAAGAGTTACAAGGGGTCGCCGATATGTACATGGACGATCTTCCATCTCCACAGTTATTCCCGGCAGAATTTCGGCGGTGGATAATAAAGTATGCAGAGGAGGAAGAGCTCCCGGGCTCGTGTGCCACAGCCCTGAAGCAGTGCGACGAGGATGAATTTCCCAACATATTCACACTGCTCAAAATACTATCCACTTTGCCCGTAACTAGCTGCGAGTACGAAAGGTCCTTCAGCGCGATGCGAAGGTTAAACACCTATATGCAATGCACGACGAACGAGAACGGATTAGCGTCACTTGCACTTATGCATATCCATTACGACATGCAAATAGACCTTGAAGAAGTGGTGGAGCTATTTGCTACCATGCATCCGCGAATGGTAGAGCTATCAAATTTGCTGTGACACTTAATGTTACTGTGGCCCCTTGTGATACGGACTGTTGGTGTTATACCAATAATGCACTAGCTTTTTGTATAGTTGGGAATTAAGGGGCATACAATACTAGGGCGATCCAAACTGACGTTTGATTAAAAGCGCTTTTTCTTCCCTACCCCCACCCTACGCTAAACGTTTTTCGTCAGACAAATGGATAAGAACCCCCCTTGAAATATTCCAGCTACGAGCCTGCGGAAAGAAGGGCCCTGAACATCTCCGGACGTCTTGTACTGTCAGCTGAACTGTGATAGAGTGCATGTCTTCAAGAACAGTGGTCCTGTGGCTAGGTTTTGTCCCTGTGGCCGCTTCGGTGCTAAAATCAATACTTCTTGATAGATTCCTGGTAATCTAAAGCAACATTAATCTGTGTTAAGTTATATACAAATGCCTTATCCAAGATAGCTCAATTATGTTAAGGTTCTCACTTTGAGAAAATTTCTGGATAATGCGAATACAAACTTTCCAGTGAATTATATATAATCTTCACTGCCAGCAAGCCATTTATGAGACCTCGATAAAATAGAAAGGGAGGACCTGCTAGAAAGTATATATGTAGGCCCGTAAAGTCGATCTTAAAGGCGTCGTTAACACTTGGTGCCCGGGCACCGGTATGAAACTGTGCCTTGTTCAGACTTCGATGCCCACCTTTGGCCTTCCGCCATTTTGAAACTACAGAGCAGGGATTTGTGGGTAAAATAACTACTAGGAGCAGGCGTTTGTAGAGGTCTTGGGTACTCGCTAGAATCGTGTGCACACTTGTGCCCGTGCTCGATGCAGTACCCGAGTACTAGGTCTCGATCTTGTACCCGTGCCCGAGCACCGTGCCCAATTATCGGCACGGGCACTCAAAAAAGTCGTGTTCACATTGGTGTCCGTCAGGCACCGTGCCCGGATACAGTGCCCAGGCACCAAGTGTGAACGACGCCTTAGAAGATCTAACAGGGTATCAAGATGTGGTGTAGGGCAGCAGCATCAGTGACCACAACCATTATGGTCTGGCCATGTTCAGTTGTTTCTCGGCTATTCCAGAATGTCAACGCACAATGGCCTGTATGTCGTTTGCTTCGACAACCTTTTGAATTCACATGCTACGAACGCGTGGAAGATTAATTACTTTGTACCAGGACAAACTAATCTGCTGTTGTGCTCAGAGTTGTACATGTATTGTAAACTAAGAGTTTTTTCCTTGTCTTTTGGACAAAGCCGTCATCAAGGCAATGAAAAAGAAATATTTATGAAGGAGGTCTGACTAATTCTGACAACAACGCTGTGCATGCTATGGTCACCTACTACAACCCAGCTACTTCACAAGTGCTGGTCTGAAGTCAACTCGGCCAAGGCAATAGCGGCACGCGGATCCAAAAGACCCATGGCAAGAGTGATCTTACAATTTATTATAGCGGAGCTCCAGCGGCCCGAAGGGCCGCAAAGCGGAGCCCCATACCTATAGAAACCCGTCAACTCCTTTTCTCATGGTAATCTTGGCTAGCGGTATTGCTCGTGGGCGCGACCGACGACGTCGCACAATAATTAATAATACCCTAATAATAATAATAATAATCCAAAATGGCGGCCATACTCCAGCTGACCATCTAGTTTACTGCGGACATCTTTGATATTAGACATCCATGTCAACGTCAATTGACACCTGTCAAAACAACGTATCCGCTGACCAGTATCACGTGACCATATTGCGGGCTCAAGTTATGAGCTGTCGAGGTCAGCTGTTTTTTTGAAGTTGACCGCTGACCAGGTACTCGTTTTCAATTCGATCGCAGGCTCATGCCAAGCCAAAACGAGGCGTAAGTTTTCGCCAGGATCAACAGATCTCCGTCCTGTAAACAATTTGCCGTCTACCTTGACTACTTCTCAGTTCGTTTTTTGTTTAAACCGATGGGAATCAACCTTTGGATGTTAAGAGCAGCAAATTGGATTGCCTGGCTTTGCTATTTTATAGTTTACGGATCTGCGAGAGAAAAGATCGTGTGGTTTGGCAGGGTTTTAATCATGCAGGCCCTGTCTTCGATTGCTCGCTTTTGCTGTGGATTAAACTGGATGGTTTTGCCGCTAAAAATCCTTAATTGAAGAAGCTTCCTTGGTAGACATGGGAAGTAAAACAAAGTGACGGTGAAAAACTTCAAGGCCCGATAAAGATTTGTATCTGCTTAGCAAATGAATACGTATACTTTTGTGTGAACTGACGGCTTCTGCTTTAGCTCTGCGTTCGGAGTGATTGTTGACTGACTTAAACTGTCCGCAGGTTAGTATTCCTGTTGTGTCTTTTATATCACATATGGCGATTTGTCTCTGTGACTACAAGTTGTTTGTTACTTGTCTTAGTTTTCCAATTTCTACAAGGAACGCCGAAGAAACATTCGCTGGCATCATTCTTTGTTTTCTTACCTTTCGTTGTTTTCATGTTGTTTGGATGGACTAAAAACGCTCGTCTTTTTTCCAAATGCATATTTTCGCTCCAATATTTCATTTTGGAGCCTAAAACTCTTCGTTTCCCTGCTGTCGCTCATTTTTTTGGGCAAAGAATTGGTTGAAGAAAAGCCAAGCGAAGTCCGGACGGTTTATATCCTCGGCTTCGCTTTGTTGACATTATTGGAACCTCGCAAAAGAGTAATCAACAACTCATTGCCAAATATATACACGATTTTTAACAGCTGCAGCATTGGAAATGCCAGCAATTTGTTGTCCATCAAAAGCAATTCTCGTTGTTAGTTAAAAAATCCCAGATTTTTAAGGCTATTGCAGTAAAAACTTCGTCCTTTGTTCAATGTTTACGGCTGAAAAATGTTTTTCAGAAATCCTGAGTCAGATGTTATCATTAACAGTGATGTCAAAAATAATACCACCCACGACTTGTAGTCAAGGTTTGTTGTTTGCAATATTTGTAAGTGATCGAAGTCAAGAAAAAAACGATTCTCAACATCACTCGATAATTGCAGTTGATCACCTGAGTTGATTCATGGCTAAAATAGTATGCTCGATCAGTCTGTCGCAGTCACTTTTCTCAATGAAAAGTAAAGTCGATTTCGCTCAACGTTTTTCCATGTTGTTGTAAAAAGGACATCTACGGCACTTTCTATCGTCTTTACTGTAATAGATCACAAGAATAACACAATAAAATGTTCAAAACAAGGCGAGCAAAGTACTTTTGTTCTTTTATGGGCGGTGTCGAAGAGAGCTCACTTTGAGGTTTTATCGCACTTTCGCTGTAAAATATTTTTTGATAGATTAAAATGTCACCGATACATGTCGATTGTGAAGTTGGTTTAATAATGGGACACTAGAACTGTTAACCTAGTTAAGTGATTTTTACCACTTGTATCGAAATGTAATCAGATGTAATTAAACTGTGATGAAGAAAAGTTTGTTAATCGTTTTTGCTCATCATAATCATATAGTTCGTGTGCGACAAAGTAGTGGTGGGAATCGGTTGAGATTTCACAACCGATCGATCATCGATTATAATCGAAGAAATCTGCCAATAAGCATTTCATGTATTTTTCACCTACATAGAAGTCAAAGTGACAGCGTACGCACAGGTAAACACATTCTTAGATTATCTGCTGTTATGACGTAGAAGTTGGGAGTCCACGAAAAACCACACCAAACTCACACCAAGATATTAAACGGACATTTTTCTTGATTTTAATATTTTTGTGTCCCCAATAAATTTTTAATTTCTCCGCAACAATTGAATATGAAAAAAGCATAATCGATTGTCGCTTCGCTTGAACTTTTCGATCAACTCTTTCGATTACAGTCGTTCATCGGCCCACCACTACCACAAAGGCCGATGATAATTCGAAAATCTACGTTTGCACTTGATTGAATGATGGCTCTGGCTCTGCAGCAAAACAGTAAAAAGTATATATATATATATGTAATCACAATATAGAGAAGTCCTTACTGAAGCCATGGCTCGAGTCCTGTGGCATTGCCACATTAGTTTATCTGTAAATGCTAATATTAAGGAAATAACTATGGAGCTCCGCTTTTAGGCTTGCCTAAATATATATATTAGCGGAGCTCCAGCGGCCCGAAGGGCCGCAAAGCGGAGCCCCATACCTATAGAAACCCGTCAACTGCTTTTCTCATGGTAATCTTGGCTAGCGGTATTGCTCGTGGGCGCGACCGACGACGACGTCGCACAATAATTAATAATGTCCTAATAATAATTATAATAATCCAACATGGCGGCCATACTCCAGCTGACCTCCCAGTTTACAGCAGACATCTTTGATATTGGACATCCATGTTATGGTCAATTGACACCTGTCAAAACAACGTATCCGCTGACCAGTATCACGTGACCATATTGTGGGCTCAAGTTATGAGGTGTCAAGGTCAGCTGTTTTTTTTAAGTTGACCGCTGATCAGGTACTGGTTTTCAATTGGATCGTAGGCTCAAGCCAGGCCAAAACGAGGCTTAATTTTTCGTCCTGCAAGCAATATTCGCCGCCTACCTTGACTTCTTCTCAGTTCTTTTTTGGTTTAAACCGATGAGAGTCAGCCTTTGGATGTTAAGAGGAACAAATTGGATTGCCTGACTTTGCTATTTTATAGTTTACGGATCTTCGAGAGAAAAGATCGTGTGGTTTCGCAGGGTTTTAATCATGCAGACGCTGTCTTTGATTGCTGACTTTTGCTGTGTAATAATGAACTGGACGGTTTTGCCGCTAAAAATCCTTAATTGAAGAAGCTTCCTTGGTGGACACGGGAAGTAACACAAAGTGACGGTGAAAAACTTCAAGGCCCGCTAAGGATTTGTATCTGCTTAGCAAATGAATACTTTGGCAGTGTGAAATGACGGCTTCTGATTTAACTCTGTGTTCGGAGTGATAAATTTGTTGACTGGCAGGTTAGTACTCCTGTTGTGTCTTTTATACGACAAATGGTGACTTGTCTCTGTGACTACGAGTTATGTTTGTTACTTGTCTTAGTTTTCCAATTTCTACGAGGAACGCCGAAGAAACATTCGCCGGCATCGTTCTTTGTTTTCTTACCTTTTGTTGTTTTCATGCTGTTTCGACTAAAAAATGCTCGTCTTTTTTCCAAATGCATATTTTCGATCCAATATTTCATTTTTGATCCTAAAACTCTTCGCTTTCCCTGCTGTCGCTCATTTTTTGGGCAAAGAATTGGTTGAAGGAAAGCCAAGCGAAGTCCGGACGGTTTATATACTCGGCTTCGCTTTGTTGACATTATTGGAAACTCGCAAAGAGTAATCGACAACTCATTCCCAAACGTAAACGCGATTTTTAACAGCTGCAGCATTGGAAATGCTAGCGATCAGGCGATATGTTGTCCCTCAAAAGCAATTCTCGTTGTTAGTTTAAAAATCGCAGATTTTCATTGCAGTAAAAACTCCTTTGTTCAATGTTTACGGCTGAAAAATGTTTTTCAGAAATCCTGAGTCAGATGTTATCATTAACAGTGATGTCAAAAATAATACCACCCACGACTTGTAGTCAAGGTTTGTTGTTTGCAATATTTGTAATTGATCGAAGTCAAGAATAAAACCATTCTCAACATCACTAGATAATTGCAGTTGATCACCTGAGTTGATTCATCGCTAAAATACTATGCTCGATCAGTCTGTCGCAGTCACTTTTCTCAAGGAAAAGTAAAGTCGATTTCGCTCAACGTTTTTCCATGTTATTGTAAAAAGGACATCCACGGCACTTTCTATCGTCTTTACTGTAATAGAGCACAAGAATAACACCATAACATGTTCAAAACAAGGCGAGCAAAGTACTTTTGTTCTTATATGGGCAGTGTTGAAGAGAGCTCACTTTGAGGTTTTCTCCCACTTTTGCTGTAAAATATTTTGTTTTGATAGATTAAGGGCCTACTGACGTGTTTTTTTGGGTTCGTTTCTAAGGATGTAATGGTCAAGTAATTTCAGAGGATCTGGCATTATTTTGGTCAGTCTCAAACTTCTGTAAGCCAATGACCCTAAGTATGACGTCATTATGCCACGCCCATGGTCACGTGACCAATAAAAGAAAACTCTAAATTTTTCTTTGTGCTACACAATTTGTGTATTTAATCAGTGGTTTGATAATTTGTATTCATTTTTGCGTCTTGCTAAGCATGGGTTTCTTTTTATTTTGAAAAATGTTCATTTTAAAGAGATAAACTATCTTAAAATACCCATAACATTTTTAAAAAAAATGTTTTGAAAAAACCAATGCTTAGCTATATTCTGTATTTGGGGGTGAACTGTGTCACATAAAAAAAAAATAATTCAATTTAAAAAACCGCCGAAAATTTAGCGTTTTTGTCAAACCGGAAGTCAGTTCCTTTACGCATGCGCAGTTGATCGGACAACAGAAAGCGCGAGGTGAACACGTTCGATGGAATCGTGCGGTGAGTTTTCCTGGTCAGTGAGTGGGTTTTCTGATCAGCTCACGATACGATGACGTCAGTCACAGGAAGTGACATTTGACTTCCTTAGCAACGCGCGAAAAATCCGTCTGTGGGCCCTTAAAATGTCACCGATGTCGGTTGTCAAGTTGGTTTAATAGTGGGACACTAGAACTGTTAACCTAGTGAGGTGATTTTTACTATTTGTATCGAAATGTAATCAGATGTAATTAAACTGTGACGAAGAAACGTTTGTTAATCGTTTTTGCTCATCATAATCATATAGTTCCTGTGAAACAAAGCCCGATGATATTTCGAAAATCTACGTTTGCACTTGATTGAATGGTGGCTTTGGTTCTGCAGCAAAACAGTAAAAAAAAAAAAAAAAAAAAATATATATATATGTAATCACAATATAGAGAAGTCCTTACTGGAGTCATGGCTCAAGTCCTCTGGCATTGCCATATTAGTTTATCTGTAAATCAGTGGTAATATTGAGGAAATAATTGTGGGGCTCCGCTTTTAGGCTTGCCTAAATATATATATTATAGATACTGATGATATGCAAGGATTTTTCCTTTTACTAAAAACTCGTATCTTCATCATCGCGCGTAGTGAAGACACTATTTTTAGCTTTCACGTGTGACGATAATGGTGTCGCCATGGTTACTAACATGATTAGCCAATTACAAGAGAGCTTCTCGCTCAGGCGCGCGGCATGTTCTTTTGAAATTTCATTCACAAAACAGAAAATATAAGTGTTATTGTCTTTATTTCTTCTTTATAACTTTATATCCGAGTTTCATAACATTTTTGTGACAGGCATTTTGCAATAGATGACCACCTTAATTGCACTATTTTGCTGTTTCGAAAATGAATAAAAACGTTGTGCTTTATGTGGGTTTTTTCATCAGTATCTATAAAATAAACAAAACATTTACATGGCCGCTTTTATTGAGTGCAATGGTCCATAGTTTCCCAGAAACCGTGTGAGATCAAATATAATCAATGTGTGGTTACCGCTTGAAACCAACTTAATACAAATTACTCTTAGGTTGAGAGTTGCCTAAAAACTAGGAAAAGCTAAGAACAAGCCAAGGCTGAAGTTTTGATCAGGCAAATTCCAGTACTTAATCAAATCAATACACACCGACGAAGTTTTCTTGCTCTCCCGCTCTTACGTTTTCAGTTCAGAATTTGCCAAATGCGTGGTTAGTCATGGCAAACAACCTTTCCTTTTCATTAGCTCATAATGAGCCTTAGGCCCGGTTCAAACGTCGAACTTTACATGTGCCGAACCTAATACCAATTTGGGTCGACCCAAATAATTAAGTTCGGCAGTTGATTCAAACGTCGAACCTAATTGAGTCGAACTTAATTGCAAAAGTGAACATGACACTTTTGCAGTCGGCGGTTATTGCTTTGCAAAATGGCGGAAAAAATGCGGGAAAGACAAATTGTGGAAACGAAGAGCTTGTTTTCCTTGCATGTGCGATCAAGGAGGGAAGAAGAAGGCGACTCCAGATGCAGTTGGCGTTAAACAACCTCGCTGCCAGGAGAAAGCGATTTTTTAATTTGGCTTTCGTTCTAACATGGCCCACAGTACGCCACCGAACTGCCTGCTTTCCATCCAGCTACATCCTCATCATTTTCAAACACGGAACTCCGCATACAGAAGTAGTTCATGCATTTCAGGCAAGTATATTTAGTACTCTCCGAAGCAAGAGGAACACATGTGTTCCGATCTTCCAGCCATTTTTGTTCGGAATGATCAAAACAAGTTGTGTGCGCATGACAAAAATAGGAAACGAGCAGAACTCTGGGTAAAAATTAATTTATATAATGTATTTGTAATGTATGCATTAGATTCGGCACATGTCAAAGTTCGACGTTTGAAACAAAGTCGATCTTTTGCCGTTCTATTCGACAAGCCTCGTCGAATAGAACGGCAGGTCGACCCAAATGCAAATCTGTCGAACCTAATTGATTCAAACGTCGCACTTTTCATGTGCCGAATCTAATTATTAGATTCGGCACATGTAAAGTTCCACGTTTGAACCGGGCCTTAGAAATGTAAGTTTTCTCACTGATTAGCTGACAAAGATCTTCGTTAAAGAGAGGTCTTAAACTTGTCCAATTTTCTGGCGGTATGTTTTGAAAAATGTGGTTAGATATAAAGTTTAAATTCAGGAAAGGAAGAAAGTTACTGAAGGCTTACCTGTCAGGTATTTGTGGTAATACATGGTCAAGTCGAAAATATTGTCCTTCAGATCTAAATTTTTTTAAAACAAATAAATGTAACTATCAAGACAGCATCCTTCCTCAGCAGCATAAAATTATATTGAAGTTGAACTGAGGACAACAATCACGTTGAACCAATATTAGGGAGCTTACGAATCGACGACTTCTTTCACGACGACGACGTCGGCACAGCGGAAAGCCCCACTACGCATGTGCAAAAGTAGGCTGCGCAAGATTGAGTGTCGTCTCGTGGCCGGCGACGGCAAACAGAATGTTTTGAAGTCGTCGTGAGAGTTTCGCGACTTAGGTTGGTATCACCTTTTTCTGTGCCATTTTACGTCCTTTGAGTTTGGGACTGGTCTTGCAAAGTGAAAAACCATATCACTATACCGGCAAAGATATGAAAATCTTTTGAGGTAGATACACAAAGCAGGAATAAATTCGACAATCAAACCGTTGTACGTCACGAACTCGTCTGGCAACTGAAGTGCATCCGCAAGTTTGTATATGTCATTTTTATAGAAGCGAAATTCAGCGTTGCATTCAGCATTTTTCAACTCATCTAGTTCAAATCTTTCATAGTTCCAATACGGAAAATGGGTTTTTTTTTGACCTGTTTGCATCATACAACAAAACAAACTCTCTGTCGTTGATAAATCCTTTTCTGTACGCATACGCAATGCAGTTTCTAGTCTCTCTTAAGTTTGGCATTTCTCTCGTAGTTTCTCTTAAGGATATATCTATGATATTCTTCCAACAAAGGCACAAACTCGGTACAAGGAAAATAATGCGCGCCAGTCGTCGTCCTGGTATCGTAATCAAATTTTGGCGCCAAATTGTGCGCGACGCCGACCCAAGACATGACGTCACTAAAAGTGGTCGTCGCGAAAGAAGTCGTTGATTCGTAAGCTCCCTATCAAGTTACTCGTGAGAACTGGTAGCGGCGATTTCCTCAGCCAAAGAGCGAGCTTTTAAAGCTGGATAATTTTTGTTATCTTGACAAGGCAACAAACAAAACCCACCAGAAATGCTTTCCTGATCCGTGTCACTGCTACTGTCACTGCCTTTCTTGTCGTTCTGTACTTTTTTAGCACCGGATAGCTTTCTTGTTCCGGAGCCTAGCCGTTTTGCTTCTTTCAGATTTTCGTTCCATTTTGTCAACGCTGCGTTTACTGCTCGTTTTATCCGGAAGTCATCATAGGGACCTGGTATAAATTGCGGTAACTCGTTTTTTTCCCACCAACGCCAGTGGCAAACGGCCTTCAGTTCAGCCTGGAAGTTAAACTCCTTCGGAGTGGTGGGATAGTTGTAGTACATGTAATCCAATATCGCTTGCACGAGCGTGTTTTTAGCAATCAGGGACATTCCTCCTCCTTTTTGTGGAACGACACCTTTAGTCCAAGGAAGCGATTCCAGTTTTTGTTCCAGGTGTTTTCTACCTTTCTATAATTGCAATCAACAGTAAGGAATGATCTTCGAAGCGGCGTTAGTAAAAATATGACAAAATCTAATCTCTTTGATTTTGAACAATTACTTTGAGGTTTTGAGGGAGAAGAGAAAACAGCAAATCAAAGAGGGGAACTTCAGACCTTAGACACTGAAATGTTCAGACAAATTGTATTTCAAGAGATTAGGTGGAAGAGGGTTGATGCATGTTGAGAATCATTTGTGTCGACAACGAAATTTATTTACAACAAGACATATGTTGAGGACCACACGGGAGTAACGGTCCCTCGCAAAGCAGAATATTGCGTGACTGTGTCTGACCACGAAACCGGCTTTTGGTGGGTAGCTTTGTTTAAACACTGAAACAGTAAGGTGGGAAATATTATGGAATGTCTTCGAAGAGGCAAGTTGAAGAAGGAAACTGACTCAGTAAGTGTTGGATGAGGTAGAATTCTGTAATCTATAATTCCTGCAGTGCGTGGATAGTATATGATGCCATGTAAGGTCTGACTCGCAACCATGTGCTCGATATTTGTAATGGCTTCTCTGTGTTTATTCGTTGTTGTGTCCTTGCCCTCATCTCAAACCCATAAACAGTAAGACTATGGCTGTTTAAGATTAAACATTCAAACTAAAAGTGTGAAGAAGTTAATTGATAGGCTATATGCGTTTTTTAAATTTATAATTGGTCGTTAAAGTAGGAATTACTGATGGCGGAATGCTGAAGGTGATGCAGATTATTGAGAATTTTCTTTTGTGGGCGTTTATGAGGTTCCAGAAGATGATAAAAGATGCAGTCTCCGCGTTAGGCCTACGAACCAATAGGTTAGTTTGGACATGGTTTGTTTTATGATATCATCTCTGGTGCCCATTTCAGTCTTAAAAGCCTTAAAACTAGATAATACGAAGAATTTTCTATTTGGAAGGTAAAACAGATTTGGAACTATATATCGTAAGATACGTGCAATGCCCGCTAAAAAAGAAGAAGAAGAAGAAGAAGAAGAAGAAGAAGAAGAAGAAGAAGAAGAAGAAGAAGAAGAAGAAACATGTAATATATACACTCTATTTTATATAAGAAGTGTATTTTATAAGAATATCGAGGCTGAAATTTGCGAAATTTTAAGAATAAACCCGAGGCTGAGATTTGGAATAGAGATTTGGTGTGATGCAAATTTGTAAATATAATACAATACAATGTATCTTTTAACTAAACCGTATCAAATTCGTCCTTTTCCTAAACGGCAAAACCGGCGTAAAACAACAACAACAAAAAAAGTAAAGACAGCTCTAGTACTGGTCATATGTTCGACGCTGATCTCATTTCTGCAAGAAGTTAGGTGCGTCATATCTGCGGGCTTTATTGGCTGCAGTCGGGCTCCAAACTTACTTCAACTATATATTCTAATATTGATGCCAATACAGTCTAAAACGGAAATGCCATACACTGTAATCTAAGAATATGCACAAGAATATTTTTAGCCTAAAATCGGCAGAAGAATAAAAATATTCAGCCTTGGTCGGAAAAACAATATTCTTTATATAAAGAAAAGAGTAACTGAATTATATTCACCGGATCCAATTTGACCTTGTAGATCCCGCTATACCTCGACTGTTTTTCTTCAATGATGTCTGGGGCATTTTGGATGACAGCTTTCCAGAGGCAAACATTTTCGCTCTTATCCAGAAGATAATACAATTTCGGATCAGTGACGACCCAAACTATAAATGAATTTAAAAAATTATTTTGTCAGTCTTGTGTTGAATTTTAAATTTGCCAATGAAACGTGAAAAAAAAAATTGTCTAGCAGTTCGTTTGCAGCGACGTATTACTAAGCTCGCCGCATGGATCAGTGCCCGGTTCATCACGGTCATCTGACGCATGCCAAGTTCTAGCCAAGTTCCTATTGACTAACGGCCGCATTTAATGCGGCCGTTAGTCAATGTTGCTCATTGAATAAATAGTCGCCGTCTGATAAAGTCATGGATGAACTCCTGATGGGCGCCTACTTACGGCGACGCTGATCATAACCAAAATTTCTCGCACCAAATAAGTTACCATATTTTCTTATCAAACGCTAAAAATTTAATATTACCGCATACCTTACAGGTTTCTCGCGTCCAAGCGATGTAGCGTGTTTTGTTTAAAGTATAGATAATTTGATACCGTACGGTATCAAATTAAAGCTAGTTTAACATAATATATACGGTTACGTGCTTTGGTTGAGTAACAAATTTTCTAACATGTATCGATGTCATTTTAACCTATCAAACGAAAATCGACATATTTTTTAAACAACTCGGAACAAAGAAAGGAGGAGGAGAAAGGAGTTGGTACTGTTCCGCACCACCCATAAACGAATCGAATAAAAGTAGTTTGTTCCCTTTGTTTTGAAAATTTTAGGGGCCGTCGACATATTCACTTCCTCCCCGCTTAACGTCAACTGGACGCTTAGGTCCAGTTGACCTAAACGTCCAGTTGACGTTAAGCGGTTTACGTTTTTGCCCTGCAGCCAAATGCATATGATTTTCGAGATACCCTTTCTGGCTTACGGAATACGTGATTGTCTGCATAAACGATCAGCAAAGTTCTGCGTTAAAACAGTTTTCTTGCATTTCAAAACAAATGGTATAAATCAATAAATGTCTGGGTTAATATCTCAACATCAGAATCAGTTGCGTGCTTTAGTTGAGTAACAAATTTTCTAACAGCATGTATCGGTGACATTTTAACCTATCAAACCAAAATCGACTTCTTTTTAAATAACTCAGACCAAAAAAGGGGTAAAACCCCAAAATGGAGTTGGTACTCTTCACCACCCATAAATGAAGAAACATTGTTTGCTCTCTTTGTTTTAAACATTTTATGGTGTCACTTTTGTGATCTACAAGAATTTATATAATAAGCTCTATTATGCATGCGTTTCGATCGGTTCTTACTTATAATAATTCTAATTAATCAATATACTGAGCATTAACATCTTAGTGAGTGCCGTTACTTAACATTCGTGCTTTTTATTTTACTGAAATGGATTTAATTTTCAAGCACAGCTTTACCTTTTCCTTTTCGGATTTTAAATCCATCTCAGATAAACATCTGCGTTTTCTTTGTTTTTTGGGATATGTAATTTAAGACTGAACATAGCTTCATTTGGTTAACATTGTACCTTCATCATCTTTTTCAGTTTGAAACGACGGACCTTTTTTCGTTCCAGCCCTGAAAATGGTTACGCTTTTGCATGTCGAAGACTCTGAGAAAAAAAAATCAGTTTCGATAAATGGTCTACTATTGAGTTGGGCAATCCAGAGGCAACAAGAGATTATTGTAGAAATCCCTTCTGAGAGGTCTTGCCGTTTGTCTACCGATTTCACCGTTGTAATAACCATGATACAATATACACCATGTTGAGTTTGTTTTGTATACAGACGGAGGGCTTTCGAGGGTGATGAAAGCAACTGTTCTGCAGAAATGATGAATGGGATACATAATGCAGCTGTTTAACATCATTCATAGAAATTACCCCTGTCGTGTTCTTTTTCTGCGAATTGCTGGCTTAATCGCTTTACGTGATTTGATTGGACCCCTGCCCACTCTTGGCTATATGGGGCTGGCTTTGTTGTCGGGCCGTCTTGTCTCCTTGCCTCGTCACCTAAGGGTTGATGTATCAGTTTGAAGCCCATCCGTTTTCGTGACACAAGCTCCATCTTAGAGTCCTGGAAGAATATCAAAGCATCGAGAAAGAAATTCACATTTAGGGGATTGGGTTTTAGTGTATACTGCATTGGAGTTTACTCGCTTTACGACGTTCATCGCGATTAAGCGCTAATTTTCCCTCCCAGGTAGATTGCCGATTGGCGGGACTCTCCTTTTTCTTTCTGTATTCTAACGCCATTGCTGTCGCAGGAGCTTCCAATAATGTATTTATGTGCAG
>OX419342.1:6848495-6868495 GCA_948470475.1 Galaxea fascicularis | reverse complement strand
TCTTCCTTGCAAGCTTGTATGGGGCTTGTTCGAGCTTCTGAAGTGATGAACTTTTCTGTAAAACAGGTTTATTAATTTTAATAGGGATTTCTTCTTTAATGGTGAACAGAGATGTTAGAAAAAAAGATTTACAGGTTTTGTACAGTTGCTTTTTAATCCGGTATTGGTCGGAACTTGTCAGTGATGACAAAATGCATTGAGAAATCATATTGTTGACAGCTAGAACGCACGTACAGTCACAAAATACATGTAAAATTAATGTATGGGGCTGCACACAAAAAATTGTTCCCGACAGACTAATCTATCGGCCGAAGCCCAAATGTAATCCACCTCAATAGTCGAAGCACGCATCTTTCGATTCAGATTCACCTAGTTCTTAACATTGAAACTCTGGCTTCTTTTTCACAAACTTTTAATGAAGATGACGCTCACAAAATATTCCTTTGTGTCCTTCGGCGGCTATAACTCGAGCAGGCATCTGTCGTTATGGAGAGTTTTTAAATGTAGGGCATGTTCTGACCTCTAATGAAGTTTATTTTGTTTCTTTAGCTGATAACTTTACTGTGCAATTTTCAAACCTTTTAAAACTCCCATCTGGAATGGAAAACAAAACTGCTTAACGGGCCGGGTAAATACCGGCAGCTTCGAGAAACGGCCTCCTGAGGACAAAAGTCAACTTCAGAAGACGAAGGCACAAACAAATCACTCCCGACGTTATGATACTAATAGTTATTCGTGAGATCAATCGATTTATGTACATTAATTCCTGGTTCAGTGTATAGGAAAGCTAAAGGTGAAATTTTTTAAAGTAATGAACGAAGTTTTTTCTGCTGAACGAAGCGTGCAACATATCAGGGGCACCCAAATTTCGGTGGAGGGTAGTTCGCCTTAGGTGTTCGGCATCGATCAAAGAGTTCACTTGGATTTTCGTTACTGAAACGTGGCCTAAAAGATTCTCGATGGGGAATAATAGTCCCTGACGTTTTCAGAAGAGCCGTATTTGCTATCTTTGGCTGTCAGTTACGTCAGCTATCATTTTCGGAACTGCGGGCATGAATAGTTCCCTGGAAAGTTCACTTTAACTAGAAATTTTTCAAAGGACGAATTTGTTCCCTAAAACTTTGGGCAATTAAACTGAGATAATTTCAGTTAACGAATCCGAACAGATCAAATTCGTCCAGTTAATGAAAACATCGCTTTAAACAAGCTTCAGTCAACATAAGGCGCTTCAAAATTGTTTTTTTTTTCAGCGAACGTTAAAAGAATCTGCATAAACATTCGTTTTAATCTCGACATTTTTAGCATTCCTTCAAATTTCTTTCGTGTGTGGTTTTCTTTGTACCTTTTGCTAGAATATATTTGCAAACCAGATCCACGACTTTGGCTTATATAGTAAACAAGTAAGACATTATATTAGAACTGGGTCTAGAAATTAAGTATAATCATTACCTTGATAATACGCAGCTCTTCCTCTCTGATTTCTGGATTCAAAGAGAAATTTCCCCTACTTATTAGTTAGTCGGACTACAGATTTTACTGACTTTGATTTCGGAAAGGATGACGTAGATCTTAAGAATGAACTGGGTCGCATACAAGCAATATTGCTATGAAGGAGTCCATAAAATAGACAGATGCTGGTCTTTTTTTCAAAATTAATTTCATCAGCTAATCACAATGCCCGGCAAGGTTTTGGTTACACGACAATACCACTAATGGAGGGCAAACTTTCGTTTCTTTCTTAATCAAAGTAGCTACTGGATACGCTTTGAAAAGCAAAACAAGAAAAAGCTTACTCATAAGTCCCCAAAATCTTGATGAAATTGTATTTAATGAATTTAATCTTATTCCTTGAGCCTCGAGAAGGCTCATCAAAACTCTTTGGAAAATTGAAGACAGTTCATGAAATGAAGATTCTATTAATGGAAGTTGGCAGCTGCACGCATGTTTTCGATATTCATGTGAACGTGAATAAACCATGGTTTATTATGAAAATAGTTGCGATCCAATTAACTCCAATCTGTAGGACACAGCATGAAGATCAAAGTTTCGTCTTTACTGAGTACGTCTTTCTACTTGCTCCTTACAATTTATCCAAAGTTATGGCGACAGAACCCACGGAATCTGAACCCACTCCCTTTACTTTAAACTATACCAAACGCACGATATTTCGTTTTATTAGGAAAGGGACGGTAGAGGAACCTTTCCCAAAGATGAGCAGCTGCGAATATCCTGAAGAATATATGCGAAGGACAAAATGAAAAAGGAATAGTCCAATGCCGCTAGACTTTTTCAAAGATGAAAACGGAATGATAATTTACAAAGAAGGGCCTGAAGGTAACAATCTGTTTCAGTTGTTTAGTTTGCATTGGTTAAATAGTGAATCCAGTGCAACCCAGCTATTTTTCCGATTTTGCGTTCCATTCAGTGGCTGCGAAATTTTTTAGTTGGATAGAAAATCCATCAGTTTTGAATTCTCTGAAGTAACGCATCCTTAATCCAATTACCTGAGAGACCTGTTTGTCCAAGTGGTTGTTGGTTTCGTTTGTTGTTGATTGAGAAAGGGACGACAAATTTGGCAACCAACCACAGGGAAAAATAAAGGAAAACCAAAGCAAACGTTAATTCCTTGATTCATTACGAAACTCAGCTGACATATCGAAACTCGGCTGACATATCGAAACACCCTCAGCTTACATTTACTGGTCAAGTAACATGCGATGGATGCGATGTAAACAAATCACAATTGGCACATTTCACGGTGATAAGAGATCGGGGAACGTTACTGCGAAAAACGTCAAAGATTGGATTGTGATACCTTCCTATTTTTATTAGATAGCTCGCGTTTTTTATGAAATTTGAACCGCTCTTTTCAGGAAACTCTACAACCTTCTTAGGTTTTAACAAACAGCTGAAACTAATTTTTTTTTGCAAAAAATGTGGCCAATTTTCCCTCTTAGGAATCTTAATTGTGCTAACATGGCAAATGTCCGGTCTATACGTGTTTCCCAGAGATCCGACAGCATCACAAGCCAGAGGCTCGATTTTAATGCACGCATTAGGGGTCCAAATTTGCCATGAATATACGGCACGTCAGTTTGAATTGGCTAACATAATTTATGCGGCTTCTAGATCTTCATTATTATATTCACCCATTCAAAATTTTACTTTACAAGAATCATCATCTGCCGATACAGAGGTAATGAAATTTACCCAGTTTTTCATTCAGGATAGATTTTCTTAAAAAATGTTAGACCGTTTTTCTCTTCCTCGCAAGCTTACAGGGGGCTCGCCCGAGCTTCTGAAGTGATGAACTTAACTGTAAAACAAATTTATTAACTTTATAGAGATTTCCTCTTTAATGGTGAACTGAGATGTTATAATAGAAAACTTCCAGGCTTTGTACAGTTGTTTTTAAGCCGGTATTGGTCGAAATTTGTCAGTGATGACAAAATGCATTCAGAAATCATATTGTTGACAGCTAGAACGCACGTACAGTCACAAAATACATGTAAAATTAATGTATGGGGCTGCACATAAAAAATCGTGCCCGACGGACTAATCTATCGGCTGAAGCCCAAATGTAATCCACCTCAATAGTCGAAGCACGCATCTTTCGATTCAGATTCGCCTGGTACTTAACATTGAAACTCTGGCTTCTTTTTCACAAACTTTTAATAAAGATGACGCTCTGAAAATATTCCTTTGTGTCCTTCGGCGGCTATAAGTCGAGAAGGCATCTGTCGTTGTGGAGAGTTTTTAAAAGTAGGGTGTGTTCTGACCTCTAGTGAAGTCCATTTTGTTTCTTTAGCTGATAACTTTATTGTGTAATTTTCAAACCTGGTTAACAAAACTGGTTAACGGTCCCGGTAATTCCTGGAGCTTCGAGAAACGGCCCCCTGAGGACAAAAGTCAACTTCAGAAGACGAAGCCGGCACAAACAAATCACTCCCGACGTTATGATACTAACGCTTCGAATAGTTATTCGTGAGATCAATCGATTTATGTACATTAATTCCTGGTTCAGTGTATAGGAAAGCTAAAGGTAAAATCTTTTAAAGTAATGAACGAAGTTTTTTCTGCTGAACGAAGCGTGCAACATATCAGGGGCACCCAAATTTCGGTGGAGGGTAGTTCGCCTTAGGTGTTCGGCATCGATCAAAGAATTCACTTGGATTTTCGTTACTGAAATGTGGCCTAAAAGATTTTCGATGGGGAATAATAGTCCCTGACGTTTTCAGAAGAGCCATATTTGCTACCTTCGCGGCTGTCAGTTACGTCAGCTTTCATTTTTGGAACTGCGGGCATGAATAGTTCCCTGGAAAGTTCACCTTAACTAGCAATTTTTCAAAGGACGAATTTGTTCCCTAACACTTTGGGCAATTAAACTGAGATAATTTCAGTTAACGAATCCGAACAGATCAAATTCGTCCAGTTAATGGAAGCATCACATTAAACAAGCTTCAAACAACATAAGGTACTTCAAAATTGTTTTTTTTTTACAGCGAACGTTAAAAGAATCTGCATAAACATGATTCGTTTTAATCTCGACATTTTTGGCGTTCCTTCACCCGGATTTCTTTCGTGTTTGTGGTTTTCTTTGTACCTTTTGCCAGAATATCTTTCCAAACCAGTCCACGGCTTGGTAAAGAAGGAAAACATTATGTCAGAATTGGATCTAGAAATTAAGTAGAATTATTACCTTGATACTACGGAACTCTTCCTCGAGGATGGCAATTATTTGAAGGTCTTAGGACGTGACAAAAGTCAAGTGCTGTGATCTGAATAATGTAGTGTTGTCAGTGTCAGGAAACTTCACGATATGGCAGGAAAAAAACGTGATTTAGGACAATTTAATGTCGCAGTCCCAGGTTTCACACGTACAGGTACAGCATGCGCACTTTTCGCCCTCTGCAGGCAATTAAACTATGTTGAACAATTACAATGTTCAAACTAACGATCTGTCAACAACAATCTCCAGACCTGTTCCTAATTATATAAGTTATTCAATCAAGCTGTCAATTAATATGGAACGCGATTTCTAACTGTGACTGACATATACTCTAAAAATATCGTCTTCTAGCATGTTTGAAATTAAAAGGTCTCTCTTATTTTTAATGCTTACTTTATCACTGATTTCTGGATTCAAAGAGAAATTTCCCCTACTTATTAGTTAGTCGGACTACAGATTTTACTGACTTTGATTTCGGAAAGGATGACGTAGATCTTAAGAATGAACTGGGTCGCATACAATTAACTGCTATGAAGGAGTCCATGAAATAGACAGACGCTGCTCTTCTTTGCAAAATTTAATTTGTTAGCTAATCACGATGCCCGGCAAGGTTTTGGTTACATGACAATATATACCGCTAATGGAGGGCAAACTTTCGTTTCTTTCTTAATCAAAGTAGCTACTGGATACGCTTTGAAAAGGAAAAAAACAAAAACAAGAAAAAGCTTACTCATCAGTCCCCACAATCTTGATGAGATTGTATTTAATGAATTTAATCTTATTCCATGAGCCTCGAGAAGGCTCATCAAAACTCTTTGGAAAATTGAAGACAGTTCATGAAATGAAGATTCTATTTAATGGAAGTTGGCAGCTGCACACATGTTTTCGATATTCATGTGAACGTGAATAAACCATGGTTTATTATGAAAATAGTTGCGATCCAATTAACTCCAATCTGTAGGACACAGCATGAAGATCAAAGTTTCGTCTTTACTGTGTACGTCTTTCTACTTGCTCCTTACAATTTATCCAAAGTTATGGCGACAGAACCCACGGAATCTGAACCCACTCCCTTTACTTTAAACTATACCAAACGCACGATATTTCGTTTTATTAGGAAAGGGACGGTAGAGGAACCTTTCCCAAAGATGAGCAGCTGCGAATATCCTGAAGAATATATGCGAAGGACAAAATGAAAAAGGAATAGTCCAATGCCGCTAGACTTTTTCAAAGATGAAAACGGAATGATAATTTACAAAGAAGGGCCTGAAGGTAACAATCTGTTTCAGTTGTTTAGTTTGCATTGGTTAAATAGTGAATCCAGTGCACCCCAGCTATTTTTCCGATTTTGCGTTCCATTCAGTGGCTGCGAAATTTTTTAGTTGGATAGAAAATCCGTCAGTTTTGGATTCTCTGAAGTAACGCATCCTTAATCCAATTACCTGAGAGACCTGTTTGTCCAAGTGGTTGTTGGTTTCGTTTGTTGTTGATTGAGAAAGGGACGAAAAGTTTGGCAACCAACCACAGGAAAAAATAAAGCAAAACCAAAGCAAACGTTAATTCCTTGATTCATTACGAAACTCAGCTGACATATCCGGCGAAACTCAGCTGACATTTCGAAACTCGGCTGACATATCAAAACTCAGCTGACATATCGAAACACCCTCAGCTTACATATACTGGTCAAGTAACATGCGATGGATGCGATGTAAACAAATCACAATTGGCAAATTTCACGGTGATAAGAGATCGGGGAACGTTACAGCGAAAAACGTCAAAGATTGGATTGTGACACCTTCCTATTTTTATTAGATAGCTCGCGTTTTTTATGAAATTTGAACCGCTCTTTTCAGGAAACTCTACAACCTTCTTAGGTTTTAACAAACAGCTGAAACTAATTTTTTTTTGCAAAAAATGTGGCCAATTTTCCCTCTTAGGAATCTTAATTGTGCTAACATGGCAAATGCCTGGTCTATACGTGTTTCCCAGAGATCCGACAGCATCACAAGCCAGAGGCTCGATTTTAATGCACGCATTAGGGGTCCAAATTTGCCATGAATATACACGTCAGTTTGAATTGGCTAACATAATTTATGCGGCTTCTAGATCTTCATTATTATATTCACCCATTCAAAATTTTACTTTACAAGAATCATCATCTGCCGATACAGAGGTAATGAAATTTACCCAGTTTTCTATAGAAGAAATTCATTCAGGATAGATTTTCTTAAAAAATGTTAGACCGTTTTTCTCTTCCTCGCAAGCTTACAGGGGGCTCGCCCGAGCTTCTGAAGTGATGAATTTAACTGTAAAACAAATTTATTAACTTTATAGAGATTTCCTCTTTAATGGTGAACTGAGATGTTATAATAGAAAACGTCCAGGTTTTGTACAGTTTTTTTTAAAGCCGGTATTGGTCGAAATTTGTCAGTGATGACAAAATGCATTCAGAAATCATATTGTTGACAGCTAGAACGCACGTACAGTCACAAAATGCATGTAAAATTAATGTATGGGGCTGCACATAAAAAATCGTGCCCGACGGACTAATCTATCGGCTGAAGCCCAAATGTAATCCACCTCAATAGTCGAAGCACGCATCTTTCGATTCAGATTCGCCTGGTACTTAACATTGAAACTCTGGCTTCTTTTTCACAAACTTTTAATAAAGATGACGCTCTCAAAATATTCCTTTGTGTCCTTCGGCGGCTATAAGTCGAGAAGGCATCTGTCGTTGTGGAGAGTTTTTAAAAGTAGGGTGTGTTCTGACCTCTAATGAAGTCCATTTTGTTTCTTTAGCTGATAACTTTATTGTGTAATTTTCAAACCTGGTTAACAAAACTGGTTAACGGTCCCGGTAATTCCTGGAACTTCGAGAAACGGCCCCCTGAGGACAAAAGTCAACTTCAGAAGACGAAGCCGGCACAAACAAATCACTCCCGACGTTATGATACTAACGCTTCGAATAGTTATTCGTGAGATCAATCGATTTATGTGCGTTAATTCCTGGTTCAGTGTATAGGAAAGCTAAAGGTAAAATCTTTTAAAGTAATGAACGAAGTTTTTTCTGCTGAACGAAGCGTGCAACATATCAGGGGCACCCAAATTTCGTTGGTGGGTAGTTCGCCTTAGGTATCCGGCATCGATCAAAGAGTTCACTTGGATTTTCGTTACTGAAACGTGGCCTAAAAGATTCTCGATGGGGAATAATAGTCCCTGACGTTTTCAGAAGAGCCATATTTGCTACCTTCGGCTGTCAGTTACTGACGTCAGCTATCATTTTCGGAACTGCGGGCATAAATATTTCCCTGGAAAGTTCACCTTAACCAACAATTTTTCAAAGGACGAATTTATTCCCTAAAACTTTGGGCAATTAAACTGAGATAATTTCAGTTAACGAATCCGAACAGATCAAATTCGTCCAGTTAATGAAAACATCACTTAAAACAAGCTTCAGTCAACATAAGGCGCTTCAAATTTTTTTTTTCAGCGAACGTTAAAAGAATCTGCATAACATTCGTTTTAATCTCGACATTTTTAGCGTTCCTTCAAATTTCTTTCGTGTGTGGTTTCCTTGTACCTTTTGCTAGAATATATTTGTAAACCAGATCCACGACTTTGGCTTAGTAAACAAGGAGGACATTATATCAGAACTGGGTCTAGAAATTAAGTAGAATCATTACCTTGATAATACGCAGCTCTTCCTCACTGATTTCTGGATTCAAAGAGAAATTTCCCCTACTTATTAGTTAGTCGGACTACAGATTTTACTGACTTTGATTTCGAAACGGATGACGCAGATCTTAAGAATGAACTGGGTCGCATACAAGCAATCGCTATGAAGGAGTCCATAAAATAGACACATGCTGGTCTTCTTTTCAAAATTAAATTGTTAGCGCATCACAATGCCTGCCAAGGTTTTGGTTACCGTTGACAATACCGCTAATGGAGGGTTTCTTTCTCAATCAAAGTAGCTAGGATACGCTTTGAAAACGAAAAAAAACAAACAAAAAACAAAACAAAAACAAGAAAAAGCTTACTCATCAGTCCCCACAATCTTCATGAGATTGTATTTAACGAATTTAATCTTATTCCATGAGCCTTAAGAAGGCTCATCAAATCTCTTTGGAAAATTGAAGACGGTTAATGAAATGAAGATTCTATTTAATGGAAATTGGCAGCTGCACGCATGTTTTCGATATTTGAACGCGAATAAACCATGGTTTATTATGAAAATAGTTGCGATCCAATTAACTTCAATCTGTAGGACACAGCATGAAGGTCAAAGTTACTTCTTTACTGAGTACGTCTCTCTACCTGCTCCTTACAAGTTATCCAAAGTTATGGCGACAGAACCCACGGAATCTGAACCCACTCCCTTTACTTTAAACTATAACAAACGCACGATATTTCGTTTTATTAGAAAAGGGACGGTAGAGGAATCCTTCCCAACGGAGATCAGCTGCAGAGATCTTGAAGAATATCAGCGTTCTTACGAAAGGAGAATGCGAAGGGGAAGACCAATAGGGAGGCTGCCAGACTTTTTCAAAACTAAGAACGGAATGATAATTTACAGAGAAGGGCCTGAAGGTAACAATCTGTTTCAGTTGTTTAGTTTGGTTAAATAGTGAATCCAGTGCACCTCAGCCTACTTGCTTCTGGCACTGCCAGTTGTGTTCGTAAGAAAACTCTTCAGTGAGCAAGGTCGTCTGCTGAATTATTTAGAAAGGTAAGGATAGGCTGCAGATGCAAATGTTTTCATTTCTTAAGTGCATCCGTAAAGATGGCCGCGGCCGGTTTTTATGGGCTGAAATGTCCCTTGCCGGTCTTTGGCTTTCCACGCTTTTTCACACGCCGCTTGCACAATGTCAGTGACTTTAGTGAATTAGAGTAGGACGTAAATCCCGAAATAGTCATAAAAGAAACAAAGTACCCCTAGTATGGGTGACAACCAAGCGGGTTCTGCAGGACGAGTACAACATTTCCTGGCAGAACATTGAAATTGCACATAACTGTTCAGTGAACGGCAAGATTGTTGTCAACAAATATTGAATGAAAGCAGTTAAATCATAAGGATTGCTAGTACACGTGTGTGTAGCTCCTTAGTCTTCTCTGAAGAAACTTCTGAGCAGTTTCAAGGGCTTGACTTTCATGTAAAGACATAACATTAAACTTGTGATTAAAACCACATCTTTCCTTCCTAAGGTCTCAGCACTTATAGAAATAAGGAACAATTTTTGGCAAAATGGGAGGGAAACCCGATAACGGAGCAAGAGCTGTGGATGTTGAAAGAGTCAACGCCAGTTCCCAAGGAAATTGAACTGATGATTGATCGCGACGATCCAGACCATATTTTGATTAAGCCTGCGAAGCCACCTCACGCTGACGAAGAAAAAAATCCCCCTACAGTTACACCAGAGAGATTTAAACAGGTAATTCACCATGAGTTTTATCTTAAAGTAATATTGTTATGTATTGGTGTCAATGCGTTTTTAAGGTAAAAACAAGTTAATGTGTTGGGTTTATTTAGATCACATAGTCTCCGTACTTTGAATGCGAAATTTGTGCTCGCTAAATCATAATAATCTCAAATAATCGGTTGGCATATCTGTATCTCACATGCTGACGGCGTAAATGCATGTAAATAATTGTATATACCGCTCAAATGCATCAGAAATAAAGGCAGTGTGTTTGGTAACGTATGTAATCCTTGTCATTCGACTTCAAAATTGTCATCGTCGTAAGCGAAGTCCTCAATGCAGTCCATGTTTGCGTTCTCTACCAATTATGAGACCAAAACCTCGAGGGTGTCAAATGCACTGGGGTCGTTGCGGGGGTAGGTAAATGCTTGGGCCCCGGCATGAGTAAAATTTCAAATGGCGCGTGTCAACTGAATGATTGATAGTGTTGTTGATGTTTGCAGTGGAAAACGTTGATGATGGCTGCAGGAAGGTCGCACACGCTGATTAATTGAGCAATTGCGGCAAAAAAAGACGTGGACATGTTGCTCGATTTTCTTGGGCAAATATTGCTGGTTAAAAGTCTTCTTGAAAAATGATAAATATGGTGAAACTAAACGAAGAAGCAAACTCATATTTATGCCCCAATCAATTCTCGACACGCAACTTTCGACGCACTTCAGACGCAAACTGAGAATAGCAACACCGTTGGCGTACCTACTGTACGTCTTACTTCAGATTATATCACAAACGTAGTGAAAACTGGTTTACAAACAGCCTGAATATCTCTTACGTGAGTCCCAAGGTTGCTGATCATAGCCAACCACTCTATTGCCATCGAGTTTTCTTAAAGTAATACTTTGCTTTACTTTGTAGATGTTAGGCTGCCTCTACTGGGTCAAGTACCGTGAGTATGGAGACCGTTAATTCCAATTCTGAAGAACTACAAAACAGACATAGTCTTCTTTAGTGGTCATTTCAAAACTCTTACTTAAATCACTTAAAATATTTTTCCGGCGGAATGCTTGTTTAGTGCGGGTTGCGAGTTACAGGACTTACTGCTGAAAGGATGGAGCATACACATTGGCTGACTTTAGAAGTATGACCTGTTCAAGGTGGAGAATGCAGACAAACTAGCGTTTATATACAGACTAAGTTTGCTACCATAACAGTAGTGTCAAACAAATGTTTAATAGTCGGTGAACAAGTTGACATGATAGTTTTAACGACACCATTAATTTTTTTTAAGTGGCTGTGAATCATTTCCAACGATTTGTCATACTTTGGAAACCGCTGAATCTCAACATGTTGGTCAAAGCTTAAAGATGATAAAAAAAAGAGGCCATGACTGTTGCCATAGTTGCTAAAATTATGTCAGGAAGACTGCCATGGCTTGTTAACCAACGATTCATGGTATCGCTCCATCGAAGTACAATATAATCGGCGCAAATCCCGTGCTAATAAAAAAAAAAACCCTTTGCAATAGCACTTATTAATTGCACAGGATAAACAGACATTTGTTTTATTATAGGAGATGAAACTTCTGATTGATTGATTGCGAGGCAGCTGGATTACGATATCAAGTTCTTCTGCAAGCCTGAAGCACTTTTGTGGCACGAAGCAATGAAAACAACAACACCGTCCTGTGCAAACATTTGACACTGGAACCCGTGTTAGCAGAACGTTTGCGAGACTTGTACTTTCGTAAAGACCATGAAAGTTCATTTGCTACTACCTCACATGATTTTGTAGAAATGTTATAGTTTGCTTATTTACCACTTAATTATGTCCGGTTAAAATAGAGTAGCAAATAAATTGTTGTTGCGTAACTTGAAAGTTGTGTTGATGTTGGTAATAATACGCTCACCCTTCAAGCAACCCTTAGGAGTGTTTCGTTTGGATTAATCGATTTCGAAATGAAACTGTTTTGCTCTGGGACACGCCAGACAACCTCTGAATGCCAGCGAACAAGAAAACTAAAAAAAAAAAATAAGAAAATTGTGAACTCGCTCATGCTCGGCCTGGCCTACATTCTCTGTGAAATGTCTTGGTCTGGGGCTCTTTGATTTTATAGAAAATTGAAACAACTATTTTGTAATTGCAAAGTGATCTGAGCTTTAAGCTTATGAAATTTTTAAACTCAAAAATGTAAACTTCGCCGTAATGGTAAACCAGTGGACCGCAAAGTAGTTGGGCTGGGAGTATATGTAGCTTTAATAATAATAATAATAATTAAATAACAATATATAATTATAATAAGAACCTTCCCAGAATCCTTTGCAGCTGGATAATCGTCAATCCCAAATAACTTGGTCAGTTTGAGGGCAGCAAGACCCCCACGTTGTCTTGAAATAAGTCTTACCATAAACTAATTATTGTACAAGACTAAGGGCGATGACGTCATTGGTCACGTGACTTTGCTCACAAGTGCGTTTTTGCTCACTGTGACGAAATTATTTTGTTATTGAAAAAGCAGTCAACGTGGTTTGAAGCACAATGGTGTGAGCCATTTCGGACTGCCCGGGTACCGAACAAAATATAAATATTAAGGGAGCTAAACACAATTTTCAAAAAGTGGGAGTCTGGGTACAAGTGCTATCTCGTGTTGCATTAAACGCGAGGAAACAAAACTCTGGACATTGGTAGATATTTTTATGAAATATACATTTTTGTCATTTTTAATGCTGTGACGTCATCGGTCACGTGACCAGAACAGACCGAAGTTTAATATTCGCTCTAAAAGTTTACTAGAACCTTTCTCCAAGAATATTTTTAAGCGAAGTTGTAATTTAATAAATAGTGTTTTAAAAAATGGCCATGATTACTTTTTCCTAAAAAAGTGCGGCAGTACAAAATCTAACTGAAAAGTTTGTCAGCTTCCTGCTCAACGACCATTTGAGGTAGGAATAAAAGAAAATTTTGCCAAAGGCTTGAGAGTATGCTCTTTATGATGGCGTTGTCAGTTTCTTCTAATTTCAATTGCTTTTGGCGAGGATCGATTTTAAAGATTTTTTTCAGAGGAGAGGGCCTGGAGGAAAGAACGAAAACGAGGCTATACTTTCGCGCGCTTTTTGTTCACTGCAACGCCGCGCCACAAAAGGTTAGCTAGAAAAAAAATTCCAAGGACTGGACTTGCATTTTCTTTAAACGGAACTTTTGACGACTTTTTAAATTATTTTTTGTTATGGCTGCTGTCTGCTCAGGGACAATGTATACTTGAGAAGGTAAGTTGATACAGATAGTTGTTGCTGTTTGTTAAAAAACAAAACAAAAAAAAGCGCGTTTGTGGTACACTTCCCACCTAAAAAGTGTTGTTTAATTCTTGAAATTATGAAACTTAAACTAGAAGTTGTAGCAATGCGAATGAAATCAAATTAATGCTAACATTAAATGAAACAATTTAAGTTGCTTAAGGCAACCGATGCAAGCTCAGTAATTTTACTAAATACGATATTTGAAGGTTAAAAACGTATCGTAAACAGTGACGGAATAAATGATTACTTTATTTTCAACCGGAACTTGAAACGTTACCTTCATTGGCACAGACATCAAAACTTTATTTTATACTGTCCATGAACTAAATTCCCTGTTACATTTATAACAAAGTGTACAATAAATCCATTATTCAAAGTATTGGTCTAAGAAAAACAGTTACGCATAAACATATACTGGAACAGTTCGTGCTTTTAAATGGATTACCCTAAGTTTAATTTGAGTGGCGAAACATTTTGTTGTATCTGAAAAATTACTGTACTACAAAAAACGTTTTCACAGAGGTTGTAATACATGCGGGTTCACATAATTTAATCCAATTTTTATAAAGCTAAAAATTGTATGTCAAAGATTCAGCAGAAACAGAGAAAAGTTTTAAAATCACTGCTGTTTGTGCGAGTTCGTGTACGTGCGCGCTAAACGCGGAAAGTACCTAAGCTTAATAACTCTGAAGCCGTCAAGTACTTAAGTTTATGTCAAAACCGACCAAGAACCAGTCGAAAAAACAAAGAAAGATTAGCAAATAATTGTTTTAATTGATTTGGCAGTTTTACAAAGTGTTACGCTTCTGGTTTGTGGCACCTATTTACAATGGTAGTCTGAGGAAAAACCTTTTGACAACAATGTAAATTTCATTTGAATCTATTTTTCAAATTGAGGGGAAATTAAAATGTAATTTGCTACAAGAATGGGTCCAACACAGAAATCCTGAAAACCTTCTTCACAAACAAACTGACGATAAACTTGGAAACCAAATTTGAGAGTACGCTTAACTTCTTGCCGAGCGTTGGGCACATAAACAAAGACAACGCTTATCTGGCTTATCGGTTGACCGTAAGTTTTTTGAAGAAAACGACTAAATAAAAGGTCAACGGTAAATACCTTCTCCAATCGTCGAAAAGGCTATATCGGGCCACTGAGTAAATCGCACATCCTTCGTCTTAATTTAGTCATGCTCCAAGCACGGCGGGAAAATTTATGTGTTGTCGAATGCAGTCGCGGAGCGAATACAATCCCTTTCACAACGCTTAAGATACATCCAAAAAGCCGTCCATCAAGCCTTGATATAATTCTTCCCAGAGTGGCCAGTTAAAAATATTTTCACAGTCTAACACATCTTCAGGTGACCTAGTCGAAGTGGCGGAAGGAGAGTCGAGTCGAACGAGGTATCGCACAGCGTTGACGTGGACGTCGGATAATCCACTGACTTGATCTAAAGTTTTATGCTTCGGACTAGACATTTTCCATTGCTTAGTTGAATTTGACGGCTAATCTCCCATTTTGGCGACCATTTCAGCTTTTCACCACAGCTCTTTCACCACACAAATCTTTCACAGTCTAACACATCTTCAGGTGACCTAGTCGAAGTGGCGGAACGAGAGAGTCGAACGAGGTATCGCACAGCGTTCATGTGCTCGTTAATCCACTGACTTGGTCTAAGGTTTTATGAGACAGGATCAACCAAATTTCAAAATCATTTCACCGTTTTGAATGTAGTTAAGCTTCGGACTAGAAATTTCCCATTACTTTGTTAAACTTGACCGCAAATACCACTTTCACCAAAGCTACAGCGCTATCGCAAGCAAACCGTCGCTTCGTTTCAGAAGGTCGATTCACTTTCTGTGATTGGTTAAACAAAATGACGTGTGAATCGCGAGGTGTGGAGATTCTACGATTCGATGACAAACATAGCGGGCGATGTCTTCCTTCGTAATTTTAACCAAAGAAAAAAATTGCAAAACATTTAAGTTTTGATTTATCGTGAACTAAAAAAACTGTCAGAACAAGAGCGGATAGGCGTGTTTTCAGATCATCTCTCTCTCTCAACTAACTTTTTTTTTTGGTAGCCGCTTCAGTACACGTCTATTATTTCTATTTCTGTATTGTAACCGTTTTCTCCGTTTTTACTTTGCTTCAGTGTTACCCCTGAAGAAGGTTAGTCATGTCTCGCCGACTAAGAGCGTACAACTCCCATACTAAGCCTATGTCACGGCATTTTTACAGAGCGATTTATTTTTAGACTATCTTTCCCGTGAAAAAAGGTACACGTGATACCACATCATCATCATCTTTCTTTTGTTCTAAAGTTTCCTAGCTTCGCAGAGAAACTTTAGAACAAAAGAATGGTCGAGGAAAAGTTTCGCACGAGAGAATGGGCTCCTGAGGGAGTCCCATATTCGTGGCAAATGCAATCTAAAAATAAATCGGTCTGTGGAAACGCCGTGACAGGAATATAGGGCAGTTGTACGCTCCTAGTAATGAGCTCCTGGTGGCATTAAAAGTTACCCTTTTCGGCCATCATTTTGTTTCTTTGCCTTATATCTACCTTTTTATGGGATATATAATTATATATTGTTATTTCCGGTTTCACTTGTAATAATAATAATAATAATAATAATAATAATAAAACAGTCCTTGCAAACATGCACCCAATGATTTATTTCTCTCATTAAAAAGTGGATGATGAGAAAGTTATAAGAAGTGAGACAAGGTGAAAAACAGGCAAAACACAACTGCTGTAGGACTGGATCTATTCAAGGCTGTTCCAGCAGCTTTAGTAGACAGTGTAAGACACTCATCATAATCATAAAAATCAATTTTAGTGATGCCGCATATTTGTGCAGTTTTGCAGTCTGCTTCGCAGTTTTCTCCTCCGGCGCTAACTGAGTTGTAAAAATAGTACTTTCTAAAGTTGGAGCTTTCCCGATCTTCAAATGTCTGAACCAAGGCGTGAAGAGACTGCGCGCGGGCTCACATCTGGTATGTTAGACGTTTCGGTGGCTTTATATTCTATTAGCCAATCAGGTTTGTTTATCAGGTTAGCCTCCGTCAGGTTTGTAAAGTACTGCCAAACATCCTGTTAAAGAAAAGCAACACAACCCTATTGAAAAACGTTTAGGTTAAAACAGTCTGACGGAGTCAACAATACTCTCTAATGAAGTTCTCCATGGGAGGCGAACCTACAGGCTTGTTTGCGTTCTTATAATTCAAGACTGTATACATAGAAGTTGGGCATAAAATTGACCCCTCGTTATACACACTCGGGAAAATGATTCTTCAACATCAGCTGCAAAAGTAGGCTACATCATCATTTACTTGTCGGCAAAACCGCTCCTGCTGAAAGAACGACCCTTCATGTAAATTGTTTCACTGAAGCTTCGAACCGGTCGTTGGAACACACAATTGTTGAAAAAAAGGTTACAAGTACTCACCTTGACTTGCGCAGTGCTTCTGTCGTATTTGTACAGACGAATGCCAGGATTGTTGTATCCTACAGTTGGCAGTACTGTCTTCCATGGTGTTACCGCTGGACACAAGAACAGCGAACTGCGGGGAACGCCTACAAAACAAGCAACGAAATGAACTGTATAAAATGAAAGACTGAACAGCCAAACGTTACAGAATGAACAGCGATCATAGTATTCATCCCTCTATTCGACGTAAGGCAAAAAAGATCAGTACAGTTCATGAAAAAGTATTCTTTGACTTTTCATATTGCACGCAGTTTGTGATAATCGGTGGAACTTCATCCACCGTACAGGATCTGATTTGTGGTGTACCCCAGGGGTCTGTTTTAGTGCCCCTCCTGTATGTTCTTTACACAGCTCCGGTTGGAGATATCATCAGCAAGCATGGTCTGTTCTTCCATCTATATGCAGATGACCAGCAACTGTATACCTCCTTCTACTTTGAGGATGAAACGGAGATGGCAGCGGCAACGAGACGAATCGAGATGTGCGTTTCAGAGATTCATTCTTGGATGGCTGTAAATATGCTGAAATTAAAAACTGATAAAACTGAGCTCCTTTACTTCTACTCTAGATTTCGTCCACGTCTACAACTGAATCCCATTCAACTTGGATCTGATGTAATTTTCCCATCCTCTCATGCAAAGAATATTCATTTGGTGTTATCCTTGATTCGTCAATGACAATGTCACGACACATAAACGCCATTGTAAAATCTGGCTATTATCATCTGAGGAATATTGCAAAAATTAGGAATGTTCTGACATTAGACACCACCAAGATTCTCATTCATGCATTTGTGGTTTCAAAGATTGACAGCTACAATTCGCTTATATTTGGTCTACCCAAACATCTGATCGATAAACTTCACCATCTGTTGAACGCTGCAGCTCGATTAATTATGGTAGCAAATAATTATGATAGTATATCTCCAATGTTAAAAGACCTTCACTGACTACCGGTGGAGCAAAGAATTATTTTTAAGATTAATTTAATTACTTTTAAGTCTCTTAATAACCTGGCTCCGTCATGCTTAAAGGAACTTCTCACTCTGTACAGGCCCAATAGAACCCTCCCATCATCCTCAGATAAACTTAGGCTTGTGACTGTTCCCTACAATAACACCTTTAACACCATTCACTGTAATTTAGGCCCTGGACAGCTCGCCAGCATTTTCCACGTTAAACAAATTGGAATAATCGCGAAAGAGTTTATTCAAAAACGAGAAGTTATAATTTGAAATGACCGGTTCTCGTTGCCGTCGTCGTCGACGTTGGTTAAGGTCCCTAATTGCTTTTTCAAAACCAACAAAGAGCAATCCATACTATTCAGTTTTAAAGCCTTTGATGATTCAAATAATCTCATTTGAAAAAGCGTTTTAGTCCTGTTCTATCCGCTTTATTAATTTAAAGTGTTATCACAACCGTCTCAGTACAGATGGGCTTAAAAAATGACGGTGCCTGTTTGCGACAATAGGGAGTTTTAGCAACGACGACGGCGACAGCAACGAAAACGTCATTTAAAATATAACTTCTCGTTTCTGTGACGCTTTCGAAATTATTGAAATTTGTTTAACTTGCAAAATGCTGACGAACTGTTCAGGAACTAAATTACTATGAACGGCGTTAAAGCAAGGAAAAAAGAAAGAAAAGTTTGCCGTCATGCGCTCACGTTCTCGAGAAAGCATAAAACTTGGTCATTTCACGTTGTTGTCAAGTTGTGTAGAGGACGGCAAAGAAATGTACATGTACAAAACTGTAAAACGCACGTGCAGAGCGATTGTTTTTGGTCATTAAACCTATTGTTTTATGGCGTTCTCGTTGCCGTTGCCGTCCTAGTTGCTAAAACTCCCTAATGCAAGTAGGGTTATCTAATCGGGGTTGGTTGTAAAACTGAAGGAGAAAATACCCGCAGACTCCTTTAACGTCCAACGTATTGTTTCCCGTTAACACGGGTTGTACCACCCTGTAAAGGTGGTACTGAAGAGCTTAGCATGCAAGCTCAAACAAAACTCAACCGATCTACATTGCGAGTGAAGTGTACATCAGATAAAAAGAGTAGTTGTCAAACACATCGGAAGCCTTGAAATACAACTGTTAGTAAGCTCGAGCACCTACTAATGAATATACCTTTAAACAATTAAAATTAGTTAACATGTACTAGAAAAAACAAGATTTTACGCAGTTAAATTAAATGTCAACACATTTCTTACATTTGGTGCTTGTAAGAGGGGACGTATTGAGACTTATGTTGCTCATCGATCTCAAGCTTCATGACCTCACATTTTCTGAAATTGGAAAATTAAGAATACTTGTAAATGCCGTGGAAGATTAACAGGTGCATTTATTAGAGCTATCAGAAGAAGTCAAGAATTAAGCCTTCTCAGCTTGTTTGGCGGTTACGATGAAATAAATTTTAGAAATTTAAATCATTCGCCAATGGTAAACGCGTTCTGACAAACTTTAAGGAGTTCACTGGTTACCATTCTGTTTAAGTCAGTCATTATTCTGTATTTTTGTATGCATTGTAAAGTTTAAATCTACGCAATTTATTTCCTAAAACGAAATGGGTCTGTAATGATGCCGAATGAATGATGTCTGAATTTAAATTCTGTATATATTGAGAAGGAATTTTTACATAAGAGCTGCTGGGATAGTCGATCTGGGACTGTTTGTTGGCTATGATTTGTACAATTAGAGTGTATTTCTCTCTTTGACGGCTGTAGGAAAAATGACGTAATTTCAGGCCATTTGACGAGGTTTTCTAACATAATGCAAACACGGTTATTTTAGTATTCCACGTGCGTCTTGAATTATGGCCTCAAAGGGATTTACACGTAAATGACGTGATGAAACTGGAAGGCAAACGTTTTGCTGTTTTTTTGCGAATTTGCATTTAATACAATCTTCGTTTCGTTGAAGAGAGAGGAAAGAAAATATAAACAACGCATTATTTATGGCACTGCCGCGCTGAGCCCTACGGTGGAAAGTCAAAGAATCGAGTGGACGCGGCAGAATTGTGATGGGTTTTATTAGGAAGACGGAAAAAAGGATTGCAAAGCCAAAGCGAGTC
>OX419342.1:6830995-6843495 GCA_948470475.1 Galaxea fascicularis | reverse complement strand
AGCGATTTGAAGAGTTTTGCGTGCGACATTTACACCTGAACGTATCGGTAGAGACACAAGGATGGAAAGCTCGATTTCGTACCGGCCCTGCGCCGAGCCGATTAAAATTCCCATCGCTCGGCTCCCAAACTGCGCACTGGCCAAGCTGGACGCCAGATGTTTCTTCTCGTACCATTATATTTGAAATCCGTCCAAAACTCGAAGCGCTAGACCTCAAATAATATCGAAAAATCTAGCAATCGAAGATCGAAGGAATCGTAGCTGGAATTTGGTGTTCCGGCTGAACAGTCACGCCGCTTGCTCCTTTCCGATTGGAATCATCAATTCGTCTCACGGAAGGGGAATTAGGGGCAAATAATAAATAGCGCAATTCGTCCCACCCTAGCCTGGCTAGTGGAAAGATCGCAATAAACAGCAGCAGCAGCAGCAGCAACAGCAGCAGCAGCAAGAGAAAGATATATTTGAGGTATATCAACAGCTGCTAAAGTGACGATGACGATGATGACGATAATGTTGACGACGAAGTCGACGACAATGATGATGATGATGATGATGATAATGATGGTGATCATGATAGGGATAATGATGATGATGATTATGACGGTAGTGGTGGTGATGTTGATGATCATGATGTCTTGATGATGATGATCATTATCATCATCATCATCATCATCAACAACAACATCAACATCAACACTATAATCATCATTCCGGGTCTTAAACGTTAAGGCTTGCTTTCTAGGTGGATTTTACTCTGTTCTTATTAAGCCTGGCCTTCGCCTCATCAGTCTGAATACTGCCTATTACTACACCAACGACAAGCTAACAGCTGACTTGCCAGATCCCGCGGATCAGTTCATTTAGTTAGATCAAGTGCTGACGAACGCTTCCGACGAACGCTTCCGTTGCTAAGGAAAAGTTGCCTTTTTTGTATTTTATAAAAGAAAAAGGTAAAAAAAAAAAGGTACTACCAATCTGTTGCCCCGTTGATAAGTGTTGTTACGAACTGTGTTCACTAGCTATCATCGCCTGTGAACACTCTGTCCAATTAGTCTCGTACACGCGACCTTTTGGGCTCTCCTTGGTAACCTCGCGTTTGAGCCGTGTAAAGATTGGGTAGAGACTGTTCGTAGGTTAACCACGGTGTAACGTAAAAGAAATAATAAAAGTTTGTCGAGGATTAGGTTTTTGATTTGAGAGCTAAAAAGATGACAAGTTTATTTTGAGTAGGAGAGTTAAAAACTCACTTACGACAATGACAAAAAGCGTTTTAGACACAGTTAGCGAGGCCATCATAGACATCAAACATGTTCTTAGTAAATCGTAAATGATTTAGTGAACTCACGCAAGACACTATCATCTCTGAGCTCACAGACTGTGGTTGAGCTTGAAGGCTATTTTATATTGCCCAAAGCTTCATCCAAACACAACTGATCAAAGTTTTTGCGTCTTAATTTACAACTTTGAGTGTGTGCAGTGCATCTCGTCTTTGTTCACAAAATCTTATTTTTTTACAATTGCAATTCTGTATGCGTAGTCCCCTAGTTTGTAGGATAGCCATGTTGATTTGATTCGTGACTTAAAAATGCCGTTCAACTTAATGCCCGCCTCAGATAGTACTATCATATCTGTTTTCAGTTAATACCTATCATTGCGTTTTGTTTCGTAGGTCTTAATCATGGGTCACGTGCCCCCAGGATCCTGGAAAGAAGTGGTTTTACCCGCAATTCAACAAGAAATACATCAATGCCATCCTCAAACATGCAGATGTCATTACTGGTCATTTTTTGGCCCTCTAACATTGCGACAGCTTCAAAATCTTCTACGAAGAAAAAGGTTAGAAACTGACTTATCCTATTTTTGTGTTTGTGTCAAAGCTCTAATAATGTTGATTCTTGCGGCGTAATGTTCCTGTCTAAAAAACCCAAACGAACTGGAGCGTTTGTCTCTCGTACATGCACTTCTTTAGCAAATTATGTTTGTTTCCAGTTTACTTTTAGTGCAGCCACTTTGGCAAACACAAAAAGAAAGCCTGGTTTTAAGTACTAACAAGTTTGCAGTTTTCGTACTGCAAACTCGTTTCCAGGGTCTCCCCTGGAGGGAAGAAGAGAGACCATTCACTTTTTTCACCAATCCCATAATACAGTTCATTTTGGGGGGTATTTGCATTAAAACAATGGATAATCAGTTCACTGAAGCATGATACAGTCCCAAGAGTAAATAACTTGTATTGTTTTTATGTAAAGAACCCCCCAAAACGTGTTGCATTATGGGATCGTGAAAACAGTCAATTGGAAAGAGATTGTTCTCACTGAAGGATTCCTGCTACTTTAGAGAAATAAACGGGAGACTTATACCAGCAAATAGGTTGGTACGTTTCGTGCATAGATCTCCTCCTCTCAATTTCTCCAAAAACGCAACACTTATAAAGGATCCAGCATTGCTTTTGATAAAATTACAGATCAGTCGATATGGCATATTGTGGAAGAACTGGACTAGTTTGATATGGATTTCAAATGAAAGTTGTTTTCAGTTGACGTCTTTAAAAGCCTTTGGTAGTTGATCTATTTGTCACGACTCATTCAGTTTTCGATCTTGTCGTTTATTTTGTTTCACATACGGCAGCTCGATCTAGACTGTCGTAGGTAGAAATTTCAACATCTACCGTATTTTACACTGCCAGTGCCAAATACAGTAGATGATAATGATAACAGGTAAAATTTTCTACTCGGAGGGCATTAATGTAATCAGTTGTTAATCAAACCAAGAGGAAAAGCGCATCATCAGATCCTTGTCTTTTTTCTTAGTTCAAAAGATTTGTTAAGGTCCAAGGAAGCGCCATACATAGCGTTTCCTTTGATTGTACTGCCAAAAATCCGCTAATTAATGTCCCTTTTCTCACACCAAATGAAAGCCATTCAAATTTATTTGTTAAGATCTTTTCATTCGCCACTAGATAGCGTAAGTAATGTTTGACGGAAATAAATGTTGGTGCCCTTTTTCTCAACTTACCAGAGCGTGGGTGTTTTATTGTCTGCCTTTGTTGGATCTGAATATAGTTTAAGCTTTGCCAGTTGCATCATCCAGGTTTGCGGAAGTTAACGACGCAAGAAGCGATGAAAGTGTTCATTGTATTTGAATTTCAAAATCCTCTGATTATTACTGATAAAGGAAATGATTCGCGGAGTTGTTATAGACGTAGAAAACAGTTTGCAAGACAGGTTGAGTTTCCAGGCGTTCTTCTCGCTTGAATCATGAATAACATCGACCCTGGGGACGCCAGTGTGGATGTGCTGGCTATATTGCAAGGGCAACTTTAATTGGGGTCCAGCGTTAAATCGAGAAAATACGATATGACGTCATAAGGACGCAAATTCACAACCTCGAACCCAGGCTTTCTCTCTTTTCCTCCCTTGTCGTCGAGAGAGAGACCCTGGTTGGACGTGATCACATGACCACCCAGAATCTGGGTGGTAAAAAAATTGGATGGCATAGAGGGGTGGCAAAGTCAAGAAACTGTTCGCTTTTGACAAAACGGCTTTAATGACCCACCCTCCCTGCAGTATTGTTGATTATGGATGGTCACGTGATCAGGTCCAACCCGGGTCTCTCTCTCCACGACAAGGGAGGAAAAGAGAGAGAGCCTGGGTTCGAGGTTGGCAAATTCATGCCATTTTGTCATTATCATTGCAGTTATATAAGGCACGTTAATTAACAATTTCTTACATGGACTGGTAAAGAAGGCTGGAATATCTCCAATTAATGGGCAAACAAATCGGAACTACACATAATTGTATCCGTGTTTTAGGGTTTTTTTGAAAATGAGGCTTTGATGCATGAGGGTCCGTGTCCTTTTGCATTGACTAGTTGCGTTATATACAGCTGTTTAGGGAAAGGTTGTCCCAAAGAAGACAAAAGCGTACGCGACAATCTCTAAGGGCATGATGGGTAGAACTACCTCCATAATTACGAATTCCACGGGCGGATCCATGATAAAACTATTCATCCTCATAATCATGCAGTCAAAAGTATCATTCTCAATAACTTCAAATTACTCCAATGATCCCGAGACTGGTAGAATCTTTTCGCAACCTCCACTAATTTCATTCAAACGCGACAAAAACGTCGGCAACTTTTTAGTTAGAAGCGCATTCAAAACTAACGAGCAACCCGGCACTTTCAAATGCGCGCGCTCACGATGTAAAACTTGTCAATTCATTCTTAACACTAGCAAAATATCGGGACCTAAGCGATCTGTTAAGATCACTGATCGTTTCACATGTACCTCCGCAAATGTTATTTATTGCCTAACCTGCACGTTATGCAATAAATTATACATTGGCGAGACAGGAAGACGACTAGGCGACCGATTTCGGGAACACCTTCGCGATGTTGAGAAGAATGACAAGGATGCATCTAAGCCAGTCGCTCGTCATTTTAATCTCCCTAACCACTCCAAACAACACATGGCTATCTGCGGCCTTTCCCTACATCAAGGTACGACGGAAAGCCGCAAGAATTTGGAACAAAAAATCATCTTCCAAATCGGCACCCTTAATCCCCACGGTATTAACGAACGCTTTTCATTTAACTAATGTATTCCTATTTTCACGTTGCCATGTTACCACCAATAGCGTAGCTCCTACTCCACTATAAAAACTACACACAACCCATAATTCCTCGATTCGCTCTGACGAAGGGCTAGCGCTCGAAACGTCAGCTTTTAGAATCCCTGTACGGTGGTCAATTTACATTTATCAACTCTGTTGATAATACCAAAATCATGATAAAACTGGTTTTTGTTCATCCGAAATTTGCTGCCTTTATTTCCCCAGTATTAAATAACGAATTTAAACACATAGCGTTGCGAGTTTTTGGCGACATATGCAGAGTAGCCGTCACTTCATCTACACTGCATCCTTAAAACTTCATTCTGTTTGCCTGGCTTTTCACGGCTGTATGGTCGCGGCATCGTCGGTTCTGGTCGTTTAACAATGGGTGCTTTCCATTATGCCAAGAATTTCGGAAATTCCGGTCGGAAAGTAAATGGAGCGCGTCGGTCCGAGTGGAAATTTTTCGGTCAAAGTGGTCCACCTCCAAAGGTGGTCCTCTTTGACCAGTCGTCCGGTCCATCCAACTGAAAAATTACCGTTCAATTTTCAGAAATTCTCGTTTTCAGTTCCGCTCCTCGTGGAGTTCGAGTACTGAATTTGTTAGCTTCAGATGCAAGGCTCCTGAATTATGAATATTCACCTTATGACAGCTGTACACAAGGCTCAGGTACAAAATTCCATCTTCTCTCAATGAAATGTTACCACTTCTGGCTTTTATTAGCTTTTAAAGACAGATAAATTGATGACTTCTTCGAACTATTCATGTTGTATTTCACTGTTTTCCCGCGTTTTATCTTTGTGACAGTTAATAGCTTTGCCCAGCTACTCTGTTCAGTTGTTTAGATTCCTAAGAAAAAGCAACAAGCTGCACCGAAACTGGGAACTCGTCTTCCTCTTCAAACAAGTCAAATAACACTTCAGAATTGTCATCGTCAAGAAGCAACGTAAACGCTTAGTCCGCCATGACGGTAGGAGAGAGAACGTGAGAGAATGAGGACGACTCTATTACCCATCAATCAGTTTGATTGGACCGTTTTGTTGGGACGCCGTTCTATTTTCCCCTGGTTGGCACCACTGGTCTCTGACCGGTCAGTCTGGTATAATGGAAAGCACCCCGCAATATTCGTTATATCCCAAACTACCTTTCGGAATTGTCGAGTACACATTATTTTCCTTTTCTTAGGACAACCTTTCCCGAAACAGCTGTATGTTTAGTTCAGAGATTGCTAACTTCAACGATAACCATGCATATTTATTAACATAGTTTCTTCAGAATAGGAAAAGACAATAAAACAATGTCATAAAAATCCAACGACAGTTAAAAATGGGTGTCTTAAGAAATTAGGTATTCACTCGAAATTTGCTTCGTTCCTCTACCAGGAAGACAAAACACTCGAGTTCTTGTTCAGTATCACTTCAGTAGAAACACAGGTAATTCAGTTTTCATTTTCGAGTGTGCAATTCGAAATTGATTTTATCGGACCCGAAAGGTGTTCTTCGGATGAATTGTGTCCCCCCCCCCCCCGGATAATGAATGTCATCGCGAAGACCGCGCTCGGACTCCGATGGATCGAAGCTTGGTGTTTTGATATTTCGAGCCCGAAACGGTTTATTATTCGAGTCCGATTTATCTAAGTCGGGCTCGGTTCCACAGAAACAAAAATTTATCCTTACGACCTCTCGAATTCGAGCGGACACGAATAACGACGAGGCTCAGGCAAACCGAGCTCCTTCTGAAAACAAGCACCATTTTGATCGTGCGCTATTCTGTATTAACCTCGGACACGATATTGAGGTCAGATAACAGATTCGGGTACGGTTTATTATTCGTATCCGATTAATCTAAATCGGGCTCGGTTCCACAGAAACAAAAATTGACCCAGCCTAGCTTTTTAGAATAAGCGAATTGCAGTTTTAGATCATTCCATGGGAAAGGTTGGGTAAATTTCACAAGCTTGTTTTGTCCGTAAAAAAAGACCCCACAAGCACAGACAACACACCAAGCCCTCAAAACTTGCACTTTTACCCTTCATTATAAACTTCTCGAGTAATCTTCAGTGTGAATCTTTTTGTTTTTGAACCGCCCATTAGACGTCAAAACGTTTTGTTCTTTGGTTGCTGAATTGGGTTAGAAACAACTTGATCTGTTCTTAAGATCTTGTGATCTTTGCGACGAGAAATACGATTATTGAGCTAACATGTGGTAAAGAATTTCACTGTTACGTACTGTGAAAAGATCGGTTATGATGATAATCGTCCTACCAATAGGGCGGTTTCCAAGGAACAAAATACGGCGGTTTGCGAAATGTACGACCTCCTATAACAGACCCTCTTAATAAATAATAATCAATAAATAAATACTTAATTGACCACTACCCTAGAGGGGCTTTTCAGGGACAATGAAACAAATAATACAAATAAACACAACAGAGTTAAGAATCCCAACTGGCAGGAGGCAGACCAATTGGCTATTTACAAGGATGACCGTGGAGTTGAACCAAGCACGAACTTAGAACGACACCAGCTAGTAGCTAGAGCGGGATTTGAACCCGGGTCACCGCATTGAAATCCAGCGCCCTAAACCACTCGGTCATTCTGCCTGCAAATTGCACGTCCTTGCTCGTGAGTATTTGGGCAAACAAATTACTTCTGTAGCGCTTCGACAATCTTTCTGGGCTCGTCTTTGAACATCGTTTCACCACTTCGTCGGAGCACTTGGATTTCGGTGTACGTTTATCACGAAGTTCACGAGTTTAGCGGTATTTCCTTTGAAGATCGAATTTTCAGAAAAATAGTTTTCTTTCCCTGTGTAATCTGTGACGAGCGTTTTCACCAAGTTACGCAAGTAGTTTATTCGGTCGATTGACACTCTTTCGGATCACATTACCCTGTTCGTGTTCGAGGAATATTTGATACTTTCATTCCATCTGATATCGCTGCTTTTAATTTTACGTTTGTTTGTGCATACGGACTAGCGCTTGGTCTCAGCTCGTTTGCACCAGTAATTTTTTCTTCTCGTCTAAATAAACACCATGAAATTGAGTATGGAAAGACAGATTTGCCTCTCGTGTATGAAAATGGAATTGTGAAGCTGAAAAAGTTTGGTAATATTGCTGTCGTGTCTTTTCCCGCCAATGATAATTATTTTAATGTATTTCTTTGTTTTCTCGGTCACGTAATCTTTGAGTTTTTAGTGAGTGCAGTCACGAAATTTTAAGCTTTGATTTCGTTGTTTTGCTTTCTTTCTCATCCTTTGTGGAGTTGTCTTGAAGCATTAACTGTTGCGGTTGCACGGTTGTTGGTGTATCGAGTAAAATAGGCCGAAGTATTCCGCTTGTGGAGCGCTGAATGTGCGGTCGACGATAATAAAGAACGACAAAGAACTAGAAGTTTTGTGGCTGTTCATGTGTTGGATTTCCGTACATCACAATTGCTCTTGATTTACAGCCAATTGACATGATTCCCGGCACTGTAAGACCCTCACGAAAACGTTTTTTAGACCAGTCCTGTTATTTTGTATATCACACCTTGGCTGACCTTACTCTAACTGGCCTCAGAGGCTTTTTTTTTTACAGTTTTAAGCCTTGACTCAAAGTGGACAGGGGGAGGATGGAAGGCTACCAGAAATTCTGATATTTAACGTGAATCTTCGTCACCGAATTTTTCATAAATTCTATAAGAAACAGTTGTTATCTCTTTCGCCGGGATAAACAAATATCCAACCTGTCTTTGAGGTATTTTTATTATGATCTACCAGATACAGAAGTACCAGTCACAATCACTGGTGATGATATGCGATAAACCCGAAACTTAGGTCCTAACAAACAAGTTTGTGAGGTAAAAATAACACCTACAGTACTGCTAGAATTACACTGACCAGTTTACCAGTAATTGAGTAAAATAAACCGTCCCAATACCACGTATTACAAGTTTAAGTATTGGCAACAAAATCTCACGAAGTTTGAGATCATGGTCTGTTAACACAAGGTGCTTGATACTAAATCATTTTTCATTGGACTTGGACTTCTTTTCTCCACTTTTCTTCGCTTTCCGGCCAAGTAATTCATCTCGCATGGCGGGCATGATTCCCTTACTGAAGGCGAAGCTCAACAGCTCATCGGCATCTTTAATGTTGGGATATTCACGCATCGCCCACTTGAGGTAAACCAGAAACTCATTCCAGTCGATATACCCGTCATTATCCATGTTGATAGCTTGTAAGGCCTGTTGTGTGTCATTGCACTTGAAGCAGCCAAAGTAGGGAGACATGAAGCCGTTGTAGAAGGAGTTGAAGTTAAGCTGGTCGTCATTCGGTTTACATTCCTCTATATCCCACTCGTTCCACCTACCGCGAACCTCTTCAATGAGATGTTGGGCGTGTACACTCTTCACTTCGGCTCTTTCGATGACTTCTGACATTTTGGTTGTGAGTTTTCCTCCTGAACGATCAAACAACATAGCGATGCCGGCTGCACTCATGTATTCTTCCTTCGTGTTGCCCTTCAGGTCTGTAATCATTTGTTCCTTCATTGCAGCAGCCATTTTCTTTGTAAACTGCGGATCTTCACCAAACAAATCTTCCAGCCTTTCCAGGATCATATGCTTGGAAGCAAGTGTACTGATCCTCACTGGCATCTCTTCTTTAAAGAACCTAGCAAGGTCAAAGTCGGTTTCTCCAACAGTTCCACCAGCTATGCTTCCAAAGTCAAATGCTAAGTCCAGTGCCCTGTCACCATAGATGACTTGCTTGGGATGGGGTGGAAGACCAGTAGTGATCTTAGTCACATTAGATGCAGCATCCCTCAGCTGGTGACAATCGTAGCGTTCCTGGACCTTTTTGTTGCCCATTCGGACGAGGTTCATCAGCGTGACTGTAGAACATGCGTGGCCAAGAGCAGCTCCTTCCTCACAGAGGCTTGCCCAGATACCGTTAGCTCCGTTGACAAGGCATTCAAGCTGCACCATTTCTCCAAGAGCCCACTTCTGGTGAACATGAGCCAAGAGGTGTCCAGAAGTCCACTCGTGGGAATCCATGATCTTACGTACACCTAATTGATGTAAAAAAAATACTCAAGTTAGTGTGCAAAGGTTAACTCACATCGCTATCCTAGTGATATTGTTTAAGGAACAATTGCTACGCAGACTATAACGTTTGCAGCTGAAAAATCTTCACAGAATGTTTTTACTTTAAACCTATTATGCTCTTTAGATAATTTAAATATCATTACTGAGGACAATGAATAAGGCAGAAAACAACAACAACACTGACAACCATAAGACTGATTAACTGAAAATATTCTTTTGAGAATTGTCTTGATAAATTTGGTTGATGCATTACATTTGGGTCTGGAAGAAATAAATCGCCTACAGGAGTATCAACTATTAGAGTTCCAGGCTTACCAGCAGTCCAAGCTCCAACCTCCTCGGGTAAAAACTTGCCCGTTGGCTCCTCAAACATGATTCCAAAAGGACGTTCAGCTGTAGGCATGGACGCAAGGTAGTCCACAACAGTAAACAACCGCTCCATTGCATAGACCATGGCGTCCGGAAAGTCCCGCAGATTTACAAGGATCTTGGCATCTGGGGACAGATATTTTCGGCTCCATTTGAATCTTTCGGTCAGCAGCTGGCACATGTCTTCCGTGGTGAACTTATCCCATTTGATGCTCTTAGTGGCCAGATCTATCTCAATGATAGGATTGATCAATCCCTGGGTTTGCATCATTTTAAGACCCACTGGAATAGTTTCGATGTTAGGAATACCTTCAGCCGAGACCGAGTCGATAACCTCACTGAATGCAAATAGGTTGTTGAGATCTTCCTTGCCTTCGTGACAATCACGCACGATCTGTTCGACCCAGGCGTCGTCAACACGTGGCATATGGGAATAGGCCGCCACAATTTTGAACTGGAATTTACACTTTTTGACCTCATCGTAAATCTTGCGTTTGTTTTCTAGTGTGTGCCCACGGAGCTGACCCACAGTGCTCTCACGAAGTGAATTGTCCAGCACAATGAGATCCAGGTCTTTCAGTCTAGCTCGTTTCTTTTCCTCTTGTGCAATGTTATCTTTGACTTCCTTTATGAGCTCTTCAAATGGCATGTTGCGGCAGATCTAAATCTTATTAAAGAAAAAGATAATAAATAAGATGTATACTCATGATTAATCACTCAGCTTTCATACACAAAGATAGCTGACCGGTATGAAGGTGCAAGAGGACGTGATGTGAACCACGAAAAGATACATCGAACTATATATAACAAGAATTTCATGTTAAAACTGTTGCAACTGGCCGGTATAAGACCTGGACTCATACTGGATTTTTGTTAACGTCGGTCACATCTTTACCTTTGCTGTATTTCTTTATGATAATGTTAGTTGGTTAATCATAAACGCTTTTTAGATGTCTTGGATGTCTTGCGGTAAAAGTGTGCAGTCAGTGAACCATAATGATGAGGATTTATATAGCGCTTTTATCCAAAGGACTCAAAGCGCTTTACAACACTTTTTGGGGGACTTTGCCAGACTGCTTTTTAGGCGCAAATTGCAGCCACGCAGTTTACAATCTTATTTGAATGAATAGTAGGATCAACACAGGTGCCCCCAGAACAGAACAGGTTATAAACCATCACACCAGGGACTACGTCCCCTACTCTTTCCGATCAGTGTGTGGGTTCCACACAAGTACTGTGAGACGGGACCTCCGGTTTTATCGTCCTTATCCGAGAAGACTAGAAAGTCTAACCATTTGCAGATGTCATTACAAAGGTAGCATTTTCTCCTCAGTTATTTAAATACCCTGAGTGTTGGTCCCGCCTGGGCTTGAACCCCCGAACTCCCGCACAGCAGTCCGGTGCTCTACCACTGAGCCAACCATGTTACCTCTTCCGCTCCACTTCAACCAAAACTGTATTTTAAGAGTCAAACTATTTTAAGAGTTAATTGAAATTCAATATGATCCCTTATTGTTTTTCAAACAGTTTTTGAAACTGACGAGAGAGAGGATTTTGGTTTATTCGATAATAAACTGTGCTGAATTCATAAAATCTTGGTAAGCCTGAATGATTTTTTTATACAACTTCGACCTCCCTGTTGCGGAATTTTTGTTCCGCCCGCTGGTTCAATTGAAGACTGTATCCATCACACTCATAAACGTTGTAATTCAACAATCAAGCGGAGTTTATTCGTCTACCTTTCACTCTCAAGGGTTCTACAATCGATCTCAATACAATGCACGTGCGCTGTCTGTGCAATACAGTTCTTTAACCTATCACATGTACAGCTTACAGTAATATAAATGTTACGAGGCTTGTGGGCAACCTGTAACGGGGCATTTACCTCTTGCAGGGAAAACTTGGGAGACCAGGTTTTAATCGTTCTGCACCGCTCGGACGTCAGCTAACACTCTGTCACTCTGCACTAAAAACACCCTACTAATAGAACGCGCGACGCTACAAGCTACGTAGTGATTGGTCAGAAGCAGTACTATTCCAAGAGTGGTAACCTTTCGGTATCCTTTAACGGATGAGCGCCGATTCCGCGTTTCGCTAGCCGTGTTACGTTTCACTCTAACTTCAATGATTAATCGAACCTATGTCAATGCAAAACCAACCGAGAGGTGTTTCAATACCAATCACTGCGCGTACTGGTCTTCGTTGGTTGACCTATAATAGTGGACTTGTAGCGTGCGAGAGTTGCTGTCAATTACAAACTTGTCGGAACGTGATCTCATTTCGGAAACAGAATTACAAACGGTGAAAAGCTCATTTTTACAGCGCGTTTATTAAGAAAGTAATTAAACAAACTAATTTTAAGTGTTCCTGGTTCGCTGTAGAGCGAACTCAAGCAATTCCACAGTTCTTGCTGGCAAATAGGCCAGGGTAATT
>OX419342.1:6820995-6825995 GCA_948470475.1 Galaxea fascicularis | reverse complement strand
CCCATTACTTTCGCTGCGAGCAAATTATGCTAACTACTGATTACGAGGATTCATAATGTACAAAAGTACAGGGCTTAACGGTACAAAGTTCAGTCCGCAATAATCATGCAAAATAACATGCTCGATATGATAAGGAAAACAAGAACTAGTGATTGACGTCGATAAGATATGCCCTCCTGTACGAAATGGGCAGCGCTGTTGAAGCGCTGGAAACCGCTTCAAGAAGCGCTGCAAAACCGCTGTGAAATGGCTGGCTGCAGCAGTCGCAAATTTTGGGTGCCACGAGCAGCCATTCAACTGCTTTAAACAGCGATTTGACGGCGGCGCGGACACTTTTCACGAATTGACGATCGGCGTTGCAGGAAGGCTGCAAATGGATTTCAAATATGCCAAGAATGTGTTTACGAGATATCAGTTTACCGAAAGCGATAAGCAGCGGTGCGGAAAGCTCACTAAATTGCGATCGTCGCTGCAGGATAGCTGCAAATAGACGTACTCGGCTTAAGTGTTCATATCCTGTTTGCCACCCAATTCAGATCATGAAAAAAATCCAGGCCTGAACAGGAGTCGAACCCATGACCTCTGCGATACCGGTGCAGTACTCTACCAACTGAGCTATCAACTGCTTAAGTTGTGAGCATAACTGCGATGATCAATCATATCTTCATATCATTATCCGCAGTTCAAATATATGAAATTTCATATATTCAGTTGTATGAGTGCAATAGTTGGAGTTCTTTACAATGACTTTTGATTTCATTACTATGCACTATTAGATTTACAAGAATTCATGTTTTTTACTACAAGAGTGCTTTTTCACGACCTGTGAAGTATAACATAGATCTGTTTATCAATTCCATTGATTTTCTACTGTGAATAAATGTGTCAAAATGCTGCCTTTACCATGCAACAACTAACACCAGCAGTACTAAGTGCCATATATACACTGCCTACTAGTAGATTAATACCAATATGTGTGTTACAAATGGCAAAGAAAATGTCAGTATTACAATAATTGAGAAAAGGAGTGTAGAATGGGCAATAGTGCAAATGAAAGCTATAAATCCAACAGCTAATTATTAGCCACGGGTAACTAAAATCACTTTACAGTGCTACCCAACACTATTTATATTTAATTTTTGTTCAATTCTGAAGGGCAAAAACATGTATAATAAATATCTCCTCTTTCAAGTACTTATAAGTACTACATACAAATATTGTGCGTTTCAAAGTTGAGCAGATAAAACACAGCAAATCCTGTTAATGTAATGTATGCATCACAACTTTTGACTTCATAAGTAAGCTAGTAAATTGACTTACAAAATGTACTGTCTCATTTTCAGTCATAGGTGGTATAAGTTATCTGAATGAGGGCTGGTCATACATATCACCTGTCAAGGGATTTTTGGGATGACATTTAGGGTAGTAAACGGACGTTAATTAAGTCAAAATACTGTCATGCACTTCAAAAATTGCCACTCATCTTATTTAATACAGGGAAAGAGAGGAAGGGGGAAAGATAGGGAAAATAGATTGAAAGAAATGATTGAAAGAAATTAGGTGATGTTATTGTATCAGATCAAATAAAGTAAAACAGAGCCCTGATTACCATTGGATATTATGGTAAGCTGCAATTTTTTTTATGAAGATTGAAACTGGATTCTTTGCAAGTGTGGAAACTTTGCAATTTTATCAGAGACTCACTAGCTTCAAGCTTCATTGGCTCTCATTTGCATCTTTGTACAGCACAGGCAGCCCAAGCTCACTACGAGTTGCAACATAAAGGTTTGTATGGGAATCCAGGTTATAGATTCAAGAAAAAAAATACTCGCAGAAATTCTATGGCTAAATTTAAAAGTTTCCTTTCCCGTGCGCTTGATTAAACTCAGAGATATAATAAATGTCTTACTAACCTCGTTTTCTCGGTCCGTACTGTAAGTTACGGATCCTCGTTTTTCCGTTGATTTATGGCACGCGCGCTTTGAAGTGAACGGGAAAAAACCCAGTCCTTAATTTACAGTACGGACCTCGAACTCGGTTAGTAAAAAGTATTTCCTATGAAGAAAGAACTGAAAATTTTTTCGCTTAAAAATTGATGACGTGACAAATGCTTTAAGTAAGAACATAAATCTTATTTGTCATGAACCCAATATCTCCATCTTTTACCAGACGAGCGAGTGACAGATGGTCGTACATGAAACACACGATGCCCATATTACCTTTACCTCTCCTCACTAGCTCATCGTAGGTGATCAGTGCTTGATTAAGACAAAAAGTGGGAAGTGAATCCTAGACAAGTGAAAACTAACAATAAAACCCGACGTTTCGGTGCCATCATGACGCCACTGTCAAGGTGAATGGGAAGGAAAATGTTACTATACGTGCCACTAACGGTTTACTAAGATAACATTATAAGATCGTAACAACTGACAAGAATACTTTTGCTAAACCTTTCGGTATTGATATGAAAAATGAATCCTGCATGAATTTAAGGGGTAGTGTCTAAAGAAACTGCGGTGCTGCGTCGGTGGGGAAGTTATACATAGAAATTTGGTTTTATCAATGGAGTTGATAATGTAAATTGACCACCGAGCAGGGATTCTAATTAAGCCGGAGGTGACGTTTCGAGCATCAGAATCCCTATGCGGTAGTCAATTTACATTCACATTATCAACACCATTGATAAAGCCAAATTTTCCTGCATGAAATAGGTCGGGCAGCAGAATTATTACCATACATGGTAACAGCAACTACAAAAAAGTGGGTGTCATTCTATGTCCTACCAGACGTACATTACTGGTTTCAAGTTTGAATGCCATCACTCAAATATTTCTAGTAATATTCGTCATTTTGTGATTTATCTTCTTCCTCAGAAACCATTTATGAAATCATCAGTTGCTTCAGCAAAAATTTGAATATCTCGGGAATGAAAGAAGATCTTACAAAAAAGAGAATGCCATTCTTACTTACTTTGATAGGCCTTTCTAACAAGCAAACATATTTTTTTTACCTTGTGGACACTTTTATGAACTGTGGCTCCAGGCAAATCATAGGTCAACATCCACCTAGCTTTGGCCTCAATTTTATGCCTCTCTGTTTAATTTCACCTACATCCACGAGCTCAGTTTTCTTCCATGTGCACCGTTTAGAGGTGTCTCACTTCCAAGTGATGTAGCGCGTCCAGTTTGAACTGTATATACCTAAACCCCACATCAAATTAAAGCTTCTTGAGCTATCAAGCTATAGCAAGAATTTTGAAATCAAATGAATTTTCCAATTTTTTACCATCTCTAAATGTGAGCGTCCAAATCACCTTTTCAAAGCGACAAGTCAAAGCGAACTTTCTGTCTTTCGCTAATTTAATTTTTACTTTGATCCTCAGTTTCCAGAACCAAAGCGCCAAAAAACACGTCTGCGCTTTACTGTTTTCAATTACAGTGAAGAGTTACAAAACATTTCGGAAATAGTATTCAAATAATGTGGATAATCGTATCTATAAATTCTCGATTCTGAATGGTTCTGTGCGCTCTTATTTGTCGCGTAAAAGAGATTGGAGCGCGATCGCGTGGGTGTCCAATTACACGTATCCAATAACGGATCGATTTCTGTCCAAGTGAGCGGCCATCGTAGACATTGTAAACAACTTTGTGGCGGAATGGAGATTCCCTGCCGAGTGACATTCACCTGCTCAAGAAAGGCAATGTTAAACCGGTTAAAAGCTCTTTTAACGAAGGTTTAATCATTACATGTAAGCTCACACAAAAACGGCTCTTTTAGGAGCCACCAAACTCGTAAAAGCAATGATCAATGCGTATTTTGGTATAGTTTTATGAAGTTCTTACTATTTTGCTACACAGGTCTATACAGACTGTAGAATTTTCGCTGAAAATTGTTAATTTATGCAAATTTACGGCATGGTGTCCAGATGTTCTTGCAGATAAGCCGCATCCCCGATTTGAAGCGAAACTTTTGAGCAAAAAGGTGCGGCTTATATGCCGGTGTTTACCTTTTACTTACTTTCTCTTCGCTGCGATTCACCACCTTAATCGTAGCCGACTTTCTCTGTCCGACCTCGTAGCTTAGTCGGCAGAGCAAGGGTAGATCTAATCCGGAGGTCGTGGGTTCGATTCCCTGATACCCTTTACTAGGGCTAACGCCTAGTGGGTTTTTCATGGGTTTCTCTTAGCACTTTAATTTACACTTGAGAGTTCATTCTCTGTTACCCCGTTACCTTGTTACCCTGTTACTCCGTTACCATACTACCTCCTAGTTACCCTGTTACCTTGTTACCCTGTTACCCCGTTACCTTGTTACCCTGTTACTGAACTTTGGTTAACTGTGCAAAGCCAAGAACTGAATTCAAATCAGTCACCTTGGTTTGGGCTTACCTACCTCAAGGCATTGTCGGAACCACTTCACCGCTGCCTACTTCAACTAGGCATACGCCGTTTCCAACTCCGACACCACACAAGGTTACACGTTAGTGCAGGGACATTGTCAACCAAACCAATCGATATATCAGGTTGGAGGGGTTTGTGTGAGACTCCCTGACCCTGTGATTGCATTGAAGCTACCACTGCCGAAACAAATCAAATGACACGACTACGACATTTATCGCCTTCTCCTCGCCTAAGCCTTTTCAGAGCAAACTCGTCAATACCCAGTTTGGAACGAGGTAAAATAATTTAAGTTGACAAAGAAACAAGAATCAATTAATCATGAGACATGATCTTCAGGGATTTGTTGTAGGTTACTCGAATTTGCCCGGCTTTGACACTTCAACGGGAAATCGCCCATTTCGAAGAAGTCATATGAATTATGACAGAGTTGGAGCTAAGCTATGAAATGAGATAACAGCAGCGTTAAGAGAGCTCGCGAAAGAACGATTTAGAACTAAACTCTGCTCGTTTCTAAGTGATTTATTACTGCTGAAGGATTCGGGTTTTAATTAATGCCGTTATCCAGCAATTCAAGCCTCGCTGGGCATGGAAACTTTGAGA
>OX419342.1:6803495-6813495 GCA_948470475.1 Galaxea fascicularis | reverse complement strand
AGTTTTCAATTTGTCAACAACCTATTAAAACCATGATTGACCCCAACTGATTGTTTAACTTCTAGAAGAATGTTTGGACAAACGACATATTTTACATTAAAAGAATCTGACCCACCTAATTTGCATTGCGCGCCCACCTCGGTTCGTCTGCCATATTCAGGGCCCCCGATATTACAAGGTTTGAAGTTGGTGAAAGAAATCTTCTTTCATCCAATCCTCAACTTGTCGTGTGACAGTTGTTTTACGACCACGTTTGAGTTAATATATCAAGCTTTACGTTCATCAGTTTATTTGGATTCTTTCCACCTCGGCAGACCCATAATTCAGTAGAATACTCTGTGACTTGTCAGACGACTGTGTTGTTGCTAATGTCAGCAACTCGACCGGCGAGAGATCGTCCTCGCCTCACGGAAGCCGTAAAAAGAGTGAAACGTTGCCAGCCGACCCTTTTATTATGGAACCAAAGGAAAGAATCACTGGGACACAAGGGAGTTAGCAACAGCGAGTTCGCTGAGATGTTGTTGCACCAGAAGGTGGAGGTGAAACTGATGAACCACTTGGTTCAACTGGCACTCCTAGACAAGTTGAGAAGCTCAAGAAATCTGAACATATGTAACGGGCTTTTCTCAGGCATTCTCATTAACTTTTTAACCTGATTTTCTAGATTGTGTACATCGACAATGTTATATTTCTGGATCAAATATGGGGTTGCCCGAATGCAAACAATACTGATAGAAGCGCGCGTTGCAATCTGGGTGGGTCATATATACTCTAAAAAGTTTAAAAGACAATGGTTTTAACAAAGGCAGCCATAACCCTGCTGCCATGGAAACATCAGGCGACACAAACAAGCAAATGCCATACCAAATTCTCACTAATTAAATTTAAGAAAAATCCAAGGAGTCTTACAGTTGGGTGCTTTTTATGAATGTGCCAGGTCAACGCGGACAATTTGAGAACCCTGCCAAACGGCCCCCTTCCCTCGGGTAAAGTATGGTTAGCTGGTAACGGTGCACTCGTAGCGTTGCAAGCTTGACTGAATTAAGTACAAGGCTGCTAAGCATAACGAAGCCGTTATAAATCACAACTTGTATTAGAAGATAGGAAATATGGAAAAGGCTTTAAGAAAGTGTGTTTTTTGTTATTAATAGACAATCTTATAAGGCAATTGAAATCAGGTAAAACATACCATTAGGGTATTATATAGATTTAAATGAATGTAAGAAGAGGTCTTGGTTAGCCTGAGTCAGGTTCTTGATTTTGGCTGATCATTTTCAGAAGGTATTTTGAATACTTAGATGTCAAAAGTAGCACAAATCAGCGAGGAAAGTAAATAAACAAACCACAGCAATAACAACGGTAGTCAAAGACATTCAATGCAAACAAGATACCGGAGGAAGTCCCTCTTGCATTATCCTTCCCATGCAAAGGCGACGAAATGCTAGAAGATCTATCAGACCTACAATCCTGGCAAAAATTCCTTGGGAAAGTCATGTCGAAAAGCACTGCTATATTTTAAAACTCCGTTACAGTTGCCCCCTCTCCCCTCAATACAATTTTGAAAAGCAGAAAAAATTGCGGGTACAGGTTTTCAACATTGTAGGTACGGTGGGGGAGGGGCTGGGCACGTACGTGTCAGCTGACTTGTAAGTTGAATCTCGAGCGACTCTTTGTTTCGCGTGTGTGTACGTAAAGAGCCACAAGTGTCACATTTCAGTGATTGTAGGTTTTGGGTAATTCGCAGGCAAGCTCAAGGATCCAACTCCACAGGATTTTGGGTAAAAAGGTGAATGCACGGGCACGCTAAAATGACACGCTAAACAATAGGCAGTGAGCGAAATGACACGCCAGCGTGTGAGCAGTGCGCCAACTGGCACGGTTAATCAGACATTTTCTTTTGTTTACATCGCACGCGAAACACAAAGGATCGTGTCCTGTGAAACAATGCCGTGTGACACTGAGCAAACTAGCACGCTAGTGAGTAAAATGACACGCTAGCTTGGTGAGCAAAATGACAAGCTGGTGAGCTGAAGCAAAATGACACGCTGCAGGGCAGCCGAGTCCACTATTTCAACTTACCGTGTTGTCACACAACAGAAGGTCTGTTCCCTGTATAGCCAAAGATTCATCTCAGAAAAAAATATATAACAAAATAAGCTCACATCCGCGATGGACCAATGTGTCTTCGCGAATTTTTCTTTGAACTTAGTCGTGGCAAAAACTGCGTATTCGGCCTGTTCGGTCGTTAGAACGCCATGTGAATAGCTTGTGAAGTAAAACTTGCTTTTTTACTGTTTTCATACAAGTTATGAAACTAAAATTTCAATGAGTGAGAACATTAGAATGAAAATGTCCCGTACGACGTCCACACTGTACCAGCTGCAGACTTGAATTAGTTGGAAATTCTGAAATGGTGCTTGGCGGTTTAAGTTTCTTCAAAGATCTTTCCAGACAATCGGCCATTAGACGAGCGAAATGTATTGCTTTGCTCGTCACGTTTCGTTGTTTTAAGAGCTCTTGTAGTTACTGCCTATTCTATTCGTGGGAAACGGTCCTTCTTCAAGTTCGTATAATAATTACAGGGAGTCGGTCTTCAGAATTCAACACAAATCACAAGTGCGACGTTCAGCCCGAACGAGTCTTTTACTGTAGTATAAGATTTTTGTTTCAGTTTCACAGACAGTTTGTTTACATTTTTCGCGTGATAGCAAGAAATGTTTTGGGATGCATGCGCAAATCAGAAATGTAAAATCGCACTCATACGCTGGCATAATTTAATGGAAGCTATAGCAATCAATAACAAAACGAGAGAGCAATGTTATTAGACAGAGTTTTGATTTTGTCACAAAAATATAATCTTTCTTACTTACATTTGCATACGCGACAGTGTCGGGATAATTTTCACACGTTGGGCGCGCTACGGCAAGGGTTTTTTAAACAGTTTTGTACCTCTAAAGTCCTCTGCGCGTTATAACAAATATGTTTTTTGAACGAAGCTCTTTTTTAGCTTCAAATAGACATCAGAAGCATCCAGATATCTTTCCTAGAACGAGAATTATGATTTTTTTTTTACAAGAGTACAGGATTTTTGTTTCAGTTTCACAGTCAGTTTCGCGCAATAGCGAGAAGTGTTTTCTGATGCAAACTAGAACTGTAAATACACACAGCTCACCGGTCTGATCAAATTGGAAAAGAGTCTTATCATAGGAAGTGTTTTATGATTGTAATTGAAGCTAGAAAATATCTGCGCTCGTTAAAATAATAATAATAATAATAATAATAATGGTTTATTACAGATTCCAACAATTAAGAGGCTCTTCTTCTGTAACAATACTAATCTAATCTAAAAATATACAATAACAATAATAAAATTAATCAATGTAACTTATCGTAAGATATTAAAAAAAATATATACAATAATTATTGTGTGAATTCAAGTCCGATATTTCACAAACAGATGCTTCTTAGCACTACGGCAAAAAGCATTATGTTCTAAGATGTTTCTTGTTGCTATCGGAAGTCTATTGAACAGCGTTGCCGCCGAGTGCTGGAAAGTTCCTGATTCTCTAGGAGTAAAGAGTACGGGTGCTGTTGATGATCTTAAGTTATAAGCAGTTACTTCATGGAGAGTCAGTTTCAGATACTCAGGAAAGCTATTGTTGTCGTATAATGATTTATGAGCAAGTTTGAGAATGTTGAATTCAACGTTTTCTTTAACTGGTAACCAGTTTAACTTAATAATATCCTCGAGACCTGCAAATTTCTTTATGACAAAGCCAGCACACGCATTTTGTAGACGTTGGAGACGCTTTTCTAGATAAATAGGCAAAGGATGAAATACCGTGCAAGCATAGTTCAGCTTTGAGAGAACTAGGCTCTCTGCAAGATGTTTTCTAACGTGAAATGGCGCTAGATTTTTGAGCCTACGCAGAATGGAGAGCATCAACCCATAAACAATTTTACCGTAGAAGTTTGCATCCAAAAACCAGGAAAACACTTCCCGCTGTCGCGCGAAAATGTAAACAAACGCGTGAACGGCGTGACAATGTATTTTATTTTGGTTTCGTTGCTGTGAATCCTACAACGATGTTCTCGTTTGGCTCAAAAAAATATCAGCTTACCCTATATCCACTGGGAGAAACAGTTTATTTGCTTCCACACATCTCACTCTGTTCTGGTATGTAACGCGACACGAAAGAAAAAGTTACTTCTTTCCGAAATCATCAAATCGCATTCCTCCCTATCTGAAGCTCTGTTTGCTTGAGTACCATCTTTTAAAGGAAAGTAAAGAACAACTGGAAAAAGCTAGACCGTTTATAAAATAGTTTTTCCGTTAATTAAACTCCAGTCTGATCTTATGCTTCGCGTGCCTGGGACCATCCAGGGCTGGCGTGCCAGTCCGTTATCGTGTATGTACATCGCACGCGTGGTGTGTCATAAGGCACGCGTGCCTTATGACACGCGTGCAGTGTCATATCACACGCTAGGCGTGACTTATGACACACTGCTTGAAACAAAAGCTTCAGCGTGCCAAACAAAGCCTACCGTGACAGTCTTTGTTTTACCTAGTAAATTTGCACATATCCGTGACATTGTGACACGAAAAGCGTGTCGTGCCATGACACGCGTGCCCGTGTCATCACCATTTTACCTAAAATCGTGTGGAGGGTCACCTTTAGTAGCACTCTTTCAATTTTACAAAACTGTCTTACTGCCTTGGCGACTAGCTCATGCATCTACTGACAGCTGTGTTCAGTGTTTGCCATTTTAGACGACTAGGTCATGGTGAGCTATGACTGGTTGGAGATCTTATGCTTGCTTACTTCTTCCCCGTTCTCACTTGTATCAAATGCGACATAAGAAGAGCTTAAGCATAACAAGAACAAAAAATATTCGTTCTCGTTATGCTTGTGCTTATGCTTTTGTCGTAAGTGTTGTCACTTTTATAAGGCTGTTTCCGCTTATGCTTACGGCTTCTGCTATGCGCTACTGAAAATCAGTCTCCATGGCTCGGCCCAACATTTCATCTGCTCACAGTCGAATTAGATCCCGACATGAACGATCATAATTTCTTAACTCCAGATAAGGGGAACGATCCTTTTAGTATATATGCACAAATACGAACAACAGCTCTAAGAGCAAGAGCAGTTCGATTAGAACTTTAGGTGAAAAAGTAATTTTCAAAAACTAATACTTCCAAAATAATCATTTCAAGAGATTAGAACCCTACCTGAAAAGAGATGATAAATATGGACTGTACTGCCATAGAGAGCGCTATTGACTATGAGATCCTAGCTAAGAATGAAATGAGCTTGATTTTACTTTTGACTTTTCAGAACACTTGGTTTTGCTTCGAAATTTACCTACCTTAAATGTTTTAATCAGTCTTCCATTATTTACTGATAAATCAATTATTTCAGAATTGAAACCGATAGTCGTTGAGAGAGTACTTTCATTTTGAAAATGAGCAAATCAATATTCAAATCAAAATTCGGTTTCTACTTGCCTGGATTATACGAACAATACATGCTCCTTATATGGAAAATGTAGATTGTCAAGAAACCAGCAAGACCGGACCGACGAGCCAGGAAAACCTTTCTTCGCAATCAGAAGGGAAATTCCTGACTTGTACAATCGTGGATTTTCCAAAACGCATTTCTCGTGATTTACAGGTGTCAACTCGCACTGTCATTCCATTCAGTTCAGTCGATGTGGCTGAGTAGACGAGAAGCCGAAGCCACTGCAAATTCCTATTTATTGTTACTTATTTTATTGCAGCCAGAAAGATAATTAGCTACTTTCAACGGCACAAAACCTTGACGGCTTTAGTCTGTCGTGAGTGTGACCCACGTAATCTGATTCGCTCTGACAAAGGGTTAACGCCAATTTATGCTATCAACTTTGTTGATAAAAGCAAATTCTCGTGTACCACTCCCCCACCGACGCAGCACCACAGCCTCTTCAGAAACTCACCCCTTTACTATGCAGGTCATCTAACATTTGAGATGACGTCTTACAGTGCATATACTGAAATTTGGAAGCTTTAAAGCTTATGATCAGTTGTCTTTAAAAGCCTTTGGTGGTTGATCTATTTGTCACGACTCATTCAGTTTTCGATCTTGTCGTTTATTTTGTTTCACATACGGTAGCTCGATCTAGACTGTCATAGGTAGAAATTTGAACATCTACTGTATTTGGCACTGCCAATGCCAAATACAGTAGATGATAATGATAACAGGTAAAATTTTCTACTCGGAGGGCATTAATTTAATCAGTTGTTAATCAAACCAAGAGGAAAAGTGCATCATCAGATCCTTGTCTTTTTTCTTATTTCAAAAGATTTGTTAAGGTCCAAGGAAGCGGCATACATAGCGTTTCCTTTGAATGTACTGCCAAAAATCCGCTAATGGATGTCCCTTTTCTCACACCAGATGAAAACCATTCAAATTTATTTGTTAAGATCTTTTCATTCGCCACTAGAAAGCGTAAGTACTGTTTGACGGAAATACATGTTGGTGCCCTTTTGCTCAACTTATCAGAGCGTGGGTGTTTTGTTGTCTGCCTTTGTTGGATCTGAATAGTTTAAGCTTTGCCAGTTGCGTCATCCAGGTTTGCGGAAGTTAACAACGCAAGAAGCAATGAAAGTGTTCATTGAATTTGAATTTCAAAATCCTCTGATTATTACTGATAAAGGAAATGATTCGCGGAGTTGTTATAGACGTAGAAAACAGTTTGCAAGACAGGTTGAGTTTTCAGGCGTTCTTCTCGCTTGAATCATGAATCACATCGACCCTGGAGACGCCAGTGTAGATGTGCTGGCTATATTGCAAGGGCAACTTTAATTGGGGTCCGGCGTTAAATCGAGAAAATACGATATGACGTCATAAGGACGCAAATTCACAACCTCGAACCCAGGCTCTCTCTCTTTTCCTCCCTTGTCGTCGAGAGAGACCCTGGTTGGACGTGATCACGTGACCACCCAGAATCTGGGTGGTAAAAAAATTGGAGGGCATAGAGGGGTGGCAAAGTCAAGAAACTGTTCGCTTTTGACAAAACGGCTTTAATGACCCACCCTCCCTGCGGTATTGTTGATTATGGATGGTCACGTGATCAGGTCCAACCAGGGTGTCTCTCTCGACGACAAGGGAGGAAAAGAGAGAGAGCCTGGGTTCGAGGTTGGCAAATTCATGCGATTTTGTCATTATCATTGCAGTTATATAAGGCACGTTAACGACAATTTAATTACATGGGCTAGTAAAGAAGGCTGGAATATCTCCAATTAATGGGCAAAAAAATCGGAACTACACATAATTGTATCCGTGTTTTAGGGTTTTTTTGAAAATGAGGCTTTGATGCATGAGGGTCCGTGTCCCTTTGCATTGACTAGTTGCGTTATATACAGCTGTTTAGGGAAAGGTTGTCCCAAAGAAGACAAAAGCGTACGCAACAATCTCTAAGGGCATGATGGGTAGAACTACCTCCATAATTACGAATTCCACGGGCGGATCCATAATAAAACTAGTTTTTGTTCATCCGAAATTTGCTGCCTTTATTTCCCTAGTATTAAATAACGCATTTTAACACATAGCGTTGCGAGTTTTTGGCGACATATGCAGAGTAGCCGTCACTTATCTACACCGCATCCTTAAAACTCTTTCATTCTGTTTGCCCGGCTTTTCAGGGCTGTATGGTCGCGGCATCGTCGGTTCTGGGGCCCGTTTCTCGAAACTCCCGAAACTTTTCGGGTCTATTTCGGGTACTATAATTTCCTACCTATCTCGAAAACGAAGATGTTTTCAGGCATGAAATTTTACGGCAACTCTACCCTTTCGTTACCTAAAATCATAGTAAAAGGCCAGGATTTTAGAATAAGCGGATCGCAATTTTTGAACTGGGTTTTCGGGCCCGAAAAGTTTACGGGACTTTCGAGAAACAGGCCCCTGGTCGTTTAACAATGGGGGCTTTCCATTATGCCAAGAATTTCGGAAATTCCGGTCGGAAAAATGGAGCACGTCGGTCCGAGTGGAAATTTTTCGTTCAAAGTGGTCCACCTCCAAAGGTGGTCCTCTTTGACCAGTCGTCCGGTCCATCCGACTGAACAATTACCGTTCCATTTTCAGAAATTCTCGTTTTCAGTTCCGCTCCTCGTGTACAAGGTGGCTAAAATGGAGTTCGAGTACTGAATTTCTTAGCTTCAGATGCAAGGCTCCTGAATTATGAATATTCACCTTATGACAGCTGTACACAAGGCTCAGGCACAAAATTGCATCTTCTCTCAATGACATGTTACCACTTCTGGCTTAATTAGCTTTTAAAGACAGATAAATTGATGACTTCTTCGAACTATTCATGTTGTATTTCACTGTTTTCCCGCGTTTTATCTTTGTGACAGTTAATAGCTTTGCCCAACCACTCTGTTCAGTTGTTTCGATTCCTAAGTATAAAGCAACAAGCTGCACCAAAACTGGGAACTCGTCTTCCTCTTCAAACAAGTCAAGTAACACTTCAGAATTGTCATCGTCAAGAAGCAACGCAAACGCTTAGTCCACCATGACGGTAGGAGAGAGAACGTGAGAGAATGAGGACGACTCTATTACCCATCAATCAGTTTGATCGGACCGTTTTGTTGGGACGCCGTTCTATTTTCTCCTGGTTGGCCCCACTGGTCTCTGACCGTTCAGTCTGGTATAATGGAAAGCACCCAATATTCGTTATATCCCAAACTACCTTTCGGGATTGTCGCGTACACATTTTTTTCCTTTTTTTAGGACAACCTTTCCCGAAACAGCTGTATGTTTAGTTCAGAGATTGCTAACGTCAGTGATAACTGATGCATATTTATTAACATAGTTTCTTCAGAATAGGAAAAGACAATAAAACAATGTCATAAAAATCCAACGACAGTTATGAGTGTCTTAAGAAATTAGGTATTAACTCGAAATTTGCTTCGTTCCTCTACCAGGAAGACAAAACACTCGAGTTCTTGTTCAGTATCACTTCAGTAGAAACACAGGTAATTCAGTTTTCATTTACGAGTGTGTATATTTAAATTTCGAGTGTGCAATTCAAAGGTGTTCTTCGGATGAATTGTATTCCCCCCGTGTCATCGCGAAGACCGCGCTCGATTGCAGTGTGGGTAGTGCCCGATTGCACACCGAGCCGATAAATTTCCATCGGACTCGGATGGATCGAAGCTTGGTGTTTTGATATTTCGAGCCCGAAATGGTTTATTATTCGTATTCGAGTCCGATTTATCTAAGCCTAGGTTTTTAGAATAAGCGAATTGCAGTTTTAGAAATGGCTTTTCGGGACTTTCGAGAAACGGGTGACAGGGCCGAAATCATTCCATGGGAAAGGTTGCGTAAATTTCACAAGCTTGTTTTGTCCGTAAAAAAGAACCCACAAGCACAGACAACACATCAAGCCCTCAAAACTTGCACTTTTACCCTTCATTATAAACTTCTCGAGTAACCTTTTTGTTTTTGAACAGCCCATTAGATGTCAAAACGTTTGTTCGTTGGTTGCTGAATGAGGTTAGAAACAACTTGATCTGTTTTTAAGATCTTGTGGTCTTTGCGAGGAGAACTACGATTATTGAGCTTACATGTGGTAAAGAATTTCACTGTTACGTACTGTGAAAAGATTGGTTATGATGATAATCGTCCTACCATTAGGGCGGTTTCCAAGGAACAAAATACGGCGGTTTGCGGAATGTACGACCTCCTATAACAGACCCTCTTAATAAATAAATAAATAATAAATAAATACTTAATTGACCACTCCCCTAGAGGGGCTTTTCAGGGATAATGAAACAAATAATACAAATAAACTCAACAGAGTTAAGAATCCCAGCTAGTAGCTAGAGCGGGATTTGAACCCGGGTTACCGCATTGAAGTCCAGCGCCCTAAACCACTCGGCCATGCTGCCTCCAAATTGCACGTCCTTGCTCGTGAGTATTTGGGCAAACAAATTACTTCTGTAGCGTTTCGACAATCTTTC
>OX419342.1:6795995-6798495 GCA_948470475.1 Galaxea fascicularis | reverse complement strand
TTTGATTGTTCGTGCTGTGAAGGTGCTTGATACTAAATCATTTTTAATTGGACTTGAACCTCTTTACTCCACTTTTCTTCGCTTTCCGGCCAAGTAATTCATCTCGCATGGCGGGCATGATTCCCTTACTGAAGGCGAAGCTCAACAGCTCATCGGCATCTTTAATGTTGGGATATTCACGCATCGCCCACTTGAGGTAAACCAGGAATTCATTCCAGTCGATGTACCCGTCATTATCCATGTTGATAGCTTGTAAGGCCTGTTGTGTGTCAGTGCACTTGAAGCAGCCAAAGTAGGGAGACATGAAGCCGTTGTAGAAGGAGTTGAAGTTAAGCTGGTCGTCATTCGGTTTACATTCCTCTATATCCCACTCGTTCCACATACCGCGAACCTCTTCAATGAGATGTTGGGCGTGTACACTCTTCACTTCGGCTCTTTCGATGACTTCTGACATTTTGGTTGTGAGTTTTCCTCCTGAACGATCAAACAACATAGCGATGCCAGCTGCACTCATGTATTCTTCCTTCGTGTTGCCCTTCAGGTCTGTAATCATTTGTTCCTTCATTGCAGCAGCCATTTTCTTTGTAAACTGCGGATCTTCACCAAACAAATCTTCCAGCCTTTCCAGGATCATATCCTCGGAAGCAAGTGTACTGATCCTCATTGGCATCTCTTCTCCAAAGAACTCAGCAAGGTCAAAGTCGGTTTCTCCAACAGTTCCACCAGCTATGCTTCCAAAGTCAAATGCTAAGTCCAGTGCCCTGTCACCATAGATTACTTGCTTGGGATGGGGTGGAAGACCAGTAGTGATCTTAGTCACATTAGATGCAGCATCCCTCAGCTGGTTACAATTGTAGCGTTTCTGGACCTTTTTGTTGCCCATTCGGACGAGGTTCATCAGCGTGACTGTAGAACACGCGTGGCCAAGAGCAGCTCCTTCCTCGCAGAGGCTTGCCCAGATACCGTTTGCTCCATTGGCAAGGCATTCAAGCTGCACCATTTCTCCAAGAGCCCACTTCTTGTGAACATGAGCCAAGAGGTGTCCAGAAGTCCACTCGTGAGAATCCATGATCTTACGTACACCTAATTGATGTAAAAAATACTCAAGTTAGTGTGCAAAGGTTAACTCACATCGCCATCCTAGTGATATTAAGGAACAATTGCGACGCAGACTATAACTTTTGCAGCTGAAAAATCTTCAGAGAATGTTTTTACTTTAAACCTACTATGCTCTTTAGATAATTTAAATATCATTACTGAGGACAATGAATAAGGCAGAAAACAACAACAACAACAACACTGACAACCATAAGACTGATTAACTGAAAATATTATTTTGAGAATTGTCTTGATAAATTTGTTTGATGCATAGTTTGTTTGACTGTTACATTTGGGTCTGGAAGAAATAAATCGCCTACAGGAGTATCAGCTATTAGGGTTCCAGGCTTACCAGCAGTCCAAGCTCCAACCTCCTCGGGTAAAAACTTGCCCGTTGGCTCCTCAAACATGATTCCAAAAGGACGTTCAGCTGTAGGCATGGACGCAAGGTAGTCCACAACAGTAAACAACCGCTCCATTTCATAGACCATGGCGTCTGGAAAGTCCCGCAGATTTACAAGGATCTTGGCATCTGGGGACAGATATTTTCGGCTCCATTTGAATCTTTCGGTCAGCAGCTGGCACATGTCTTCCGTGGTGAACTTATCCCAGTGGATGCTCTTAATGGCCAGATCTATCTCAATGATAGGATTGATCAATCCCTGGGTTTGCATCTTCCTAAGACCCACTGGAATAGTTTTGATGTCAGGAATACCATGAGAGACCGAGTCGATAACCTCACTGAATGCAAATAGGTTGTTGAGATCTTCCTTGCCTTCGTGACAATCACGCACGATCTGTTCGACCCAAGTGTCGTCAACACGTGGCATATGGGAATAGGCCGCCACAATTTTGAACTGGAATCCACACTTTCTGACCTCATCGTAAATCTTGCGTTTGTTTTCTAGTGTGTGCCCACGGAGCTGACCCACAGTGCTCTCACGAAGTGAATTGTCCAGCACAATGAGATCCAGGTCTTTCAGTCTAGCTCGTTTCTTTTTCTCTTGTGTAATGTTATCACTGACTTCCTTTATGAGCTCTTTAAATGACATGTTGCGGCAGATCTAAATCTTATTGAAGAAAAAGACAATAAATAAGATGTATACTCATGATTAATCACTTAGCTTTTATACACAAAGATAGCTGACCGGTATGAAGGTGTGAGAGGACGTGATGTGAACTACGAAGAGGCGAATCCCTTGCCTAATTGGTGAAAACATCGAACTATGTATAACAGGAATTTCATGTTAAAACTGTTGCGACTGGCCGGTATAAGACCTGGACTCATACTGGATTTTTGTTAACGTCGGTCACATCTTTACCTTTGCTGTATTTCTTTATGATAATGTTACTTGATTAATCATAAACGCTTTTTAGATGTCTTCCTAAATTTCACTATACA
>OX419342.1:6763495-6790995 GCA_948470475.1 Galaxea fascicularis | reverse complement strand
GATTATAGTTTTTACGGTTTTGCTGCAGAGCCACAGCCACCATTCAAACATGTGCTAACGTACATTTTCGATGCATCGGCCTTTGCCACGTTGGATCAAGGGACTACATGACTATGAGCATAAACGATTTTGCTTCATCACAGTTTAATTACATCCGATTACATTTCAATACAAATAGTATAAATCTCTAAACTATAGATTAACAGTCCCAGTGTCTCACTTTTAAATCCAACATCACAAATTTTCTAACATGTATCGTTGACATTTTAACTTTAACAAACCAAAATATTCCACAACAAACAAAATGGTAAAACCCCAAACTGGGTACCGTTCGACACCACCCAAAAAAGGGTCAAGTACTTTGTTCGCCTTCTTTTGACTATTTTATGGCATCATTTTTGTGATCTGTAAGAGTAAAGACGATAGAAAACTGCCGTCGGTGTCCTTTTTACAATAGCACCGAACTCATTAAGCGAGAATGACTTTAACTTTTCGTTGTGAAAAGTGACTGCGGCACGATAAGCCATGAATCAACTCAGGTTATCAACTGCAAATGGTTGAGAATGGTTTTATTCTTGACTTCGATCAACTACAAATATTGCAAACTACACTGAAACCTTGACTGACAAGTCGTGGGCGGTATTATTTTTTACATCACTTAGTGTTAATGATAACATGTGATTAGCAATGACAACAGACAAACAAATCGGGTTCAGAAAAACATTTGTCAGCCGTAAACATTAAATTAAAGACAAAGTTTTTACTGCAATTAGCCTTTTAAGTCTGCGATTTTTTATCTAACAACGAGAATTGCTGTGAGGAACAACATATTGCTGGCATTTCGAATGGCTGGAGCTGTTGAAAATAGTGTTTACTTTTGGCACGGAGGTTGTCGCTTTTTGCGAGAGTTTTCCAAATGTCAATCCGGCTCTTGTTTCTGACAAAGCGGAGCCGAGGATTTAAACCGTCCGAACTTCGCTTGGCTTTTCTTTCTGTTAAGGACAGTTTGCCTTACCGTGCCCCTCTGTACCCCCCTTGTGCGGGTCACGTGATTTTTACGACCATGTGCTTTCGGTAGCTTGATATGCGTGTCGTGTTATGTTTGTGGGCGGAAAGTTTGCTTGTTCCGTCGCCTTTTACTTTATCGATGTTGACGTCTTGACTAGGCCTGGAGATGACCAAAAATATGTGAGTCGTCGCTTATTTGTATTGTTTTCCTTTGTAACTTTATATTTGTTTCGGGTTTGAGTCTCGAGCTTTTGTATTTTGTATTTTGTGATTTTCAGCTGTACCGACCGGTGGAAGGACGAGTAACAGAATAAACATCTTCAGTGTACAATTTTGTTTGTGGTTTTATTCAACACTTTCTTTGTGCCCAAAAATGAGGGCTATCTTTAAAAGCGGGAATCTTTAAAACGGGGAATCTTTAAAAGCGGAAATCTTTTAAACGGGGAATCTTTAAATTTAAAGTGGGAATCTTTAAAATGGGGAATCTTTAAAAGCAGGAATCATTAAAAAATATAGAGGCAGAAACCGACACAACGTAGAATGTTTTTTACAAAAGTGTACTATATTTCGGCTGGCCAAACCAGCCTTCTTCAGGTACAGTGTGAATTTTACATCGGACGTGTTTATTAAAGATAAGCATACGGTGAGATAAAATAATAAATTGACATAATAAAAGTAAAGAATTACAAGGTTTCTTCGCGGATGCTCAGACCATCGGGATTAATTGTTTTGCCTTTTTGAATTAAAAAAGCCTCCCTGGCCTTTCGAATGGAGTCTCGGTATTAATTGCATGTCGTTAGCAGTGTGGTGAGGAGAGGACAGGAAATGTTTTGCGGCTGTAGTGGGTTCAGATTTGGCGTCAGGGTTATCTATAGTACGGCGGTGTTCATTGAATCGGTCTTTTAAACGTCGTTTAGTCTCTCTTATGTATTGTAAGTTACAGCGGTTACATTGAATCATGTAGATGAGGTTTAAAACGAGCAAGCCATAAAATCTTTTAGTGAGCTGATCTGGCCTTCTCCTCCGAAAACGCTAAGGTCAAAATAAACATATTCCAGCATAAGGGCCACTGGATCGTGGCATACAGTTTTAAATCCAACTATGTTGTCGTGCTTGAGGTCGTACAACAACCTAGCCTCTTTGGCGAACGCATCGATGAAGTCGAGTGAAGACCCGAGCAATTTCTTAACAACAACTGTTTCACCTTTTCTGGCCGAATCTCCGTCCCTCCTCCTCGTGTATTCAGTGACAAAAACGGCTCCAAACGATCCTTGCCCGATAACATCTTGTCCGCCGAGATCAGTCCTCTTAAATTGTGGAAGACCTTCGAAGCGACCGATTCTTTTTTTCTTGTGAAGTATATATGAAATAATTCATATTTGTACTGCGGTTGTAGATGCAAGGGAAGAGTGATCATCGCAGTAAATTTTCCAATTTAAGCAACTGGAAAGTTCTAAGAAGCCTGAAAAAAATCAGGGCTTCAACGGGATCCCGTTGAAACCCTGATTTTTTCAGGCTTCTTCTTTCCAGTTGCTTAAATTGGAAAATTTACTGCGATGATCACTCTTCACTTGCATCTTTTTTTCTTGGAAGTAAATGCAATGGGTATTTTGAAATTGTATTCGCAAGACCGCATCGCGAAGAAAGAGGTATCGTGAAGCACACAATGACGGATTAGGCGCGAAATTCCCGCCAAAATATCTAGCAACCGATCGATGAGAGTTTCTGTGTCAGATAGGCATGGGTCGCACTTCAGACAAAACTTAGACAAGTTTGTTTTGATAACCAAAAAATCCGTCAAATTCCTGTCATCAGTTGACCACGCCAATTATGTGCGACCTACTTGTCTCGACGCAGACAAAAACTTGTCTACGGAGACAAATCTTTAAAAGTGCCGTCGTCCTGCCTCGGAGCACGACTTTTTGCGAACAACAAACAAAAATTGTTTTTCTTGCAGTAAACCTGTCAGTCAATTCAGTGAACTTTAAATTTTTTTCCGCTTCACATTTTACTTTTTGTTGTGACTTTCGTATCGTTCCCGGCTAATAATGAATTCAGGATTTCGAAACAATTTTCCCGGTTTTTGGGACATCCATTCTGATCAAATGATGAACCCAAATGAAGTGCAAAACCGCTATAGGCCAGGGGCCGGTTCCTGAAAGGTGTGATACCTCTATTCCAGGGATAAATGTGCCTTATTCAACGGATAAATAACTAAATAAGACACATTTATCACTGGAATAGAGTTCTTACATCTGTCAGGAACCGGCCCCAACTAGAGCAATTGTTCTTGAGGCAGCAAATTCCGCAGAACACCTTTCCATCAGCGACGGCATCGTTAGCTGCATTTACGTTGAGAACATAGAAATGAAAACCTAGAAACAGAGCGAACTGGCGCGGATTCATCGCCGTCGTTCTATTCTACACATTAGCGGGAAATAATAATTTATGTGGTGAAATAAAAAAAAAGCGCCAGAAGTGACAGGTCTTATGTTTACTTTACGTTGATGTCTCTGATGTTTGCCTATACAGTGCGACCGCCACTCAAAATAGATCAAAATGAACTAATAAATCAAAATCAAAACCGTTCAATAGATAGAGTCTAGAATCCGGGAAAAGAAAGAATGGAAATATGCAAAGACTTCCCCCGAGATTCAGGTCACTGCAATTTTTCTTATGCTAGGTATACGGACAAATTTCTTACCACATTGGCCGTTTTTATGCTAGAGACGTTAAAGTCGTCTGAGACGTTAAAGTCGTCTCGAGACGACTTTAACGTCTAGTATAAAAACGGTAAATAAGACAGACGCATTTAACGTCTGACGACTTTAACGTCTTCTGTTAAGTGCGTCGTTTAGACGCACTTAACCGACGACTTTAACGTCTCAGACGTTAAATGCGTGTAGTATAAAAACGGGACACCCTTACGGGGACGCATTTAGCCCTGTCTCGTCCAGAGACGACTGGCCCGAGTCAGCGTTTCATCCTGAAATGGAGGCTAAACATTCAAAACAACATGGCGGCCAAGAAGAACTCGAAGGAGTCTCGGGGCAGAAAGTGGAGTGAAGTTGAGCTTAAAGTATTTGCATCTGTTCTCGCAGACGACCGGAATGAATTTGCATTGACTTTAGAGACTCTGGCACTTAAAAAGTCAGCCAATGTTCATATTTTTGAAGCTATTAAGAAAGAGCTTGATGCTCGTTTACAGACGGAGAACATACCTTGTTCTAAGAAAGGAAAAGAGAAGGCAATCGAGACATCAGTTGTCAAGCTGCGAGCAAAATATAAATGGTTGAAAGAACGGTGGAGAAAATTTACTGACAGGGCAAAGTCTGGCAGTGGAAAATCAGCGATAGATGAACCTGAATGGTTTACCATCATCGACCCGATTTTCTCCGAAACTCACACGGAATTAAAAGTTGCAACGAAGGCAGCGGACGTCCTCGATAGTGACGACAGCAGTGAAGATGATGAATATAACGAGAAGGAGGACGAGATTGAAGAAATGAAGCTTGCTACCAGTATGGTACCCCCGTGAGAGGAAGCAGCCATTAGATTCAAGTGCCTCTTCTTTAGATGCAAGTTCTGAACAAAGCCACTTGTCAGGGAATGAGAGTGAAGGAGAATACAACAGGTAAAGAATGCATTAATATCATTTTCTCTAGACTTTATAATGAATTTTATAATAGATGTTATGCAATTGCAATCAGTGTGTACATGTAGATACAGGGATTTATGTACACGTACATGTACATGTAAACATAAATATACAACTCTGCTATTTGGCAAACTTTTACGGTGTCTATAGGCGTGTTTACATGGTAACTATGGTGTTCTTAGTATTTACAGGTCAGTCCTTTAACTTTGCCTCAATACATGTAAACTAAATTTCAGTTTTGCTGAGCTTAAAAAGACCTTTCTTTAAAAATGTGTTGTATAGGGCTAAAAGGCACAAACCTAAAACACAGCCACAGAGTAAAGACTGTGAACAGTCTTCCTGTGAAGAGGGTGAAGTAGATTCAAAGGAGACATCCAAGAAGGAGGTACTGAAATCAACTGTGTCAGTGCGGCCCAGGAAACGTAAAGTAACTTCACAGAAAGATGCTATCAGCCAGTTATCAGCAACCTTTGAGAATCTTCACAAAGCACATGAAAAAAGGATGCAAATTTGGTTTGAGGCAGACCAGAAAAGAGAAGAAACATTTCTCCAATATCAGGAGAAACAGGCAGAGCTGAACCGTCAACATGAACTCCGTATGATGGAGATGATGACTCGTTTTCAGCAGCCTATGCAACCGTTCCAAAATGCTTGGATGATGCATGAACCAACATTTCCAAGTGCCTTTCCTGGACCAGAGACTCAACAACCACACTACACAAATTTAGATAGTTATAATAGGTAGGATTGCTTTCATAAAACCCATAAAAAAGTTGACAAACAACTTTTGGGCTGTGAATGTGGGCAGATTTCACACTGTTGTTTCAAGCTACAACCAGAAATCAACATGATTGTTGTAGTATGGTTTCTGGGAAAAAACTCTTATATGTTCAAAGTTGTGTTTTCAAAAAGTTAATATTTTGCAGTTACCTACATGTACGTACAACTCACAGGAAGAGGGTGTATGAAAGAGGTATTAAACAAATTGGTGTGTGGTCTTTGTTTTAGTGTGGGACAAATAATATAGAGAGGAGCAAGTGTAGAAAGTACATGATTGCTGAATTATAGATCTGGGAAACAATTCTAATACTTTAAAAGTTGTGTTTCCAAAAAGTTGATATTTTACAGTTACCTACTCGCAACTCACAGGAAGGATGTATGGAAACGGTATTAAACAAATTGGTGTGTAGGGATTGGTAGGTGTGGGGGTACAAATAATAGAGAAGTGCAAGTGACGAGAGTTCATAATGGTTGCATGAGAGACTGTACATGATTGTTGTATTAGGGTTTTGGGAAAGAACTCAGTACATTACAAGTTGATATTTTGCAGTTATTTCTCATGTTTCATCTTCACCAGTAAATTAACCTCTATTATTATTCACTGCTCTATGATCCAATAAAGGAAGCCTTATTAGAAAGGGGGCCAAAACAGAGTGAGAGGGAGAGGGATTATTTCCAGTCGTTAAATTTAGGAAGGGGGGTAGGGGATGAGAATGAAATGTTACCATATGCTTTGTCAAGTATGATAGTGCCTACCACCCTCCCTCCCCCCACTAACAAAAATATTGTCTTATCCCACCTTCAAAAAATACCAGAGAAAATTAATGACCACTATCACTAATTTCAACACTTCAACAATCCTTAAATCTTGTTAAAATACTATCAACTATGCCTGTAAAATTTGGTTCATGAAACATTGGCATGACTACTGTAGTTACGTTATTGTTTCCAGGGGCTAATAAACAAGCTTGCTTGTGTACCACTCGCTCGCCTTATTAAGGCTACCATCATAGTCTACTTTTAAAGCTTTTAAACCAGACCTTAGTAAAAGATTACTGATTACCATTGGTCAACTTTTACATATTCTCGTGGTAGTTTCCAACAAAGTGTTGCTGTTTAAAAACATAAAATTGGGCCACCAACTGGTGATACATGTTTTGTAATGTCAATAACTAGCTATACAGCTAGTACCTGTTTTTATGGTATCACTATGTACCTCAATAAGCATGACTGAGATGCACTAAGAAGTGCTTACTTAATTAGTCAACTGGAAGATTTTCAGAAAATGCATTTTGTTTTACAGGTTTAGTATACCGGTAATAATATTGCTATATTGTCTAAGGATTTTGTTCTTCAGTAAAGACATCTTGATACTCCAGTTCTACAATCCTCACTAAGAATGCTCACAGTCTAGTTCCACACTCTAGTCCATTGCATCCAGTTTTATACCCCATCTATTTGCTGCGGTGGAGTAGAATAGGGGATATAGTGGGTTGTTAGGCTTTTGTCTTACCACAGGAAACACAAGCTAGAATTTTCTTTTGATTTTTTTCTTTCACTCCATCAATTGTCGGTGCTGGTTGATATCCCAGAGCCAGTTAGTGATTCTTACCCTGACCTCATCTGCCTCGCCATCGTGCTCCACACTGCCCCTGTTCCTAATAAGGTGCAGGTTTTCAATGTCCAGCCTCCACCTGGGTCTGCATGGGTCATCTCTTGCAATGCATATATTGTGCAAGGCTATGCAGGCCATTATGACATGCCTTATGTTCTTTAGTTTACACTCCGTCTTCTTGTAAAGGATTCTCCACCTTCCTTTCAGCATACCGTATGCATGCTCTGATACAACTCTAGCCGAACAAAACCTCTTGTTAAAGTAGCACTTTCTTGGATCTCTTGTATTTTCATTGTACGGCTTCATTAGCCAGTGTAGCGTGGAAATGCTGAATCGCCAACCGTTGTGAACGGTATGTCCCCGTACTCCCTTGTTCGTAGTACAGTATTTGGGAAAACATGTCCCTGCTGAATCTCGGCAAAGAGATCGCAACTTTTTAGAAGCCTCGAGTCGTGGGTAGAGCCAGGAGCCCCTACAGCTGCCCAAAGAAACCTTTTATTAGAGCCAATAAATCCCATGCTGGATACTGAATATCTCTTTTTGAAGCTAAAATAATTTTTTAACTTCGTGCTGACATAAACATGAAACCCATCCCAGGCTCCTACGCATGGAAACTCCCAGTTCTCAAGGAAGCTTTCAAGTTCATGCTTCCATTCGGCTCTGTTTCTTGGCAAGTAAACACATCTGTCGTAAAGAGTTGAAACCAGTATCTTACACACTTGGTTAAAAATGACACTTGCAGTTGATTCTGCAACACCAAACAGGTCTCCTACTGTGCTGTAGGTACACCCATGGGCCAATCGATACAAACAAATGGCAAGTTGTGTGTCTGGGGGTATCGGTTCAGGTTTGAAACGAGTTGGCTCTTTGACTAGTTGATCTTTTATCTCACCAAGAATGAACTGAAACGTTGCTCGATTTATACGCAAACGTTTTTTGAACGCAGTATCGTCCCAGTTTCGGTAACCATTTCTCCACCACGAGGAACTTCTTTCTTCATCCGCATCCCGTTCTTTCCTTGGTCTCTTTATAGCCACGGCGCACAAGCCAAGTGCTTCAACCATATCTAGTTCTCCATCCATAGTCTGCAAAAGCCGCTTTCTCGATTGATTTTTCTTCGTTAAAAACATTTGCATTTCCATTTCTTGCCTTTCTTGGCGACATTGAGAAATGGACTTAAGAATTTGCAATTCGGCCATCTTTATTTTGCTCGTACATTCGCGCGCTTGAAGTTTATTTAGCGCCGTGTTTACTCGTGTCCAGTGTCTTCCGAGAATAGAGCCCAGTCTTTTTTTCAGAAAAGCCTAAAAAGTCGTCTACTTTTATGCGCCCCGTTTTTATACCAGACGGTTTTAACGTCTCAGACGTTAAATGCGTCCTGACGACTTTAACGTCTCTAGCATAAAAACGGCCATTTACAGTCTAACCAAGGGAAGCGTACTCCTCAAGATTGCATTAATGGCCGTTTTTATGCTAGAGACGTTAAAGTCGTCAAGACGCATTTGACGTCTGAGACGTTAAAGCCGTCTGGTATAAAAACGGGACGCATAAAAGTAGACAAACTAACGGACAAAAACAAGATTTTTCTTAAAAAAAAGAATAGGTTCTATTCTCGGAAGACACTGGGCACGAGCAAACTCGGCTCCAAATAAACGTTAACACACGAATATATGAACAAATAAACGTGGCGGAATTGCAGCTTCTCAAATTTATGTCTCGACGTCGTCTACAAGTACAGATTCAATTATTTTTATGACAAAAATAAGTCTAGGCATGAGCATTTTCCGGCGATGGACGAGGAACTAGATTTAGCTTCGGCACATGGCTTGTTTGTCTTGTCGCCCAAGATAGCAAGGAAGTAGCGAAGTGCAGATGAACAAAGGATTCAGGGCTAAATGCGTCCCAGTTAGGGCGTCCCGTTTTTATACTAGACGCATTTAACGTCTGAGACGTTAAAGTCGTCGGTTAAGTGCGTCTTAACGACGCACTTAACAGAAGACGTTAAAGTCGTCAGACGTTAAATGCGTCTGTCTTATTTACCGTTTTTATACTAGACGTTAAAGTCGTCTCGAGACGACTTTAACGTCTCAGACGACTTTAACGTCTCTAGCATAAAAACGGCCATTCTGTTCATTCTGCCCCAGGGAGCAGAATGGATCGAATGGCGTTCTATCCATTCCGGAATAGGAATGCGGAATAGAAAAACGCGCGCATTTTCCATTCTGGCCATTCTCATTCTAGAATTGTGAATAAAAAAAACGCGCCCTTAGTAATATGTCGCTGCAAACAAATTGCTCACTATTTTTTTTAAATTTGAAATTCTATCTTTGACAGGTTTAAGCCTCAACACTAGACTGATAAAATAATATATTTTTTTATTTATTCATAGTTTGGGTTATACTGATCCGAAGTTGTATTATCTTCTGGATAAGAACGAAAATGCTTGCCTCTGGAAAGCTGTTGTCTAAAATGCTCCAGACCTCATTGAAGAAAAACAGTCGAGGTATAGCGGGATCTACAAGGTCAAATTGGATCCGGTGAATATAATTCAGTTACTCTTTTTTTATAAAGAATATTGTTTTTCCTACCCAGGGTGAATGTTCTTATTCTTCTGCCGATTTTAGGCTAAAAATATTCTTGTGCATATTCTTAGATTACAGCGTTTGGCATTTCTGTTTTAGACTGTATTGGCATCAATATTAGAATACTTGAAGTAACTTTGGAGCCCGACTGCAGCCAATAAAGCCCGCAGATATGACGCCGGCTAACTTCTTGCAGAAATGATCTCAGCGTCGAACATACGGCCAGTACTAGTGCTGTTTTTGCTTTTCGCCAGTTTTGCCGTTTAGGAAAAGGACGAATTTGAGACGGTTTAGTTAATAAATACACTGTATTGTATTATATTTACAAATTTGCATCACACCAAATCTCTATTCCAAATGTTATAAAATGTACTTATATAAAATAGAGAGTGTATATATCACGTTTCTTCTTCTTCTTCTTCTTTTTTGCAGGGCATTGCACGCACCTTAAGATATTTAGTTCCAATCTGTTTTACCTTCCAACTAGAAACTTCTTCGTCATTATCTAGTTTCGTGGCTTTCAGTTTATGACAAATGGGTACAAAAGATTAATCATAAAACAAAACCATGTCCAAACTGACCTATTGGTTTGTAGGCCTAACGCGAAGACTGTATCTTTTATGTTTTTTCATCTTCTGGAACCTCATAAGCGGCCACAAAAGAAAATTCTTAACAATCTACATCACCTTTAGCATTCCGCCATCAGTAATTCCTACTTTAACCACCAATTTAGTTTAATTTTAAAAACGCATATATTGTCTATCAATTAATTTCTTCACACTATTAGTTTGAATGCTTAATCTTAAGCAGCCACAGTCTTACTGTTTATGGGTTTGAGATGAGGCAACGACTCAACAGCGAATAAAACATAGAGTAGAAGCCATTATAAATATCGAGCACATGGTTGCGAGTCAGACCTTACATGGTATCATATACTATCCACGCACTACAGGAACTATAGATTACAAAATTCTATCTCATCATCACTTACTATCAGTTCTCACTTAATGGGGCCACCGACTCTAACTGCAGTCAAAGTCTCAAAGCAGGAACCCCCAGCCCTCTGCTTTTGACAGAAAACTGAGAGTCACCCACCCACTGTTAGAACTGTCCCTGGGCTGTTTGGCAAAGCATGCCTTGACGGCAAGCAAAAACGTTAGCGGCCACCTTTTAGCGAATTCGCTCAGACATATATATATATACACATATGTTCAGCATGATTGAGTCGCACTGTTTGTTTGCTTTCGCTTTTTATCGTTAATTTTCATTACAGTCATCACCCCTATCACCAAAGAAACTACTTATTAAAACTTCGAATTTTGCAAGTATTACAAAATTTGGCAAAATTCAAGGTACAGAAAATCCCCAACAGCAATGTGTGAAAATTTGCGAGCGCCCTTTCAAAATAGATATGCTTAAGGGTGTTGCATAAAATTGAATTAAAGTCTAATTGCACCTTTGAGGAGTATGCATAAATGGTTGTTTACCCTTGCAGACTTACTAACGAAAGCCTTTTGCAAGTTTAACTGGTAATAGACCCCATGCAAAAATGGCTGCCTATAAATTATTCTTTTGTTCATTTTCAAAATAGCCCAACTAACCGCGCTCGAGATAAAAAATTCTTCAGAAGTTTTTCTCAAAAACGAGGTTAGTTGGGCTATTTTGAATATGAACAAAAAAATAATTTGAAGGCAGCCATTTTTGCATATGGTCTATTGTGACTGCTATAACAGGCTCAGGGATAGTCAACCTTGTTCTCAGGACCATTCCCTTCGCTTAAGGGGTGAGGCGAAGGGAAAGGTCCTTGGAACGAGGTCGAGGGATAGTAAATGCCATTTGGAGGAGTCATCTTCTTTTTCGACGCAGCTTTGTATTCCTGTAAACAAAAATCAGAAATGTTGGCATTTAAAAGAAACATCGTAACTAGTAAAGGCGCGGTAAATAAAGATTTTCGGACACGTCAGGCAGAATTTTAACTTGATGCTAAACGGAAAATATTCAGATACCAAGAAAAGATGAACCTGGATGTCTGTCTGCCTCGATTTGTTAATTAAGTGAGCGAGTTTCAGCCTGGATCACCTGAGCCGCTAACGATACCTATCACATGTTTTGAATCTGCCTCTCTTGGCTACTACCAACTATGATTAGAACATTGACAGTAATTGTATAGTTGACTAATTGTTAACGTCTCGGGTTTGCATAACTGTCTCGAATTCTCCCAACCCCTCTCGTGTTTATATCAGGCTATGCAAACACGGAAAACGTTTTCTATTGCTTAAATAGGCCATCATGCGTATTAAACATTTTAAAATCGCAAGAAATTAACGAGAAGCGTTCTCTCCTTGAAGTGTGCCATTCTTGACGGTCATTACATTTGTCCTCACTGAAAGCCAAGAAAAAGAAAGAAAATAAACAAACAAACAAATGTGACTATTTTGGGATTTGCTGATTCGTAGATTTTTGGCCTGTAAATAGGCCGACACAAATCTTGTCATCCCTTTGTTAACAATCCAGTGAATTTTGGGAGACATTGCTCGTGAAACAAATCGTTATATTCGCCAGTTACTGTCTGGACAAAAGATCCTGATGATTGGAAAGAAGGGCCGTGAACTTCTCCGAACGTCTTCTACTGTCAGCTGAACTGTGATAGAGTACATGTCTTGAAGAACAGTGGTCCTGTGGCAATTATGTTAAGGTTCTCACTTTGCATGAGAAAATTTCTGAATAACGTGAAGACAAACTTTCTGGTGAATTAATATTATAACTGCCTCACTGCCAGCAAGCCATTGATGAAGTCACGATGAAATACAAAGGGAGGACATGTACATGCTGCAAATTATATATGCCCGTAAAGCCGATCCTAGACTGCAAGATCTAACGGTGTGTGAGGATGTGGTGAAGCGCAAAGCATATCAGTTACAACAGCCAATATAGCCTGGGATGTTCAGTTGTTTCTCAGCTATCCCAGAATGTCAAGGCAAAATGGTGTGCCAATTCCTCTGACCACCTTTTCACGTGCTACAAACGTCGGTGTGGGAAATTTGTATCAGGACCAAAAAACTCTGCAGTGGTACTCAGTGTTGTAATTGTAAACTAGAGTTTTTCTTTGCCTTTTGGACAAAGCCGTCATCAAGACAATAAAAAAGAAACATTTTTTGAAGGAGGACTGACTAATTTGGGCAACAACGCTGTGCATGCTATGGTCACTTACTACAACCCAGCAACTTCACAAGTTCTGGCCTGAAGTCAACCCGGCGAACCCCCGACGAAGGCCAAAAAACGGCATGATCCAGAAAATCTATGGTGAGTGTGATCGTACAACAAGCACGAGTGGTATCGACAAAAATGATCAGATGCAAATCTAATTCAACATTCCAGTGTCTGGATAGAAATGGTGGGTTGGTTCAGTTTTCTCTGATCTTCTTGATAGAGCAATCCCTAATCACTTTTCACCGTGCTGAGTAAGAGTCACCACATCATGACAACTTGCTGAAATAGCAAAGACTCAATTACAAAACAAACAAAAGGAAGATACGTATGCAGAGACAATCCATCCACTCTGTGAGTCTATGGGGCGAAGAGTATGCACCTCATTCCGACCCAAAGTTTATTTGTGCACTTCAATTCCAAAAATGGTTAAGAAATAACAAATCTGCGCCTAAGATTAACTTCTTACTTTAATCTCGTCCCTGAGATCAGACCTTGCTAATCAGCTCATAACCTGTCTTATGAGCTATGTCCAGAAATGCGCGCAGCAACGAAAATTACTAATATCACAAAATTCTGTGACCTTGACAAAAACTGCGATATTTAACAACCATTGAAAACAATTCTCATGGTCACTTTAAAAAGACATGCTATTTAATTTAATTAAAGAACTGAGCACGCTCAGCGAAAATTATAAATAAGTTTCCGAAATTTATTTGAATTTTGTGAAAATTATAAACTTTTCGAAAATTCTTGAACTCTCTGCGAATCAGAGTGTTTCCTACGTAACATGTGATAACATTGAACGAGGGTCTTAAAACAATAACATAATTAAAATATCAATTGAGCTTAAAAGAACTAGTCTAAACAAATAACTTTGCACGGATTGAGACGCACTGTTTGCTTTCGCTTTTATCGTTAATTGTTATTACAGTCATCATCCTGATTACCAAAGAAACTACTTAATAAAACTATGTATTTTGCAAATATCACAAAATTTGGGAAAATTTAAGGTACAGAATATCCTCAACAACAATATGTAAAAATTTGCGGGCGCCCTTTCAAAATAGACATGCTTAGGGGTACTAATATGATTAGATGTTGCATAAAATTGTGTTGACTTAAGAATTAAAATTAATTAAATTGCACCTTTGAAGAGAATGCAGAAGTGGTGGTTTGTAGACTTACTGACAAAAGTTTTTGCAAGTTAGATTTGTACTTATGACCCCTAACTCAGGGATAGTCATCCTCGTTCCCAGGACCTTTCTCTTCGCTTTGGGGGTGGGGCGAGGTGAAAGGTCCTTGGAACTAGGTTTAGGGACAGCAAATGCCATTTGGAGGAGTCATCTTCTTTTTCGACCCAGCTTTGTATTCCTGTAAACAAAAATGTGAAGTGTTGACCTTTGAAAGAGACACCGAAACATAGTAAAGGCGACTACAAAAAAAGAAAAAAATTCGGACACGTTAGACAGAATTTAAACTCGATGTTGAACGGAAACATTCAGATACCGAGAAAGATGAACCTGCCTGTCTAGCTGCTTCAAATTGTAAGGTGACCGAGTTTCAGCCTGGCTCACCCGAGTTGCTAACTCCACCTACCACAAAAAGGTTTTGAATCTGCCTCCCTTGGCGATAACCAGCTATGACTAAAACGTTGGCATCAGTGATGGGTAACACTTAAGTAGTTGGCCTGTATGGGGCACCATGCGCGCTGTGATTGGACAGCTGCATTTGCCGATCAGTTCTCTGTTACCAGGAGCCCATATTTATGGGCTCCCGCTGTTACCTAAGAATTGTGGGTTCTCCGTGAGTTTTTGATTGACGAAATGTTCAGTTTATTAGTTTTCTCTCTCGAATGTTGTTGTCATGTGATTAATTGACAACAGGACTTCTTGTCGTCCAAGATTCGGTCTGTACTCTCTGCATGACTCGTGACTAATCAAATTGGACTCCCACTGCTCGATCGCCCGATTTCATTTATCACGCATATGATTACAGATCATAGAGGGAGCAGGGTTCGATGCCCGGACTTGGCCTCGCAATATATTATTATCAATTAAGAGGGACAACAGCATCTCACTAAAATGGTCGGTCTGAGTCTCACCTTGTTTTCTCCATTAACTGAAGGACTTTCAACCCCGTTCCCAGGGCCTTTCCTTGGGCTTTTCCCTGGGAAGGAGGTTGAAGGACTTTGAGATGTTCCGTGACTCCTTTTGCATGCAGGCTCTTTAACACAAAACGAGAAAGCAAATGTGAGTACTTTTGCCACCCACTTCAAATCTTTGAAACACTATGCTGAAAAAGAAGGAGGTTCTGGACTATAGAAAGGTATATTCTATAAAGAAATCCGAAGATATTAGTGAACGAGAGGTAACAAACAACAATCCTACAACGAAATTTTAGGGCGGGTGTGTGCGTCTATTTGGAGATGTCATCCTAGGCTGCAAACAGGCTCTCCATTTTGATTATTCCTGAATTTCGAAATGGGAACAGAAGTGAAATCTTTCAGAGACCGTTGCAGGCTCTCCCTCTCCTCGCTCTTCCCAATCCCTCCTTGATTGACCACGCTCTATATGAGAGCAAAGACCTAAATGAAGAACCTAGTCGCAGGCTAATGTCATCCTCCCGCTCCGGACGTCTGGTAAAACGGACTGTAGAGTGGAACAGTTGCTTCAAAGAACCAGACGAACTGTAGCTTGAAACAGTTCAGCTGACAGTTGCTTCGAGGAACCAGATAGATTGCGAGTAGTCTCTCTCTCTAAAATCTGTGGAACGAACTGGAACGAACTGGAACGAACGCGATATGGGAACAACAAAGCCGCAAGCCGGTAGTTTCGTGGGCGCCAGTTACGAGTGACAATAGAGACTGCAAGGGTTTCATACAGCATTTCTGAATCCCGGACCCCGCCTTGAGCAGCGTTCAAAATCCATCGAAGCGATCACGGACAAATTTTTCGGGGCGAAGATGCGATAAGCGATTCTACGCCAAAGAAACCAGTAATATTGTAAGGCCGTCTGCGTCAGATTTATGACGTTTATGTAGATGTTTGTATAAGAGAAAGCACCTCTGGTGAACTTTCACACGATCTGTGAACAGCCCAAAACATCGTATATCAACGTACATCAGAACGGAAAATATTTTTGTCTCCTCTCGATTGGGGACAAGAAATGCAATCTCTGGACTCTATTTCTGAGCGGCTTGGATTTACAGTGCTGCAAAGTGACTCGCTTAGCTGTCGTGTGAAGCAAAAACCTAATTTCTGACCCTCTTCTCGGGAATGAGCACTTCCAGACGGGACGAAAACAATCACGGCTGGAGTATTACAGCGCAACAGCATCGATTACACTTTTTGCAACAGAATAGCTTTGGTAAATAGGGCTTTTACCGAAACTTGTCGACAAAACGGAGAAAACATCTCTCCTTTTCAAGAAGAGCGAGTACGGCTTGTTCCTGTTCCATTTTTAACTTCAATAAAAAATTATTGTCCTTTAATTAAGTAAGCCCCGAAGTGTTGCTGATTAGCGTTGATGAATGTTGGTGACAGTTACGCATCATGGTTTCATAGACCGACCAATCAAAACACTCCGTCACCAGAGTGCTGGGATTCAGAAATGCTGTATGAAACCCTTGCAGTTCCTCAGTTTCGAGTCCACTCGTAACAGGAGCCCACGAAACTACCGGTTTGCGGATTCCCCGCGTTCGTTCCACATATTTTAGAGCAAGAAAGAGACTGCTCGCAGTCTAGGAACCAGACGGACTGTAGCGTAGAATTGTTACTTCAAAGAACCAGATATATATCAGTCGTCACTCTAAACGTTCCGAGCAATGCAGCAGCTGAAGAGTTCAAAGCCTCTGCCTCAAGGGGCAGAAATTAAAGATCGTCTTCCAACACGAAGCTCCTTGCAATGGAAGATCTTCGCTTTTATGCTATGATTTCGAATAGTATACAGCAATTCAAGGGGACAAAGCTTTTCAGGGAATTAACCAGGGCATTTCTCCTATGGCTATTTTTCTTCGCCTTACATCGTTTAGGAAGCACAATGTCATGTGAAAAAATCGTCCAACCTCATTGGTTGACTTAACCGGCGATTCGCAGTGATGATAGAATCGCGGGAACGAGTCACACAAGCCGAATATATACCGACGAATTTATCGCCGATTTGTGGCATGCCAGATCACAGGCAGCCCAATCGAGGCGTGTGTCATCAAAAGTTGATACAAAAAAATTGACCGTTTAAAACCTGGAATTTAAGTGACCTGGGATTTAAAAAAAGCGATGGTATTCCGTTAAGACGTCTCAGAAAGTGACAAGAAACAGTAGAGTGATGGTAGGAAGGCTTTATTTGGCTAGAATATTAGTATTCCACCGCTACTCGGTTGGTTTGAATTCTAGGTTTTTATCGGTCAATTTCTATATATCAACATTTGATGACACACACCACGATTGGGTTGCCTGTGGCCAGATATGTGCCGGCGATTTTGTACCGCCAATGGTGACGATGAGCGAAATTCGTCATCAGTACACCGGGCACTGCACACTGACGTGTTAGTTTGCGTGTTTTCAGTTGTTTTTTTGAAGAAAATGTCGTAAACCTCTTCCCGCTTGAGTTCTTGGTAAGGGTGCTCAGATAAAGGTTTACACAAAACCCAAAAATTAAGAGATAGTTTACAGATTTGCAGGTTACCTCTTAAGTCATCGTAATACATCTCCAAGTCAAAAATGCGACTTCCGAGGTCTGACGAAAAACAAAACAAACGAAAAAAAAAAGCAAGAACAAACAATAAACAAAGAGACAAATGTAATAAGGTAATAAACGAACGAACAATCATCAACTGAATGATTAAAAAGCCAGGGCAATCAATTTCAAATCTATATAAATTTTATTGAAGAGAATTAAAGTTCACCTGAACTTTGAGTTTTATCAGCCTTCTCGTAATGGGTTACCCATGTACGGCATATTATGCGTGCAGCAATTTTCACCCGCCAGTTATCGTGGGGACCACGTTCAAGACATTGCACATCTTTTTCAGACCAGTGCCAATGACAAGCGGCCTTCAGTTCTGCTTGAAAGTTGAACTCTTCGGGGATGGTGGGATTATTGTCTTTCATGTACTGTTCTACGGCCCGCACCAGCGTAGAGAAGTCCATCAAGGAGAACCCCTCATTGTCCGTTTCGACCGACGTCTCTTCCCAATCAAGGGATCTCAGCAGCTCTTCCAAGGATTTCTCTGAATCCTATGATTGCAAAATCTAGTCAGCGGTAGTTATGCCTATCTAACATATATACATTCTCGCCCAAGCTGAGAGCGAAACATTATACCACTAAAGCCGAGCATGGGAAATTCAGACAGATCGGTAAGAACTTCAGTGAGAGCGAGATCAGGACTAAAACACCAAAAGGAGTACGTGTGAACGCTAGCCTAGGTATCCCAGTTAGTAAATAAAACTAGTCTCCTTTCAGAGGAATGTATGCTGAAAAATATGAAGAAGTTGAAGTGACTTGGTAGGCGCAGTTAGTGTGATTGGTAACTAAGATGGAAGGAACCGATAATTTTCATTCGGACGGCAAGAAGCAGGCGCTTTTATAGAGAAAGATGATGCCGAAAGCGGCTACTACTTTATTTGTTATCTTGTGATGAACAAAAAACAAACACAAAAAAAAAAAAAAAACAGTCGACAACTAAAGAAAAAAAACAACGTAGAGCCAACGAATTTCTGTAATATTTGAGTGTAATATTCAGTTTTGCAGTATTTTACGTTTGAATAGCCATAAAAACTTACGTTTGATTTTACCAAGCAGACCCCATTAAAGATAGACTCAGGATTGTCAGGGTTACTAGCTTCAGTCACAAGGATGCTCGGCTGTTGAGAAATGGTAGCTTTCCAAAACCAAACTTTGGAACTTCGCCTGAAGCGTCGATCAATGGAACCGTACAATTTAGGATCGGTGACTAACCAACCTGTAACAATGAGCACGAAAAGTGAAACTTTATTTCTGGGAATATTCTGAGCATTTCAATGATACTCCAATGAAACCCAAGCTAAGTTCCAGTTTCTTAGGCCCGATTCAGATGCCGTGCTTTTCACGAGTCGAACCTAATCAGTGCATCGAATAGGCCATTTCCGAGTTCATTTCTGCCTCCTCTTCAAAGCAAGTCTAAGGGCGAAGTTTTTGTCATGAAAATTAGTTTAGTTCATATGTAATAAAAGTAGAACTAATTACCATCACAAAAACTTAGACTAGCTTTGAAGAGGAGGCAGACATGAACTCAGAAATGGCCTATTAATTTCATGAAAGACCGCTTTCATAATGGCCGCCGATAATATTTTTCTTTTTCTATGTTAATTAGACTTAGCGTCATTTTAGCGCAAACATTCTTTCGAATTTTGCACATAGCAGCGAGGTTAGAAAGGCTTATCAGCAATGAAACAAAAGAATATTTTATTTGGACGCCATTATGAAAGAGGTGGTCTATTAAGAACGGCTATTTAAATTTGGAACGGCTCAGTCGTTCTTCCCGCCAAGCTTGGTCGGGAATTTCGACGCCGAACTTTTCATGTGCCGAACCTAATGCAAAAATTATTATGATGTATATATTTTGAAAACTGCCGACAATATTGCTAAGTTTTCCTGGAACTGTATTAGGAACGGCTGTGGAACGGAAGGTCGCGGGGAACAGGATAATGCCGATTAGTATGTAAAGAATATGCACGAAGTTCGACGACTAATACCGAAAATACGCGAAATATTAGCGAAAAACGGCCATTTACATATTCTGTTCCTGCCTTAATAATAGGGATTCAAATCTAATAAAATAGGAGTAATACCTTATTAAGAATAATAAATTTGCTGTGAACTGATGTCATAGCGCTGTCCCAAACTGGAACTAAGTCATGTCACTAAGAATTGATTATCTTAGCTCAGTGCTTCAATATAAGATTCTAGAATCCTGAACAATCAATCACTAATGAATTATTCTTATAATATGTTTGCCTTGATTACTTATTATTTAATTGGTTTTCCCGAGGGTATAACGTTATCTTTCGGTTTAAGGCTTTAAATGACATATTCCATTAATCCACGCTTTTAAGTAAACAAATGTTTTTTTTTGCCATTCAAATGTATTTTTAAGTAGTTTTAAATTTCCAAAAGAGAATCAATCATTAGTGTTTCTTAAATCAACAAAATCTAGTGACAAGTCCTGTGACAAGGCACTTAATAAAATTGATTTGGTTTTGATTTGATTAGTCTGATGTTACAATATACCTTCGAATTCGTCATTGTGGTCACCGTGTCCCACATCGAATACAGGACCATGTTCTGTTCCTGCTCTGTAAACAAATTTTCTTTCGCTTTCCATCATATGACTGCAAAAGAGAACACATAAATCCATGAATTGTGATCCAAGTAACATTAGCCATGGTTTGAGAATGGCCAAAGCCAAAGGCCGATTTTTATGTATAAACAGTGACCTATGCGATCATAAAAGCATCCCGGAGTACCTTAAGGTGGCTCAAAACAGTTCCCAGCACTTTCCTAGTAGACGTAGATTTTGATGGGTCATTAATGCCACTCTTTATCAGTTGATGCTACAATCATGGTATCAAAAAAACTGCCCAATCATTGGTAAATTTCACCGTACCGTTTATGAAATATAAGCGCTTAAAGCGGAAATTAAGGGTGTTTTTAGCAGGTCATAGTGTTGCTATGGTAATCTAGAGTGTCACGAAAATAATACCAACGTATTTACCAATGATTGGGCAGTTTTTTGATACCATGATTATAGCATCAACTGATAAAGAATGGTAATAATGACCCATCAAAATCTACGTCTTAGAAAGCGCTGGAAACTGTTTTGAGCCACCTTAAGATGGAACCACTTAGTTCCACAGTTGTTCCCAATTCTTGATCGTCTACTTAAGTTAAGTTAGAGTTCGATTCCTTGCCGGAATAAATCTTAAGTGAATAAATGAACAACTAACACACTAAACTAATTTCTGTCAACGAAGATTAATTTCGACAGTATTTACGAACGATCCTGAGGGTGATTCCTGGGTTAACTGAACAAAGACTTGATGCGAAAAATATATTAAATATAATTTAGATCTTTGAACCATGCACTGGAAACAAAGCCAGATTTGAGCGGGCCAACGTTTCTCACGAAAGATTTCGTGTTCGTCCAAACGCGACTAATTTCCAAAGCGAGCCGATTAATTGTACACATGCGCGTGCCGCACTAATTTATATGCGTCAATTGTTTTAATGAATTATAGGTCACGTTCCTAATAGGCCCAGGCCTGTAATAGGATTGTACATAGTTTATCACGTTCGCGAACAGTTTTGAATAAGGCAAGTATCAGCATTGACAACAGAAAACGAACCGCGAACCAATGTGAATAAATATGTTGAACACTCTTAAAATACTTAGAAATCAATCAAATGCGAATAACACTCTTTAAACGCTTAAAGTCAATCAAAATACATAATTGTATGAAACGCCAAAAATGTATGTTAACATAACGGTTAGCTGTTTAGGCTGTTTACGCTTCAAAGGTAGCTCGTTTTCCTTGCAATCTCATTGTCAGCGTTGTTTCGCTTTTATTTCGTGGTTTCCTGTCAAACGGTTCTCTGTCATACACCTTTTCCGTTATCCCGTGCTTATGCTGTCATGAACAGATCAGAAAACTAAAATAACTCTAAATTAATTCACGCAAAACAAGGTCGTTCACGAATCACCTTTAATTCAAGTCCGCGGCATTAACGTGTCACGCTTAATTACGCGCGCGTAAAAATGGTCCCAATATGGTCATGGATCACAAAAGGAGCTTAACACATGTTAGGAATGAGCTTCCCCGCTGCTTAGGTATATTTTTTTACCTTATTAGTGTAGGTAATCACATGATTTTGATTGCAATTTAGAATAAATAAGCACGAGTAAATTTTTCAAAGACTAAAGGCCCTAGCAAACGGCTTCAACATTTGCTTCAACATCCATTCGATTTTGTTGAACGCTGTTGGAAGGTTGTTGAATGATGTTGAACGGTGGGATGAGCAAACGGTTTCAACATTTCATTCAACAAAACTTAGCGAGTGGTGACCATGGTTACCTCTTCTTCATTGCGCATGCGCTTGCTCAACAATGTTGAAAGAGCGGGGGCAAACGACTTCCACTCCGTTTCAACATTCCGAACATTCCAGAGAACAAAAGAAATGTTGAACGCATGTTGAAGCAAAGTTTAAAGGCTTTTAAATTCTTTCAACATCGATTCAACATCGTTTCAACACGTTTCAACAAGTTGGAAAGGGGGTGGCAAACGCTTTCAACATTTTTGTTCAGGATAGTTAAGTTATTTTTAATTTTTATACTCCTGATGGATTTTATCGTGTTTAAATAAAGAACTATTCTATTCTTTTATTCTATTCTAAAACGACCGGCAAACCAATGTGAATAAATATCAACACTCTTAAAATGCCTAGAAAACAATCAAATGGGAATAAATATCAACACTCTTGAAACGCTTAAAAGTCAATCAAAATACATGATTGTATGAAACGCCAAAATGTATGTTAACATAACGGTTATGATGTTAAAAGTAGGTCCAGATTACTTACCCGTTCGCGTATCACCAACGCGACGCGAGCGCTATCTTCTGAAGAAGAAGAAGAAGATAAATGAAGCATCCCTTAGAATTACGTAGGAACTTAACTTCGGCCTCTTGTCAACTTTAAAACAAATGATGTCAAATAGCATTGTAACAATGGGAGTCTAACATCTAATCAACCGTAACAACGCCGACGAGTGGATCAGTTAAATCAACATTTTTATGCTTTAATCAGTGATAACCGTATACTACAAAAGGCCTATTCTATTTCTTTGGACAGTTGTTTGTATTCAGTAATTTATTTTTGAGGCTGGCTAAAACAAAAGAGGAGACTGCAGAAAAGCTGTATTGAGGAAAAATATTTTCGATTTACACTAGATACAGATCATCCGTTTGGGACGAGCTTGGGCAAAGAACGGTAGCTCGTCTGATAATCCGTCTGTGTATAAATAAGGGCAAGCAGACGGATCATTCGTCTTGACGAGCTATCCACGATGGTTCGTCTCACAAGACGGACTATATCGCGATAACTCGTCAAGACGGATGATCAGTCTTCTTTTCCGTATTTATACACAGACGGATTATCAGACGAACTACCGTTCTTTGCCCAAGCTCGTCCCAGACGGATGATTCGTCTCTAGTATCAATACGGCCAATACAAATAACTCGTGCATGACGCGCTTTCTCTGTCGTACTCAAGAAGGATCTTTAAGAATCAGACGTCCTCTCTCTCAATGTAAGATATGGAACGTTTGCCGTCTAACTTTGGCGAGAGGCATATCAAAAGCCATTCAGAATTACTTGGAATTTTGAGAGCACATAAGGCGACTATCCCGCGTTATTTATAATTTACTGCACCACTTAATTAAGACAGTACAGAGCACTTTATTTCTTCTTTCTTAGGCAGCTTCCAGCTACCCGGCATACGTAACGGTTACTTAGTCGATTCACCTTAGTAAAAGCATGGCCGCAAATGAAGTTCTTGGACCACTTGAAGAACAGAAAGCATTCAGTTACCATTACAGACAGAAGATATTAGCTGAACACCTTATACGATTTGGAGATGAACGGTATGCCATACCAAATGAACTTCGCGTTGGAAGAATTAAAGAACGCAAAGATTTTGCAATAGAGCGTGGTTTCATTTTGCCCGGCCTGTCATCAGGTAAGAGTTACTCAGTATAACTTGTCAGTTGTTCGACACGATCTTGCGTTCAACATCAAAAAGAAAACCTCTAATGCTAAAATCTTATTGTAATTCGGTGTGACTGAAAAGACGAATGCTGCCTAAAGGAAGGGATAAAACTATTATAGGCTGATTCTTTTGCTGGGAACTAATCTCGAGTAGGACTACTTGTTACGCAGTATTCGCGCTCTTTTGGGACATACTTCGTTTCAGTTGGAATGAACAAAATAGTATTCTTTTCTTTTAGCTACAGCTAGCAGAAGGAATGGCCCTTTTTATACTAGAGACGCATTATCCGTCCAGACGACCTATGCGTCTTCCATTTTATCCGACTAGTGTAAAGACGGGGCGAACTATATCAGACGCATTATCCGTCTGGACGACTTTAGGCAAACATATGTACTTCGCCTGGTTATGCGTCTCCAGTATAAATACGGGCTCAAGACGACTTATGCGTCCAAACAAACTCTCGCTCGAAATTCGTCGTTCAAGACGAATTACGAAGAATAGTTCGTCTAGACGCCTAATGCGTCTTGTGCCCGTCTTTATACTGGAGACGCCTAACCAGACGAAGTACATATGTTTGACCAAAGTTGTCCAGACGGATAATGCGTCTCTAGTATAAAAACGGCGAATAGTTTTAACTGGGAACGTTTTCTCGGATAAAAATCATGAGAACTTCATATACACATGGATCAAGGCCTGCATTACGGACTCTCCACTCTTTTTTCCCTCTTTCTTTTGCAGGTTTGAGTACATATTCAGTGTTAAAAAAAATGCCAAAAAGTATTCAACAACCTGAAAAGCAGCTTTGGATATTGGAGAAAGGCACTCCATTTCCTGAGGAGTTAGAAATACACTTCGAAAAAAAGAAAAAACACGCCCTCATAAAGCCAAGAGACCCAATGAAAAAAGAACGACTGGAAGAGGTAACTTTATTGAGTCTTAACTATGACTGCTTTTTCTTGAGGGAACGTTAAATGAAACTTTTCCTTTTTAATCAGTTAAAGTTACACACAGGGATAAATGTCAAAATGGTCAATGGTTTTAAAAAAAATTGAAAAAATAGCTAATTGTCGACACAAAAGCATTATGCAGAGATTCGTGAAAACAGCAGCTCAAAATGTTAAAAAGAACGCGAGCTATCTGAAAAAAAGAAGTTGTCGTAATCCAATTTATGCGGGAACAGTGTTGACGTTTTGCGCAGCAAATTACCGGCGATTTCGAATTACAGGGAAATTTGCTATTTTTGGGTTCATTGCATGTGACACCACAGGGAAGCCACAAAAGTTAAGTATGCACCGCTGTGCTACATTAGCGATAGAATTGCACGCATTTTAGGCATCCTACAGATGAACAGTTACGGGACGTAGATATATCTTTTAGCAACTACTACAATTTGCAGTCTGTCCACTTGTCCATATAGCAAGTTAGCATACAACTCAGACCGCTCGCACACAAAACTGGTTTCTCACACGACTACAGTGCTGTCGCGTAAATATCAACTGTATGGAAATGTGGATTAAAGGTGGTTCGAAATAGTTTTCATTTACCAAGGCACGTTCTACAGATTTTTTTCTAAATACTGTTTGGTGCATCGTACCAGTATGAAATTTTTTTCACAGAATTAAAAAAAAAACATCATAGATTCGTTACGTCACTTTTTTTTTTCAGAAAAGCTGTTACCATGACAACTATATGATACATTCAGTTGAACCACAAAAATCGAAATCTATTGCCTTATTTAAAAAACAAGTCTATGAAATCTTCTAAAACTTCTAATATGTTACCAGGAATGATCTTCAAAATATTTCAGTTTAAAAAAATCCTGTAGGGCAGATTAAGAAATAAACTTGTTAAGACGAATTCCCTGACATAATCAAAAATCCGTCAGTATAGTTTCCGAATCTGCGAACAATAAGTATAGTAATCATACGGTTTCGAGTTCAATTTGGAATTAATTTGCACGAGTGAGTTTTTCAAAAAGCTGAAATTGCACGAGCCGCTTCGGGCGAGTGCAATTTCAGCTAGTTGCTAAAAGAAAACTTCACTCCCGTGCGCCCGTAAACGCATAAACATAAAGTCAGAGTTATAAAAAAGCTCACAACAAAACTACTTTGTGACTATAATTTCCAAATTTCCAGATGACAAGATTAGCAATGGAGCATGCGCAACACGCGCGTGCTTTCACTCTTGTGTCCAACCTCGTCCCCAGGGCCTTGTCGAGACTCAAAATGATGGAACGAAGAAGACCCTGCCAAACACTGGATCACGTGTCTCCGAAAGTATTGGAAATTTTAATTTATTCAAAATGGCGGAATGATTAACCACTGTTTGACTGAGCCCACACAACAGAATGACCGAGGAACAAAAAAAACAAAACAAAAATATAGCTATCAAGTAAAAGGTACAGGCGTCTTTGAGCTTGGCACTGAAGTTATTGATGCTTGCAGGTTAGAAAATTTAACTTATTACACTCAAAGCGCAACTTTTTATTTCACCGGCTTCGACTCTGTGCCTTGCTGTGTGTTTTGTGGAAATGATGTAGTTCAATATTAATGGCAGTCTTTTTCAACGTTATGTGCGTAGACAAAATAAAAACGGCGAAAAGGGAAGACTTGCCCCCGAAGTTTAAGAGTTTTATCAGTGCCCTTTTAAACCATATGAACAGCGAGCGAAGGGATCAGGATCAAATCCCCAGGGTGGATGATAACGTCGCTGCTAATGAAGTGATGAATATTTTTTCTGTTATGATCACTGCTACACTACATACAGCCGCAAAGCAAACGCCTCTTACACATGCATGCCTTACAAAGACAGGTTAGATCACAGCAGCGGGAACTTCGTACATGTAAACGAGGGGGACCAAAATGGCCAATTGACCTTAATTTGCACCCCATAACCAAAGACAATGAAAATTTCTTCAACATAAATTCAAGTGATTGGGTTCGTTGCTGCTACACTACTGAAAATTTGGGTATCAGTCTTCAAGTGCACAGCTCACTGGTAACCATACCGTATCATTCTTGGAGTGTAATCTCTACTGTAGATTTTCTATTGTGACTTCTAGTGTCTGTATAGTTAACCACAAGAAAAACGTCTCCATATCCAGCCCAGCCAATGAAGACAGAGCAATGTCTTGAAAAGCGCATGGGACCTATTTGGATTGATTCGAAAGGGATGGAATTAATTTGCACAATATCAGGAGCCCATCACCCGGAGTGTGCAACTTCCATACAGCGTCTGTGAAACGGCGTTTTCATAAGTAAGGTTATTTTTAGATACGCCTTTCCCGCGAATTAGTTTTCAAAAGCCAATCAGAAGCGGTGCATAATTAATAACAGTTTATTATTAATAATGCACCGCTTCTGATTGGCTTTTGAAAACTAATTCGCGGGAAAGGCGTATCTAAAAATAACCTTACTTGTGACAACGCCGTTGCACGAAAATAGGCAAGTTGCACACTCTGGGTGATGGGCTCCTGACAATACCTTGAACATTGCAAGTTCATTATCTTTCGAGCTTCGTGTTGAGTGTGCCCTAGAAGAAGAATGGACTTTTGTTGCCTGGTCAAAATTGGTCAGTTGATCTCATGAATTCCAGATGCCACTTTGCACTACACTTTTGCTGGTGACGTTGCAGATCCCTCCTTGAGCTTTGTCACCCTCTATGTTTTTCTCCATGCTCCCCCCCCCTCCCCCCTTCCCTGCATCCAGTTAATAAATCCCCCCATGATAATCTGTGGGCCATTTCTACATTTGTTCAATACATGGCAAGAAATCTCGGACATCATTTTTCGTGCGGATTACATTAACATTCTTTATATTGGCATAAGCCGCTGTGTTGTGTGGCACGGGCT
>OX419342.1:6730995-6758495 GCA_948470475.1 Galaxea fascicularis | reverse complement strand
ATAGCAAGTTCTTTGGTTAATTCCCACATGAATAACGCAACGCTGTTGGTTAAATGCGACTCCGAACTTTGATCGGTCACGTGCATCCAACACGACCTTTGATCAATCACAAGATTTGCACGTGGTCAATTCAACTTGTTTACAACAACTTCTAATTGAATTTATTTTCTGTGACAATGATTGGTCACTTTTAACCGTTTTTTATTGGTTACTTTTCTCAACTTCAATTTTCTCTTCTTCTTATTGGCGGATTTCGATCCGTTGTTTGTCTGTTGATCGGGTTTTTTAACATTGTACAACTGTTGACGCTCTTAATTCGGAGGAGCTTATTTTGGAATTAAGTGGTGGTTTGTTTTCGAGTCGGTAAGTTTAATATTGCCCTTATTTCGGGATATAACGCGGTGTTACGCTCATCTGCTTACTGTACACAGCCGTTGTCAGCAAAAGGCCCAACACTAAAATAAGAGCGTTTGTTTAGGTCGGGCTATTTTTGCTGTCCGAAGTAAAAAGTACAAAGCACTTGAAAATAAGAAATCGATAAATTATGGCAATTACATTTATATTCGTTATCAGTACTATTTGTTCAACGTTGATTTGTTTTTGCTGGTGTTGTATATTACGGTGTCTTTGGTGGTTCGTTTGTTTGCGAATATTTCTTCATGTGGTCCTGGAACTGTTTCAGCATGTGTACGTATATTTTGGGGGTTTTGAGGGACCGGAAGAATATAGTGTTTGCGAAAGTGCGGAGAAAGAAAATGAACAAATAATAGAAAATATATTACATATCGGTTATTGCAGAATTAATGAAACTCTTGTTTCAAAAAATGTAGGATGAATGACTATTTAATTTGTACAAATCAAACTCAAAATCAGTCTTAGAAATAAGAAAACTAAACAAAAATCAAATGAAAAACAGTTTGCTCGTACTTCTCCGATACCATAGCAAAAACCAAAAGCGCCACAGATAAATGACTCACCATTCAACCATTTTCTGACTTCTCCCTATCTTATCAACATTTTACCACTCTTCACAAAATAGCTCAAGCACGCATTGCGTGCCTATGTTTGTTTTAGATGTTAAAATGGCTTCCCTGGCGCAAGTATACAGACTACAGGAGCCCAGAGCCAGTGGAAACTCAATAACAACTGGTTCCCGCGGTTGATTTCAGATACTTTTCTGATTTTAACAGAATTTTTTCTTGTCCAGTTATCCTTCGGTAAATCGTTTTTAATAGTTTTTAAATAATATAGGTTTATTCTTTGTTATTGTTTGGCGAACCATAAATTTGATAAAAAACATTAAGCTAACAGTTGACGAAAGATAACATATCAATAAAGTTATCATCTTAGCATCAATTAATTTGTCCTGAGTCTTTGATTTTGAACCCTTGGTTTTGCCATCACGATAAAGAACCCGATTTTCGGTCCACGGTAACTCGAAATTTTACAAGTCAGTTGCCGCAATATCAAAATTCAAGTCTGGATGCAAAAGACGTCGGTTACGATTGTCCACCCTTGGATTCAAATAGTATTGACGTGTTTAAGCTATGTTGCTCTTAGCTTTAGGACGAGACTTTAGGACCACCCCCAATTGACTACAAGGGCAATTATCTTCAGATAAAAATAGTCTAGTACCTGGATCCAGCCTTCTCGTTGAAAACAGTTAAGACGGGGTTTTGAGGTTGTCAACTTTTTAACACCCATACCCGGACCAACAAGAATTCAAGAGAAAAGAACATTCGTAGTCACAGTTACAGAATGATACTTTGTTTCAATACTTTTGCAGCGAGCATTGTAACATTGACTATTGTTTATTTAAAACATTGTATCCTTTGCCATCAACTAACAAGTGCATCTATCTACTAACGCTAAAGTAAACAAAACAATACATAATTAAGCCTGGTTCCCTCATTATTCTTGTTCTACGATCGTCTGCGGTCATAGCATGGGAAACTCACTTCTACGATCGTTTGCCATCCTGCGATCGTCAGAATTAATGCTACCTCATGGATCAGAGCGATGTTCTATACTGTTACTGTGGATTTTACGACCTCGATTAACTGAACCCGCGCATTGCCCATATAAACCGTAATTTTCACAATTTTCCTGTTACCGAAACTTATACAAAAAGTTGGCTCTGCCGCGACCGTTTGTGATACTTAGCTGTTATATAAAAACAGTTCTCATTGCGATCGTTTTCGATCGTTCGGAAACCAGGCTATCCAAAGACAGGTTTGTTTAACAGCTCTGAAAGTTATAGAATTGCACCAATGAAGTCACAATACAGCGATGATTGCGATGATTAAAATAACTCCTCTGTGAAGAAAGACAAGACGAAAACCAGATGAAAAAAAATCTGTTACAGGACTGACCCTTGTTAAAGCAGTTGTGAAAGATTCAGTTGTGAAAGATTTAGCGGTTATAGTAAGACAATCATCGTACTCGTCAAAATCAATTTTAGTGATGCCGCAAATTTGCGCAGTTTTGCAGTCTGCTTCGCAGTTTTCTCCTCCGGCGCTAACTGAGTTGTAAAGATAGTACTTTCTAAAGTTGGAGCTTTCCCGACTTTCAAATGTCTGCACCAAGGCGTGAAGGGACTGCGGGCTCACATCTGGTATGTTGAACGCTTCAGTAGCTTTATATTCTATTAGCCAATCAGGTTTGTTCATCAGGTTGGCCTCCGTCAGATTTGTAAAGTACTGCCAAACATCCTGTTCAAGAAGACCAACACAAAGAGGTGAACATTGAATGACTATTTTGCCCTTTCCAAACCCTTGAAATTTTACATACCTTATTGAAAAACGTTTAGGTTAAAACAGTCTGACAGAGTCAACAAAACTCTCTAACGACGTTCTCCATGGGAGGCGAACCTACGGGTTTGTTTGCGTTCTTATAATTCAAGACTGTATACATAGAAGTTAGGCATAAAATTAACCCCTCGTTATACACACTCAGGAAAACGAATCTTCAACATCAGCTGCAAAAGTAGGCTACATCATCATTTACTTGTCGGCCAAACCGCTCCTGCTGAAAGAACGACGCTTCATGCAAATTGTTTCACTGAAGCTTCGTACAGTCGTTGGAACACACAATTGTTGAAAAAAAGGTTACAAGTACTCACCTTGACTTGCGCAGTGCTTCTGTCGTATTTGTACAGACGAATGCCAGGATTGTTGTATCCTACAGTTGGCAGTACTGTCTTCCATGGAGTTACCGCTGGACACAAGAACAGCGAACTGCGGGGAATCCCTACAAAACAGGCAACGAAACAAACTACATCAAATGAAAGACTGCGCTGACAAACGCTACGGAATGACCAGTCATCATGATCGTAATCTCTCTTTTCAACATAAGGCAAAAAAGATCAGAACAGTTCATAAAAAAGTATTCTTTGACTTTTTACACTGGAATCCGACAATGAGCTAGCAATTAAAGAAAATTAAAGAGGTCTGAGTAATAGAACAGAAACAAAAGCTTCACTTAAAGTGAATAGACAATAATATCCAAGCAAACATAAAAATACGACTTGTGATAGAACTCCAGGCTAACAAAAGAACGGAATCACACATCCACAAAAAATCATGATTCACAAATTGTATGAGATCGAGACATAAATAACCGAAAACAAGAACAGTTAAAGATAACTGTAGACGTCCCAGTTTGAGGACCTTTTCTACTTCTTAATGTAAAGGATCATCAATTGAGCGGCAACTTCAGTAACAAAAACAACAACAACAACAAACAAACTTTATTAATATTTAACAATTAAAAGAAGAACAATACACAACGCGCATATAACGCAACTAAGCTAGTCGAGGCGAGTGGTGCAGGAAAGAAAAAAGAAAATAGACCAGGAAAGCATGCAATAACGATTTTTATTGATTTCAGAAATTTTCATGAGATCGGAACTGGAACTCGTTTCAATGTTCGGCCATATCAAATGATAAGATAAGATATTGCATTACCATATTAACTTCCACTCTAAGTCCATTTCAAAAGGCCATTGAGGAGATCTTAATTTCCTACTTCAATTAATGTAATTGAGTCTACAGGTGAGAAAACTCCCCACACAATACGAATTTATTTTGAAGACTTGTTCGGTCACATCCTTTGTTGGTATGGTCTAGTTGAATTGACGCGTGTTCGTTGGCTTAATCAACCTCTTATCAGGCTCTAACCGGCAATAATTTACAATCCATGTAATTAAACAAAAGCGCATTCGATTTCAAATTGTTGTTCACCTGTAGTTACTGCTTTTTCAACACCAACAAAGAGCAATCTACACTATTCAGTTTTAACGCCTTTGATGATTCAAATGATCTCATTTGAAAGAGCATTTCAGAGCATTTCAGTCCTGTTCTACTTTACTAATTAAAAGTGTTATCACAACCATCTTGGTACAGATGGGCTTAAGAAATGACGGCACCTGTTTGCGACGATGTAAGTACGGTTATCTATACGGGGTGGTTGCAAAACTGAAGGAGACTCCTGCAGACTCCTTTATCGTCAAACTTATGGTTTCCCGTTAGTACGGGTTGTACTGCTCTGTAAAAGGTAGTACTGAAGAGCTTACAAAATGCAAGCAATGATGGCTAAGGAAACGGTAGATTGAACGCCACAAAACAATAAGTTCAATCAGCAAACGATAACGCAACAGAACAATAAGTTCAATCAGCAAAAACTAGGGGTTTGCAAGTGAAATAAGTGATGTAAAATAAAAAAAAAATATATTTTGACCTATAATTCGCAAGTACGTTACAGGCACTATACTTAAATACCTACATGGAGACAAATAATTCAAATTTACCGTGATAAGAATCCCAGGTGGCCGGAGGCAAATCAGTTGGCTATTTATAAGAATGATCGGGGATTTTTACGTTCTGCAACTTTTCCTGCCCGTCATCTGAAAACCATGACAGTAAAATTTTCTTCTCTTTTTCAAGTTTTAACTGCTCTTTTTACGTATTTTCGGGATAGTTCGCCTTCATACAAAGTCAACGTGCGAGTCTAATTAAGAACAACCAATTAGTCAATTAATATTTCGCAATGGCAATTTTGTTGCCATTGACGTTATATCCCAAATCAAGTCAACGCTTCCGTATTCAAGTTCCTAATTTTTCAAAAGAGAAGAGATGAAATAAAACCAATTAGAACGATAAAAACTGAACCGACCTACGTTGCGAGTGAAGTGTGCATCAGATAAACAAGAGTAATTGTCAAACACATGAAACCTTGAAATACAACTGTTAGTAAGCTTGGGCACCTTCTAAAGAATATACCTTTTACTAATCAAAATTAGTTAACATGAACTAGAAAAAAAACTGATTTTACGCAGTTAGATTAAATGTCAACACATTTCTACCATTTGGTGCTAGCGGTAGAAGTATTATTGCTAAGCTTTATGACCTCACAGTTTCTGAAATGAGGAAATTGAGAATACTTGTGAATATCTTGGAAGACTAACAGGTGCATTTGTTGGAGGTATCAGAAGAAGTTAAGAATTAAGCCTTCTCAGTTCGTTTAGCGGTTTATTACGATGAAATAAATTTTAGAAATTTAACCAGTTATACGCCCATAAACACGTTCTGACAATCTTTAAGGAGTTCACTCGTTACCATTCTGTTTATCTCTTTGACGGCTGAAAGAAAAATGACGTAAGGTTCAGGCCATTTGACGAGGTTTTCTAACATAATGCAAACACGATTATGTCTCTCGTAGCATTCCACGTGTGTCTTGAATTTCGACATTCCGCCGGTATATGGCTTCAATGGGATTTACACGTGATGAAACTGCAAACGTTTTACTGTTTTTTTTTTTTTTTTTTTGCGAATTTGCATTTAATACAATCTTCGTTTCGTTGAAGAGAGAGGAAAGAAAATGTAAACAACTTATTATTTACAGGACTGCCGCGCTCAGCCTTCCGGTGTAAAGTCAAAGAATTGAGTGGATGGCAGAATTGTGGTGGGTTTGATTAGGAAGACGGGAAAACGATTGCAAAGCCAAAGCGAGGCGTGATACTTGATTAAACTCTTTCACCAAGGTAATATTCCATCGGATAGCTAATGATCTAAATGTCGTATAATTTATTTCAAATATATCTCGCTCACAGATCTAAATGTATCTACCTCACGGCAACCAAGTAAGTACTGAGAAACATGATCGATAAAATTTGTTTGCTTCGCTTTTATTTCGTTATTGAAAGAAAATGTTGCTAAGACAGCCCGTCTTGTTTTATTCATGTGGGTAATTGAGCCTGCCATGCTGACGAGCTATGCCATGCCGACGAGGCCTGACAAGGCCGAAACAGCTGTCCATGGCTGCTAATGCTCAGGCTCAAACTTTATTCGGTAGATTTAAAGGGTAATGCCCGCTACCACGTGGCCTTAGTCCTCAATGAGTGGCTTTCAGCTTACCTAGACACATTAATTTGTGAGGTCGTCCTTGTCACTCCAAGCCACACCGCACAAGCCTTACACTTTCATGGCGAATGGATTATGTCGAGTGAAGCTAATTTGCCGAGGGAAATTAAAGTCGAGGGGCAAAAGTCGAAGAAAATTGGTCAAGGGGGATGATTTGCGTGGTTTTGGTGTTTTTATAAGACAATGTGTCAGCCTTCAATCTCTTTCCGACATTACAGTCGATATTAGTTTTCTCTCTTTGCGCGTCTCTTCAACGAGATTCTGGACATATGTGCTCTTGATCTACTGTCAGTGTACTGTTTTCCAAAGAAGAAGGAAATCTAACTCTTTGGTCGCTACATCGCCACACGGACGGTGCAAATGTTCAGTCGTTTAAAATTGACGTAATTTAAGCAGTTAATTTGATTCGCAGAAAAGGAAGTTGTTTTCCTGTGCTTTGAAACTACACCAGGGTATTACACAATAAGGATACGACTAAAGGAGCCTAGGAAACGTTTTGTTAACTTTAATCAGTTGCATTTTCAGATCACAAATTGGTCACTCAGAAAGATTTATAACTAGCAAACTGAGGGGTAAATTATAATTAAATAAACAAATGGATGAACGAATGAGTGGATTTACTGGAATTTTGTGGGACAACATAAACGTAATTTAATACAAATTCAAAACATTGTTTGATCGTCATTACGACTGCAACTGCCAGCCACCCCCATAAAATGTTATACGATTTCAACGCCGAGCGACACAGTTAAAAGGTTCACAGCTCTCCCTCCATTCCATCCCCAAACTCGCATCTATAGTTTCTAAGTTGTTTTCTTTTAATTGGGAGTCTAAACAACTACAAATAAAGGTAATGCATGAGAGCGAAATTCAGACGTCCTTCAAAATATAAATTCAAGTCTGTTGCCGCTATCTCTCGCGGTTACTCTTTTAATTTGAAAACTATGGGCGAATCAGTCTCCAGGCACTAATTAGAAATTCGTAGAAACGTCACTGGATCGAGTTAAACAAATGAAACAAAGAAAAAATAAATAAAAAGAAAAATCTACTGTTTTGGTCTTCCAACTTGTTTTCTTTCGTTCGTTCGTTCTTTCGATTGGTCGGTCGGTCGGCCGGCCGGGCGGCCAGCCAGCCAGCCCGTCAGTAAGTCCGTTCGGCAGGTCAGTCGGTCAGTCAGTCAGTCGTTTGTTTAGTCATTCGTTCATTCATTTAACTGTTTTATTTTTCTACATTACGACTGAAAAACGCGCTTGGCACGGTTGCCCACCATAAATTTCACACAAGCACTTGGCTGGCATTTCGAGAAGCCACACTTTCTTCTTATGCTGTATTTTCGCGAGTGGACGGCTCTTGACCAACGGCGGGAGTGCTGTTAGCGGGCGAGACTCCTACAGAACTGAAGGTCATGATGAAAGAAAGCATTTTCTTGTACTCTGTTCGGAAGCTATTATTCATGACGCCATAAATGAAGGGGTTGATCGCACTACTGATGTACCACAGGCACGTCGCGAAGAGGAAAACCTGAGGACAAAAAAAAAAACAAAAAAACAAAAAAAAAAGACAAGGTCCTCCGGTTGTCGAGCGGTTTAGTTTTAACCTTCAAAATAAAAGCTTTATCCCCTTAGAAACGTATTAGTAGTTTAACTGAGGCTGTTGAAATGTAATCTTAGATCACAAGCGTAAAAGGATCTTTCCACAAATGCCACTTGAGTCATAAGACCAATTGCGTTTGGACATAAATGTTCCTTAAAAAAGTTTTACGGTAGGATTTCCCTGTGATTTGTGTGGGCACCTACCGCGCGCTAAGACCCTGCCAAAACTTGCATTCTTAGGGTTATATTCGTACTCTCCGAATCAGATGTCGATGATTGTTTATTTCGTCTAACAAAGCTCCGTCGTTCAGGCTTTGTGCAACCTTCTTCACCCTTCAAGCTGAACCTGCTTATCGAGTTTTTGTTGCCGTTTTCAAATTTGTAAATGGGAGCCTCAGCTTTTAAGATGAGGTGTCGATGACAGGTGTTTATTTCGCCGGTCTAACAAAGTTCCGTCTTTTCAGGCTTTGAGCAACCATCTTTACCTTTCAAACTTATCTTGCCTAGTGAGTTTTTGTTGCAGTTTTCCAATTTGTAAAAGGAAGCCTCTACTTTTAAGATGTAATGACGCTTGTGACGAAACGATATTACACTTTTGACTTTATACTACATTGTTAGGCGACAAAGCGGTAGACAATCTTACAGCGCTGGAAATTCGTTGCAGAAATAAAGAAATCATAGTAGACTCACCTGGCGTGGAAGAAGCAGCGGATTGATTTTATCCATTGTGTCCATCACTTCTGCTGGGATCCAGCAAAAAGTGAATGAAAGAACGATGGCTGCCACTGCTTTGGCTACGGACACTTCTTCTGCATGGCCACCGGCCTGACCGTTGTGGTTACCTTGGCTGAGATTTGGGGCTACTGCAGCGTTGTGCTGCTCAACGGTGCGAAACACCCTCCAGTAACAGACCACGATCACTCCGTACGAGATGGCGAAGGAGCTATAGAGCCAGGCGTTGAAACTGTAGATGGCTGCGGGCTTCATCATGCGCCTCCAGCACAAGAGGTACCCCGGGCAGAAGAAGAAGTCATCCAGAGACAGGACGTTGGGCAGGCCATTGACAAACAACGCTACCAGCCAGACAGAGGCGATTATGACGAGAGTGCGTTTCTTAGTGAAGATCTTCTTGTAGAGACTTCGTCTGTTAACGCAAACGTACCGATTGAACGCCGTCAACGCCATCAGGTAGATGGACACCTGAGCCAGAACGGCCATTGCGAAGGCGTGCGCTTTGCAGACCGCGTCACTAAAACGTCTTTCGCTGTGGATAACGGCGTCAATCGTCAGCGGCATGACGCAGGCAGCGGTTAGCAGATCTGTGAAGGCGAGTGCCACGATCAGCATGGTAGTAGGATTATGAAGCCTGGTGTTGCGGTACACTATGCCGCAGAGAATGGCATTTCCCACCAGAGCGGCCAAATCAATTGTTATTAGGACCGTGGATTCGACTGCAATAGTTACTTTGCTTCTGGCTTCCAGTTGCCCTTGCAATATAGCCAGCGAATCCACACTGGCGTCCCCAGGGTCGATGTTATTCATGATTCAAGCGGGAAGAACGCCTGAAAACTCAACCTGTCTTATAAACTGTTTTCTACGTCTATAACAACTCCGCGAATCATTTCCTTTATCAGCGATAACCAGAGGATTTTGAAATTCAAATGCAAAACTTTTATTGCTTCTTACTTCGTTAACTTCCACTCTGAATGACGCAACTGGCAAAGCTTAAATTATTCAAATCCAACAATGGCAGACAAAAAAACACCCACGGCTCTGGTAAGTTGAGAAAAAGGGCACCAACATGTATTTCCGTCAGTACTTACGCTTTGGCGAATAAAAAAGATCTTAACAAATCAATTTGAATTGCTTTCATCTGGTGTGAGAAAAGGAACATCCATTAGCGAATTTTTGGAAGTACATTGAAAGGAAACGGTATGTATGCCGCTTCCTTGCCGACCTTAACGAATCTGTTGAATCAAGAAAAAAGACAAGGATCTGATGATGCACTTTCCCTCATGGTTAGATTAACAACTGATTAAATTAATGATAAAAGGTAAAAATTTCTGCTCGGTGCCAAATACAGTAGATGTTGAAATTTTTAGCTACGACAGTCGAGATCGAGCAGCCTTATCTGAAACAAAATAAACGACAAGATCGAAAACTGAAAGAGTCGTGACGAAAAGATCAACTACCAAAGGCTTCTAAAAACAAACTTTTCCCTCTTAAAACAGCTTTCATTTAAAATCCAAATAAAACTCAATTATTGAGGATGATCATGTCGTTTAACACGACGCGTCAGAGGTGGCAAAACCAACTCGTCATTCATATATTTTTTCTGATATTTTTAACTCTCTGTCAGAATACATTTTAATTGAGGGGAGCGAGTGTTCTTCTACAATATGGCATATCGACTGAACTGTAATTTCATCAAAAGCAATGCTGGATCCTTTATGCGTGTTGCGTTTTTGGAGAAATTGAGAGAGGAGATCTATGCACGAAAGATACCAAGCTGTTTGCTGGTATCACCCAATGGCTTTAGCTTAATGTCTGCTTTATTAGTAATACAGAAAATCCCCTTTTTAACAATTCTACCTTCACCAAGTGACAAACAGAACGTTTATAGCCTGACCTGAGTAAAATAGGTTTTGAATATAAACTCGAGCTTTACGCATCCGTTGACTTAATTTAAGACATAATTGTGGAAATGAAATTGGCATTTAGGCCGGATTTAATCGTCTCTCATTGATAAACATAACGTATTTTTCCAGTGCACGTAATTCGGTAATAGAGGGTTTTGAATTCAAACTCGGTTTTTGCACATCTGCTACATTAACTGTATATTAAAGATACCAGTGATCTCCCGCTCCCAAGATAAAATCCAAAAGCCTTTTGAAGTCTTAAACCAATAAAATACATAAACTATGCTTTAAGTATTTTTCCGCAGGGATGAATTGGCAATCCTGTACCTTCATCGAACATCATTTCTCTTTCTATCTCGGCTTTCTTTCTTAATGAGATTTATGTTGCCGCATTAGAAAGGTCAACAAACAAAGACTATAACGAGGAGTTCACATTATTTTTATATTGAAGGAAATTATTGAAAATTTAAGGTCAACGAAAAACGTTTCTTATGACAGGTGTGTCCAAGGTTCCGCCATCTGTGTGAAATCAAATGGGAAGACGTAGTCCTCTAATGCGACGATCGACATGGAAAACTAGACAGAAAATAGGGAACTTACGCCGTTAACAGTCTAAATGAGAGATGATGCAGATCAGTATAAAAGAGCTTATTAGACGAGGAGGAGGGGTATAAATTGTTTTGATGTCAGGCAAAATTATAATCTCTAGTTTTATCTTTCACCATAACGTAGCTTTAACTAGAAAGTACTGTTGCGGTTGTTCCATCTTTTAATCAAGGGTTACTCGCAAGCCATTGGTTCTTATATTACAACTTAAAAAGATTAGATCTCACGGGACTCTGAGTGCGATGAGAATGTATCCTTAATTTGATATTTACTGTTTTTAATGATCACATCTATTTTTATACATTTTACTTGGTGACAACATTATTACTTTCTTATATTTTAATATATGCTAGTTCTTAATCTGATTGAATTTATATACCTTCAAAAGGCTGTTATAATTTCTTTTTCTTGAATTCCCCGCACCCAAAAAACTGACAACCAGAAATGCGGTGCGGGATAAGCAGACAATTCTTAGCCCATTTATTGAACTAACCAACTAATCACAAAGCAAAAACAACTGTTTACACTGTTTAGGGCCCGATTACATGGCGAATTTCATCCCGGCTTCTGAAACAAATCCTCTGAAAATCAAATTGTCGATTACATGGAGATTTTTTCAGCCCGGGGCGAAATTCAGCCCGGGCTGAAAATCCTAGCCCGGTTCGACCAAACCGGGCTAGGATTCTCAGCCCGGGCTGAACTGCGCCCCGGGCTGAAAAAATCTCATGTAATCGAAAAGAAATTTCAGCCCAGGCTGAAAAGCAGGAAATAACATGGTTGCCTGATTTTCCCGAGACTCTTCGCGCCAAATTTCATATTTAGTGCCGAGACTAATATTTCAGCCCGGGCTGAAGTTCATCATGTAATCGCAACAAAATTTCAGCCCGGTTAGCCGGGCTGAAATTCGCCATGTAATCGGGCCCTTAGACACCAAAAACTCAAAACAAACTGTATACGTTTGATCTGACCAAAATAAATGAATAAACAAAACCACTTATAAAAAATGTCAATCATAAGGAAAACGGGATTTCAAACAAAATATAAAAAAGAACAAAATTTAACTGTCCGTTGTAAAAATCCACAATGAAACTTGTTTACTGTTCAGCGAATATATACATGCTACTTTACATATCACACTTTCTTGCCATAATCTCATGCCGGCACTTGAAACACACTGCCGACAAATGCACCTGTGCTCGGGAATTCAAGAAACCATTTATCTTTTGTTTCATTACGCTTCGCTGCATTCAGGCAAAGATAAACGAACAATTTTTTTCTTATTTTTCGTGGCGTACCTGTAAACTAGCTTTTTAGCTAAGCTTACTGACCCCATTAAATGTATTGATTGATTGATTGATTGATATTCTAGTTTTCCCTTACCACTGAAGTGCGTCATTATAATCTTGGTCATTGTCTTTGTCATTGTTACTATTACTATTATTATTATTATTATTATTATTATTATTATTATTATTATTATTATTATTATTATTATCAACATCACTATCATAAGTCTTCCGTTTATTTCTCTGAAGTGGCAGGAATCCGCCAGTGGGAACAACCTCTTTCCAATGCTCTCTCTTCTTCCCTCCAGGGGAGACCCTGGAAACGAGTTTGCAGTACGAAAGCTACAAACGCGTTAATAGTTCAAACCAGGCTTTCTTTTTGTGTTTGCCAAAGAGGTTGCACAAAAAGTAAACTGGAAACAAGCATAATTTGCTGAAGAAGTGCATGTACGAGAGACAAACGCTCCGAGTTCGTTACGTTTTTTTAGACTGAAACGTTACGCCACAAGAATCGGGAATATTAGAGCTTTGACACAAACAAGAAAATAGGAGAGGTCAATTTCTAACCTTTTTCGTCGTAGAAGATTTTGAAGCTGTCGCAATGTTGGTGGGCCAGAAAATGACCAGTAATGACGTCTGCATGTTTGAGGATGGCATTGATGTATTTCTTGTTGAATTGTGGGTAAAACCACTTCTTTCCAGGAGCTCTTTCGAAGGCTCCTGGGGGCACGTGACCTATGATGAAGACCTACGAAACAAAACGCAATGAGAGGTTTTTAAACAAATATGCCGATAGCACTGTCTGAGGTGGGCATTAAGTTGAACGGTATTTTTGTGTCACGAATCAACTCAACATGGCTATCCTCAAAATTGGGGGACTACGCATACTGAATTGCAATTGTAAAAAATAAGATTTTGTGAACAAAGACGAGATGCACTGCACAGACTAAAAGTTGTAAATTAAGATACAACAACTTCAATGAGAGTTGTGTTTGGATGAAGTTTTGGGCAGTATAAAATAGCCTTCAAGCTCAACCACAGTCTGTGAGCTCACACGGATGATAAGTTTTGCGTGAATTTGTCAGTTTACTAAATCATTTACGATTTACTAAGAAAATGGTTGATGTCAATTATGGCCTAGCTAATTGTGTCTAAGACGTTTTTTGTCACTGTCGCAAAGTGAGTTTTAAACTCTCATATTCAAAATAATCTTGTCATCTTTTTAGCTCTCAAATTAAAAACCTAATCCTGAACTAACTTTGCTTATTTCTTTTACGTTACACCGTAGTTAACCTACGAACAGGCTCTACCCAATCTTTACACGGCTCAAACGCGAGGAAGTCGCCTGTGAGGGCCCAAAAGGTCGCGTGTACGAGACTAATTGGACAGAGTGTTCACAGCACTTATCAACGGGGCAACAAATTGGTAGTACCTTTTCTTTAATAAATTTGTTTTTTTTATAAAATACAAAAATAGTACCTTTTCTTTAGCAACGGAAGCGTTTGTCAGCACTTGATCTAACCAAATGAACTGATCCGCGGGATCTGGCAAGTCAGCTGTTAGTTTGTCGTTGGTGTAGTAATAGACAGTATTCAGACTGATGAGGCGAAAGTCAGGCTTAATAAGAACAGTGTAAAATCCACCTAGAAAGCAAGCCTTAACGTTTAAGACCCCAAATAATGATGTTTATGTTGTTATTGCTGATGCTGTTGTTGTTGATGATGATGATGATGATGATGATCATCATCGTCATCACCATTGCTATTGCCAATACCATCACGATCACCATCGTCATAATCACTATCATCATCATCATCATTACCTTCTTCATTATCATCATCAGCACCATCACCACCACCACTACCGTCATAATAATAATAACAATAACAATAATAATAATAATAATAATCATCATCATTATTGTCATCGTCGTCGCCGTCGTCGTCGTCGTTTTGGTGAACATTATCGTCGTCATCGTCATCGTCACTTTAGCTGCTGTTGGTATACCTCAAATATATTTTTCTCTTGCAAAAGCGTTTATGGCTTCGATTAATATTCGAGACAGATTGCCAAGCATTGCCAACTTTTTATTGTGTGTCAAGTAATACCATTCTTTATTTACACCGTAGTTTCCTGAATTTGTAAACAATTCAGTGAAGATTCTCAGTTTTCGGTTGAGAATTTCCAAAGTGAAAGGGGATGACAACATACCTTTCTTAAAGCTATTCACTGCGTCCTGTGGAAGCCACCGACTCCATAAATCGCCTACAGCTGTGTAAATGTCATTAGGCTCAGGTGGCATTAGGTGTTTGGGGTGATAGTCATGGTTACCAAGAGCGGGATAAATCGTTTTGTTCGGAAAGACCGTAGCCAGCAGTTCGGTTAGGTTCTTGACGGTTTCTATAACCTCCTCTGTGCTCAGTTCACTGTTAGCCACGTGAGGCATGTCATCTCTGCATGTAATGATAAAAACGTGAAGGCTAAACAAGGATAACTTTTTTATAATCAAAAATAAATAAATGAATCTCTAATGATAAATGAACGCAGAAAGTGTTCGGGGAAGTATATCGATAAACTGAAGTCTAAACGTTTCGCTCCGTATACCAAAGTTTTTTTCAGTTAGCTTTATTTCCAATACTATAATAATTTTCGGCAGTTGATTATAGGATTGGCAGATAGACTGTCTGGCTGACTTCGGTAAATCTTCTGTCCTCTCCTTCTGTTGAAGTATACCGCCACCTCTTCAAAATGTTGCCCTCGGATACTTGACTTATATTTTTCAAATTTCACCATTTGGAGCAGCAAATACTGTTCGAACTGACCGCCGCGACGGCTGGATAAATTGGTGCACAACGGTATATCTATGATTCCACATCTTCTAGAATAAAACTGTTGCCAAGTATCCCAAAAAGAGAGGACAATACATTAGAATCGCATAGCTAGATGAATTTTCGCCATCCGATTTTCTCTCGAGACGAGGTATTCAGACTGGAATTGAAACTTGAAGACGAGGTAGTAAACCGATTTTGCACATAGCAAGGCATACACAGTTAGAGACAATTAGGTTTTAGTTATGTTGTCAAAACCATCGTCTCCGTTGACAAAGCAAAAGCCCGAAATGAAAAAAAAAATAAAAGATTCGCCTTGTTTTGACTTTCTCGAGAGACTTGCGAGCACGAGAAATCGGCGAAAGTCTATCGCGAACGAAAAAATAGCCGAAGAAAGCTTGGTTTTCTTTTTATAAACACTCATCATGAATTTTGTTGTCTGTTCAAAACAATGAGCTAGTTGCAGTGGCGAAGCAACTTTTTGGATAAGTCTTTGGTAAACGTCGAAGTATGTTGTTGTAAGTTGAACGTGAAACGTTTTGCGCCATACATCAGCGCGTTTTGTGCTTCATTTCCAGCACCAATTACTTCAGGATTTATCTCAAAATTGAACACTGTCCTGCAAGGCTTTTTTTTTCAGTTTAAATTGCCATTTTAATGAACATCTTACCCGGTCCAAATAATGAAGTCTGGATTGGGTTCAATACTCCTCATGGCAAACACGGAAGAGTTGATAAGCTTCCACGGTGAATCGCACAAGTAGTCGCCCCAGCTCCCTGACTCACTGGGCTTTTGACTGAAAGGAGTCTGGGAATTACATATCTTGTTCGGATCCGTGGCTACCTGGTAGGTTTTGTCGTAGTGGAAGTCTGTGACTTGCCAAAAACTTCCTGCAATTTTAAGGAAAACACCTGTTTATGCAAGTTGAAAAAATTTATGCTGAGGGCCTCAGTGGGGTTAATAACCAATAGCCGTAAAAAGGCAAAAAATTTAGACGTTAGGCGTAAAAATTGAAACATTTTAACCGTTAGTCGTAAAGTTAATCTTAAAAACAAAACTGCATACGATTTCGATCACTTAAGACGATTTAAGACCGGTTACGTGTCTTGTCTGGTGCCGCCACGGTTACCAGACCCCTCTCGAGCTCTACCCGGGTTTTTGTTGGATAATCGAGTTGACAGGTTTTGTTTCAGCTATTTTTAGATGTTCCTTTTATGAATAGCCCTTATGCGTGATGACGTCGCGATTTCTTCAAAGCGAGGCTTGGTGGTGATAGTTACGCGGGAATATTAAAGAAACATATAGGACACACAGGACATGGCTGTAAGAAATTCGCCTAGAATCACTCTCTCTGAGGATGATATCAGCGGAGCTGCGTTAAGAGGGAAGATTCTTAATCAACTAACTTTTCCTGAGTTAAAGAGATGGCTTTCCTGCAGGAAAGGAGCGAAATTGAGCGGAACGAAGCAATCTCTTGTCGAAAGGTAAATACACGTGAATACCTTATTTTCCCGGCTTATTTTATGTTACACGGTGCGTCAAACTGAAAGAAATCTACTGTTCCTTTCAGAGTTCAAAGTTATATCGATGGTGGTCTCGATAAAGACCTCATCGATCCAGACAATGGAGAAAACATTGCAAGAAAACGACGAAAACTTGGTACTGACGGCGGAAATGCTGCTGCCACCCGCGATGAGTTCATGTTTCCTCCGAGTACTGCTTTGTGGAAATAGGATCCTGGGAGCGTTACTAGTGCAGTTCTGGTGTTCGGTCGCGTTACGTGACAGAGAGTAAAAACTGAACTGTAGGCATTATCTACATAAGGTTATATTTCGCGGCTGAGCTTGTTGGGACCTCGGAAAAGGTGACCGCGACCGCTTTATAGAGGTGGCCGCTAACACAGGACAGTATTACAGCAATTTAGGGAAACCATTTCCGGGACTTTTTAGCAAGTCACCGCTTATTTGATGGAGCGTGACCGTTCAATCCTTTGACCCCTAAGAGTAACCAACTTTTAATTTCCTTCTAGGAACACTGCTCAAAGGAAGTGATCAACAAGTAACAAATGTCTTGATTGTTTAACAAATTCTCCTCATCATTACCATAGAAAATCTACGGAGAACAGTGGGGAAAATTTTCATGCTGATATTAGAGTTTAAAGGTAAGGCTCAGTAGTTGACTGTATACATCGTTTAGCCGTTTACACCATGATGAAATTTAAAATACCGTTTACTTACGTACCTAATAGGAACACTGATTTTAACGAGATAGGACCAATTGTTTGAGTTGTCTTATTCATTTCCCGTATCTAACACAAAGGCACGAATATAAAATTGTGCTTAGCATTTAGCATTTCATATTCACTTATCAAAACAGAGATGGTTACATAAGCCTCCTTTCGTTTCTTTACGTCGAAGACCACACAATGTATTTTCTCAAGTGGATGCCAGTCAGCTATATCATTATGAGTATGAAATATATGTATGAAATATGTGTAGTATCGAGGCATTATGTTCTACACTCCTCTCTATTTGCAGCCTGTGAAGTTCGCGCTAACTCGCTAAAAAACTTGCATACAAAAATGATGTTAACCAAACTTAAAGGAAGGGACCTTACCATCTGTGACTTTTGTGAGAAATACAGGTTTGAAATGCATGAGGAATACAACAACAGCCAACGCGGTCTTTGATTTCATGATTTCTCGCCCAAAATTTAGCTTCCGCTTCAACAAACAGATCTAAGAATGCAGATAAAAAGCTTGAATATAAATTGAGAACAGCCGCGTGTAATGATGGCCACCGAAAGTTATGAGTCATCTGGAATGTCTCTGGCTTCCTGTTTTTCACGGAAGCTGATGCACACGAGTGTGCGAATGTCACGCAAAGCTCTTCTGTCTCTTACCCAGTCTGCCAGTCTCCGTTCCCTTTGACCAGCATTTCCCCTTAACCAACGGTCTAAGCGTGTGCGGTAATGAATGTCACACTGAGTAAAGCTGGGCAAAATCGCAAAAGACACATAGCACCCAAAAAGATTCGAAGTATAGCAAAGGGGCCTTACGTGGAAGTCCGGGGGGGTACTCCCTTTTACGGGCTATATAGGTATGTGCGGCGCCAAAGGGTATCAATTTTGACCATTTTAGTCTGAAATAGGGTATGGTTTGTGCTCTCTAGTCTTGAATTGGCGGTGCATTATACAACCTGCTTTACAGTGTGCAATTTTAAGCTCGAAACTTTGTACAGTTTTGTATCTGACTAAGTAAAAGCGCATAAACATTACCTTTAACAATGGTCTGAGCTAGGGAACTGATTATAAGGCAATTCTGAAATCGGGTATTGTTAAGCGTCAGGTCTGAAATAGGGTAAGAAAAATCACAGATTTAGGACTGAAATAGGGTGAGGGTTTCAGGAAGCGTGGCGCACACCGCCACCCAAATTTTTTGGAAGTACTCCCCCCTCCCGGGGTGGAACTTGATTGCAGGTATGCGTGACCGTCGATGATGTAGCGATGCATGACTCGGCGCGTGTGGGTCCCAGTGATCTTAACGGAAGGGGGCATAGGGATTTTTGGCTATTTTTTTAGATCGGTTTTTTGGTTTTGGTGTTCATTGCGGTTTGCGGATTTTTCGTGTTTTAGCATCTGGTTTTCGGTTTTCGTAAAAAAATACTAGTGGTTTCTGGTTTTTCCTATTTTGTCCTATTTACGGTTTTTGTCGAATTTTTTGGGGGTTTTGCGGTTTTGGATGATTTTTTCTTCGGTTTTGTCGTTTCTGATAATTATACCCTAATGGCTCCTCTTAACGTAATAGACCTATCAGCCTCATTTTAGAACCAAAATTCTTTTGAAATGTGCACATTCTAGCAAGGCTAGCAATGTCATTAGCATGAAAACAAAAACACAACTGAAGGCCTTGGTAAATCTAAAATGTCTTGATAGAGACTACCATCTGCACATAACCGAATTCTATCGGCAAATTCTAACGTACAGCATAAAATCCGAATCCTCTTACTTTGTGTGATTGTGTAAAACCGATCCGAGACGTGTGATACCTTTAATAAATTAACCGTGATGCGTGTCTGGTGACCTTCCTCTTTGCCAGTCAGACCAGGGCAGTTTGGCGTAAAACTAGTCTTGCTCTCAGTGCCAGCGTTGCGAAGACAAGGTTTCGCGCAGTGGTGAGAGCGCTCGCCGCGCCTCCACCAGTGTGGTCCGAGTTCGATTCCCGGACTCGGCGTCATAAGTGGGCTGAGTTTGTTGGTTCTACTCTCCTTTGAGAGGTTTTTCTCCGAGTACTCCGGTTTCCCCTCTCTCCAAAAACCATCACTTGATTTGATTTGGTTTGATTTGAGAATTGTACAGAATTTGAAACTTATTATTGCATGGCGTATTTCATCATATTCACATGCTAATTTGCGCATATTAATTAAGTAATCAATAATAATAATAATAATAATAATAATAATAATAATAATAATAATAATAATAATAATAATTATTATTATTATTATTATTATTATAAATGAAAAACTCTATTAATGTGCCTTGCCAGACCGAAACGCATGGTTAAACACCTCAATCTTAGTTACCGAGTTCGAGGTCCGTACTGTAAATTACGGACCGAGTTTTTTCCCGTTCATTTATTGCCGAAGAGCCACGCGCGTGGGCGATAAATCAACGGGAAAAAAAAGGAGGATCCGTAAGTTACAGTACGGACTGAGAAAACGAGTTTGGCAAGATGTACTAACTGTTATCACATAGTCTAGTCGAACCAGCTTTGCAGATTTAGTACAACCGAAGAAATAGAGCAACAAAATGCAACATACAGCTGTGCAACTATTGGCATAAATGACAGCAACAAACTTGAAAAGGCGTGTGAATGCCGCACCCCTCCATTGCCCATTTCTAACTCGAGTAAATTATCATAGCGTCCGGTTCGCCCTGTTGACCGCCTAGAGCTGGTTAGAACCATGGAACTAGGTTATGGTCCCGACATGAAAATTGCTGTTCCACACGGAAAGTTTCCAGAAAAATACCACAACACGACCTTTCAATTCAGAAAATGATCACTGTTATTGCGCTATGATTTTAAAACTAACAGGAAAACTAAATGAAATTTTAAATGTTAACTCCTTAAGCAAATTTTTGATCCAGTCAACTTTACTGAACAAAGTTGATTTGATATCATTTAATTAAATGACACTCCCTCGGTGGACTATACAAAACGGAACTTTTAATGATAATTTTATATTGTTTCATCTCATTTTTTTTATAAACAGTTAATTAAACTAAACTAAACTGAGTTGGCGAGCTGCTGTACGGAAAGCAATAACGGAAGAAAAATGTAGACTTAGCCTGCTATATTTCATGCGAGATGAGTGCGGAGCGCTACGCCGATTTTATTTAAGAGATTGTTCAACAGGAGGATAAGGTTGATCACTGGGTATTTCGTCGGATCGGCTGTTATCTGTAACCGGAGGGTTTTGTCCGTCTCTGAAAGCTTGTGCGATTGGAGAGTAAGACGAATTACTGCGTTCTGAGAGTTGTTCCGTAGATTCGCTGTCGTTCCCGATGTCCTCTTTAAAAGCTTGGCCAAGAAGAGGATAAGGTGTGCTACTCACACCAAAAGGTTGTTCTTCAATTTGGATGCGATCCCTGGATGAAAGGTCTGCCTCAGTTTTGAAGGCTTGGTCAGAAGGGTATGGTGTGCTACGTGTACCATCCTCTGAAGTTTCCAACTCAGGTCGGTTGTTAGTTGCTTTGGCTGCAGTCGTTGGATCACCTTGGAAACTAAGGCTCTGCAATGAAAGCCGGATAATTTGTTGTTCAAAATGGTGCTCAATTATACTGGCAATCAGGTTGGATCGTTCGCAGTCTTTATGAAACAACTTTAAAAGCCCCTCCTGATCAATCAGCAGGTTAGTAAGCCCTGGTCCACTGTTTTGGTCCAATGTGCTCGCTAGCGTGATCGCGGGATACAGCATAGGGCCATTATACCAGACGCCTGTGGACATACATCAACGCACGGAGTGGAATGCAGGGGATTATTCGAACACCTTTAAGATTCACCTAAGACGTACCCGTTTGACCTCTTCCAGCTAACACATTGTGAAACTCTATCTCTTGCTGGTGCATGTTTGACGGCTTGTTAAGAATATCCAACACGATTCGCATTTCTGGACGGGAATCCTCAGGCTTCAGACACTCATCAATGATCGCTTTAATCTTCGCTGCTTCCTCTCCAAATTTATTCACGGTAATGTCCTAAAATAATTTTCAGATACGAAAAAGAGAATACGTGGAATTGTGATTAGCCTGTATGGTGTTTTCTGATGTACGAACGCTCGTTTTTACGAGCGCACGTTTGAAGATCGCCATTTTGGGTGCACATGCAGCAGGTAGAGAATTTGGACTCGTCTTTTCCCTTGAAACAATTTTTTGGCTCGCTTCTGTCCTCTGCACGTTTCATCATCAAAGATGGCAGCATAGCATAAATCGAAGGATTATTCATCACTCACCCATCCAAATACGCCTGCTTTTCAGGCCTAAACGATTGCCTTCGACAGCTGTAGCGTTTCTCGGCGGAGGCGCTACATTGCAGTTGCAATGCGCATTGTATTGCTCACTTCAGTGTGCACTGCAATGCAAATTTTATGCTTCAAACCTATTATGTTCAACTCACCGGAATATTTGGTTTTCCCCCTGAGACTTTTGTATAGAAAACCCTTTTGTCATTCTCAATGTCATCAAAGACGGGTTTCCCACTCACCACTTCGACGAGACATAACCCTAAAATGCAATTGAATTGATGAAAAATAAATTCGGCATCGGTGCACATTACTCTACGTGACTGCAATGGCATTCGTAACGTCGATCTGCAAGAATTATTTTTAAGGCACGGGAAGCTCACTAAGAAAACGTAGCGCGCCTGATCTGTAACCCAGATGTTCAGGGTGAAAGTCCCGCACTGACTGCGCTATACTCCCAAGGTCAACATTTCAAACCAATCTTGTAAAATCACCAAGTGGTATGTCCGCCTTCTAACAGTAAGGAATTCTAACCATGTTATGTTTAACTTGGTTACGTGTTTCTGATTATCTGCATGGAGTTCCTGTAAGAGTGACCTATGTTTAATTTGAACGACGCATATGAAAGAAATCATATGTCGGAACTGCGGATATGAAATCAAATGAAGAATGATCGTCGCAGTTATGATCGCAATTTTTACAATTGCGTAAAGAAGCCTGAAAAAAAATTCAGGACTTCAACGGGGCTTGAACCTCCAGTGCGATGCTTTACCAACTGAGCTATGAAGCCACTGACGTTGGGAGCAGGTCAATTTTGGGTTTATATGTTCCCGTGAAAGATATGAAAGTGAACGATGCATATGAAAGAAATCATATGTGAACTGCGGATATGAAATCAAATAAGGAATGATCGTCGCAGTTATGATCGCAATTTTTACAATTGCGTAATGAATTTTGGCTTCTTTACGCAATTGTAAAAATTGCGATCATAACTGCGACGATCATTCTTCATTTGATATGTTTAATTTCTAATCAATCAAACATAAAGGTTGTGAGAAAGAAGGAAGTGATCAAGAAGTAAAAAAGGTCTTCATTGATCCCAACAGTGATCAATATCCAACTTCTCCTTAACATATCAGAAGTTTGTCAAATACACAGGGCACGAGAATAGAGCAAATGATCACCAGGGGTCAGTTGAGTTGACTTTTATACAAATTCTCCCTACATGTAACATGCGAAACATGTGGGGACTGTAATGAGAAAGCAAATGTTTGTATTAATTACAGTTAATAAAATCAATATAATTAATATAATATAATTAATTATATGAGTAAAATGGGGTTAATAAAATATCACAAACTCACCAAAACTGTACACATCAGATTTCTCGGAGTACTGGCCTCCAGAAATCATTACTTCTGGGACCATGTAGCGATAAGAGCCAATTTCAGTTTTTCTGCTTCTTGATCCCTCAGTAGCACGGGCTAAGCCAAAGTCTCCGAGCTTTAGCACTTTATGATCTTTAGACAACTAAGAGAAATTTTGGAAAAAAACAATCAATATGAAATGACATATTTTTGTCATCTCTTTTTATTTTTTAACGTATACGCTATCAGCATGTTAACAAATCCTACCTCGCCTGATGGAGAACTTACGACCTCAACCACTCGTACATCGAAAAAGAATTACAAAGTCAATGGCGTTTTGATTGGTCTAGGCGAGTTTGTGATTAAAGTATAGACACGCGAATGACGTCATGATTCAAGGAAAGTAAAAAGTGACAATGTTTTAAACAAATAGATTTGGCAGGGCGTGCCCCCGCTGATAACGTACGGAGGACGTCAAAACGCGGTAGGAATTGAACATCATTCACGAAACGTTTGGAAAAAGCACAACATTTCTAGTGGTATTAGCCAGATTACAAATTGGATTTAGACATTTGGCACGTGACCGCGACGAAACAACAACAGACGAGCAGCAAGAACAAGAACAGCAACTCTGAGTTTTTTTGTTGCTGTGTACATTAAAAAAAATGCACTTTCCAGCACGGAATCAATTTTTACATACCTCAAGGACCAAAACAATAAATTTCTGATTTACTGAAAGGATCAAACCAGTAAATGTTGTTAGTACTGACAAAATAAGTAATACTCACAAAAATGTTTTCTGGTTTAACGTCCCTGTGCATGATTCCCAGGGAGTGCAGATGCTCGATAGCTGAGCCAATGTCCTCAATGAACCTGACTGTGAACTCTTTCCCCTTCCCTTGCTTGTCTTCTCTCAACAGGTCTTTAAGGTTTCCACCATCCATAAACTCCATCACAATGGATAACTCGCTTTGCTTGGAGATGTGTATAGAGATGACCTGTACAATATTTGGGTGATTCGCTTTTCTGGTAATAAAGCGAATCAAAATGGTATTTTCTTTTTTGTCAATGGAAAATATATATTACTTATCAGTTAACCGAGAGTGAGGTCATTACAGGAAAATCTCAGACTGACGGCTTGATGTGTTGACCGAGCGATAGCGAGGTCAAACCAAGGTTTCAGTCCCTGTAATGATCGAACGGACAAGATTAATAAATTAATTATTATTTGGCTTTTTGATGAAATAACAATACTAGTGGATTGTACCGGAAGTTTTATTTTGACTTGTTCTTCCTCCCCAGAATAATGGACTTCTTGTTATCTGAACGTTCCTCCTCATTCGTAATTTCAAAAGGTTTAGAGGTTTTCGTCTCCCTTAAATGTAGCTAGGTTTCATTATGAGTTTTGTCACTTGTGCTTATGAGAAGTTTTGTAATAAGCGCGGTAGTTACAAGGAAATCCGGCCCGCTCAGCAGCCAATCAAATCGCTCGTACTATCATGCTTATAACTGCTTGTTCTTTTCGTGAAAGTCTGCACTGAGTGCACTTCTCTGCTTTGCTTTAGATTTTTCGCCATTAAAAACTCTTTCCGTACATTTTTTTAGCTACTTAACTCAGAAGTGTCCAACTATTACTGTCTCTATAGTAGCAGACGTGTTTCCTATTCCCATTTTCCCAGTCTAAATCAGGCAAAACCCAGTTCCCGTTTCACCTCTTCAGGACAAAGAACCACAATTATTCGCTTATTGTTTAAAGAATAGATTGAAAGGAACAGAAATATTTCAGATAATTCCTTAAATGCTTACTTTCATGTAAAACCCTGGTTCTAGTTTCTTTGAAAATATCAAGTCCTGGTTTCATCCCGTCCATGCTTCTTTGCCGAATTATAGCTCAACGGAAAATCTTCTAGAAATAGTCTTGACATTATCATTAGATGAAACATACCTTAACATATCAACTTCTCTCTCGAAGTAATTGATCTGCTGGCTGTCTTCTTTATTCTTAAGAATTTTCACAGCAACATCTCGTTTGCCCTTTTGTGCTTTATACACATAACCAAAGCTTCCCTCACCAATGCGTTCAAAGTAGCCTGCATCGAGCTCGCTTCTAAATTTGTTGCTTATGCGAGTTAGCTGTTCTAGATCAGCCAAGTCTTTCGGCTGTTGAGAGAAATTTAAAAACTGAGGATAGGTACGATTTCTGGATTTCTGGATTTCTGGAACCGACAAAACCCAATAACTTATTTGATTTATTTATATTTTTATTTATTTATATTAATTAATTAATTAATTAATTAATTTATAAGCGTTTAGACAGGCTAGTCCAATTCAGCTACGGCTGTTTTAAATGCAGGAACCCTGGCTCCAGAGGTCCGTTCTCAAAATACCTAGGATAAAATAAAATGGTTTGAAAAGGCTCCCAAGACGGACCTCTGGTCACACGAGCAGTCAAACTCATTTCCATGTGACAAATTAGTTCAGAATTTGAACTAGTTCGTTGAATGGTTCTTCAAATCAAACAACAATTGTGATTGGCTTACGAAAAACGTGGTTTCCCATCCGACATAAAACAAGAACTACGATTAGGCTTTGGAAGAGCGTGGTTTCCCAGGCAACAACAACAGCACGGAAATGAGGTTCATTATTCGTGCGACCAGAGATTAGTTTTTTCCTCTCGGCGCTTCGCGCCTCGTGGCCACGGCTTCGGCGCGTAATGTCTCTCAACCAAACGAAAAAATTAACATCTGGCACCCAGGTTATTTGAATGGCGGCCTGTAAACGAAAACGCTCACCTCAATTGCATCAATGTTGTATCTTTTCTTCATCTCCGAGTTTTCCCCCATGATGGTGGTGGCGAGTTTCAAGATGGAGTCTTCATTACTCCAGGCAACCAAACGGCTTTTCTCATAGACCTTTCGCTTGTTCGCAACTTCCTCTCCGTTAATATTCACGAGATGAGAAGCGAAATTTCTCTGATCTGGCGATGAAGCCTGATCAGCGTAGCAGATGGCTTCATCAGTTCCACCTGTAAAATAGTAAAATATTGCTTTATACGATTCCAGAAAACGACAACTGTCCTATAAAAACTCTGCATGCTAGCTAGCTACCTCTCTATTTTTATTCTTGGCCACCCCTGTGTGGGAAAAACTTAATGCCAAAGGGAGCAAGAAAAAGAAGGTATGTTTTGCAGAGAAGGCATATTTCTACTGAAACACAAAGGGTTGGGGAGGGGGTGGAAGAAGGGGAGGGGGGGGGGGGTTCAGTAGAAATAGGCGGGCAATTTCTTTTCACAGAGAAAAACCCATAACTTTAGTAAAGCCTTTTTGAGTCGAATTTTCTTAACCTTACAAAGTGTCTTTCTTAGGAAGCTACAAACAAAAGGATAAGTATTGATAGCTATAGGTGATAGTCATACAGGCAACTGATGAATTGTGTCCTGCCGTTGTATGAGGCGATATTGAAGAGATTTCTGCCTCGTGGTTTACTGTATTGTGAAAGGCTAAAGGAGGATTATGGGCAAGTTGTTTGCCCAAATGGTAAGGAACTCAAATAATTCTTCACCTGAGTGGATTTCAGTGAAAATTCCTGGCAATTGAATATTCGCCAGCTATGATAGTACCTGATACCACAACACAAATGGTTTCCATTACCTTTAAGACGGATGAGGGGAAACGTCTCCCTCTCCACCTCTCTCTGTTTTTCCACATCATACTTTTCCGAGTCAACTATGCGAATTTCCAGGGAGCTGTTCCGTCGCATAAAAGAGTTGGCCAACAGTGCAACCTTGGCATATTTACTAATTGAAATTTTGCATTTCAGCAGAATGCTTTGCATTTCGTCTTCTGACGGAGGAGGCGTCCTTTCGACTTCTTTCCACTTCTGTATTTCTCTCTTAACTCCATGGTAAAAGAAGAGGCAGGTGACTCTAGTCTTTTCTTCAGGAGTCGTTATAAGCTAAAGAGGTTATTTAATGAAGGAACACGAATGCTATTTTTTGCAGGTACGGAAAATTAGTGCTCTTGGAAACTAGTTACCTAACGGTAAGTAGCTTTCTCTTATGAAAGCTCCTATACGCGTTATGTCTTTAAATAGTCCTACTTCTAATTGTAATCACAGTCTCAGTGGAGAACTCAGTTGAAACCGTAGCCTGCCTGACAGACGCCTTTTACGGCTCTTGTTTCACACGCCGAGAAAAAAGCGTCTGCGATCCCGAGCTGGAGAACGATTTCCGTGACGTCAGAA